>UESW01004809.1:602292-628498 GCA_900491605.1 Calamus simplicifolius
CGCTAGGCTAAGTGCAGCTCGCCATACTCAAGGGAGAACGGGACGCGATCGGCGTTGACTCCTTCCAACTTGGAATGGAAGAGTGCAAAGACAAGATATCCAGTGAGCACCCAGAATGGGATCTCTCTTTTCTGGATACTGAAGCTCCCGATGAGGTGAGTCCGAAGGAGAAGAGGAGGATGAATACGTCGACGTCTCCGATACCGATCCTGGTGCCGCCCCGGGTCTCAGCAAAGCCGCAGCTTCTGAGGAACGATCGCAAACTGCCGCTGAAGGGGCCAAGGTATTAGAAAAAGGTGAATCTAGTCACACCTCTGCGGATGTAACCGAGGGCTCCTCCAAAACTGACATGGTTCCCGGCCCTTAGGAGCCACCCCTGTATTTTGCTTTTTGAAAGTCTGACTGATGTCTCTTAATGAATGAACCTTCTATTTTCATTTAAGTGTTTTTCCTTGTATGGCCTTGTTGCCGCCCAGTCTTGCCTCAATCGCGAGCGACTTATGGTTCATTGATGTTCTTCGGTCATCTTTGTCCCGGGATTGAGGAAATGCATTGGCTCGGCCCCAGGCGGGGCGATAGCCTTGACTGGCGAACCGATATACGATCTGGTCCGGTTTGAGTCTTAATTAAAACTCGAGACATGAAATCAGCCGGTTAAGACCGATGGACAGGGTAGGTCGGCTTGGACCGACTGACAAAATAGATCGGCTAGGGCTGACGAGCGAAGTAGGTCGGCTAGGGCCGACGAGCACAATAGGTCGGCTAGGGCCGACGAGCACAGTAGGTCGGCTAGGGCCGACATATGAGGGTGGTTGCCAAAGTATTTTTGCTTCCTTCGGTCGCTTCATTTTTCGCTGAATGAATAGTTTTGTAGCCTTCGTGCTCATTTCATTTGAGACATCCGATTTTGTCGCACGAATTCCTCGAGCGACTAACCTCGCTGGGAAGCAATCGACGAACAGTTGGTTTTTGTGCTTTTTGCTATCCTGCCAGCGCCCTGCCGTTCTGCAGGTAAATCGGTTTTTATTTCACCAAAATTGATGATACGGCACTGTGGGGAACATAAAGCTGTTCTGGTGCCTTCCAGAAGTGTTCCTTTCTCATGTGGGTCGTTTTGGCCTACGGCGCACGCAGCCGTTTACCATTGGGGGACATTATTTTGTAGGACGATCCCCTGATCTTGCCAGTTTCCGTAATGCTGGTGGACGGTTCTCTGCATTTAATGATCGCGATTCGGGATTAAGAGGGAATCTTCGCATGCGTCATAGTTCGGGCGGTGGGCTCGGCGTGCACTAGGGCACCGCTTTCATCCTGGGAGGCCACGTGGGGGTGTGGCCCAGGTGTTTGAATCTCGGGGCTTATAGCCTTGGTAATTGTTCCGGTCCATTTTTGGCCTATAAAAAGGGGAAGTGGGGTAGTGTTAAGTCATCCCCAAAGTTTTTCTTCCACTAGAGTTTCCATCATGCTCGTTTTTCTGCTGTTGCGAGTGGAAGGACTGAGCTTTCATCTTACAAGCCCTTCGCCACCGGATAGCTGGGGTGATAAAGAAGCTGCCGAAGGATGGCTCGCCCTTAGGGGATGAGTCCCAGAGATCATATGGAGAGCGCACAGGGAGGGCGCAGAGATCACACGGAGAGCGCACACATGCTCTTCCAGTGTGACCTTTGTGGTTCCCTTCGGAGATGTATGGTAGGGGGTGCACGCGGGCTCCCCATGGTTTGAGTGAATTTCGTCTCCTCCCCTGATTTGGATTCCTGGGCTCGCCTTCCTGGGGAATCTTTTACCATATGGGGAGGGGGTGAAAGCGTGCCGCCCGCCGACGCCTTGTCTTTGAGCCATGGCAAGGTAGGGCGGCTCACATTCGGCTTGGGAGAGCATTTTGACGCCAGGGTCCGCTGGCCTCCTACCTGCTCGCCGGGGGGTCCCTCGATGGGGTGGTCTGGGATGGCCACCCTGATATCTCGGTTGGGTCACCGAGATATCATTATTGACTGAAGTTGGCCGCAACTATTGATCCATGTCGCCCGGCCATTATCGGCTCGAGCTGACTGGGTGCAGCTTATCTGGTTCGACAGTCCGGACGCCGGAGCATCACAGTTGCCCAGATCTGCTTTGGAGCAGTTGCCCGAGCTTTGTATTTGTCTTTATTTTATGCATCTCAATACTCTTGTAACGCCTTTCAGGCATTTGTAACCAGTTTTGATAGCAATAAAGAGAGTTCTATTCTGTTTCTCAATCTCTATTTCTTTTGTGCCAAGCTTATTATCGTTGGTAGTGGGGTACAAAGGCGTCCCGCTCGCTCTCAAGCGAGGATCCCGCGCTATCCGAACTAGCCGAGGTTCGCGAGCGGTGGTCGGGAGATTGTTTGATGGAACACGCTCCTTATCTTGCTTAGAAGCTCGGTGATTTATGTCTCGTTCGAATATTCGCGGCTCGGCCTTGTCGAGGTTCGGAGAATTCGTAGCTCGACCCAGCCGAGGTTCGGAGATTTCATAGCTCGGCCCAGCCGAGTTTTGGAGAAATTTTACCTGGCCCTGCCAAGGTTCGGAGAACATTTTACTTGGCCCTGCCAAGATTCGAAGAACATTTTACTTGGCCCTGCCAAGGTTCAGAGAACTTGTAGCTCGGCCCAGCCAGGGCTCGGCGAATTTTCTACTTGGCCCTGCCAAGGTTTGGAGAATTTGTTGCTCGGCCCAGCCGAGGTTTGGAGAATCAGGGCTCGGAGAAATGACTTAGTTGCCACTATGAGCCGTAGTGTTAGATCCTGCGGTGCTTGGTGAGGGGCGTCAGGATGGGAGGTACATGGTCACGCTCTTTATTTATGACACTATCCCTCCCGAGGGGACGAGTCACCACCAGGCGCCAGATTTCTTTCTTTTTTGTTCTTCCCGAGAAGGGGGCCAGCCTTAAAAGAGCTTGGGGAAGTGTTGGGAGCATTTATTATGGGGGGCCGGCAGATCGGAAAATATCCTGTTCAGGGGGTTCTCGAATAATCCGTACGTGCTTACCGATCTCTCTCGGGATGGGGCACGACCCTTCGGATTCCGCAGGCAATAAAGCGATGATACGTGGCGAGTTCTCATAGGTCGGTTGCTGTGGTGCATCCGATCGAGATACCCGCCTGGCAAGTATAAATATGACCGAGGGATGTTGGCCTTAGCCATCCCTCGTTTTAGGTCTTGAAATAGCATTAGATCATGGCTTCTCAAGGGCGATCCTCCGAAGAGTTACGTGCATCACTCGACGGTCTGTTACACCCGCAAAGGGGGCGTACCACAATCACTGTTGATGGGTTGGGTCTGGCGTCGACCCTTGCGAGCCAACAACAGCTCGTAAGGGTCGTCGAGGAGTACGTGGATGTATCCACGAAGGAGGCAGAGGCCCTGCGCCGGGTGGCGGACCAGCAGAGGGAGGAGATCGCGTCGCTTCGCCAGCAGGTTGCCGATCCCACCGAGCGCCTGGAGGATCTGCTAGCGTCTGGGAGTGACTCCGAACCATAGTTTAGGGCCTCTGTTACTTTTTCTTTTGCTTTTGTTTTTTTTTCTTGTTTCTTTTTGTACTCCCTTTCCTCAATCAATGAAAAAGGGCTTGTTTGGATAATTTTCTTATCTCAAGAGTTTTTAGCTTTAAAATGCCATTCGCATAATAGTTGGGGAGTCAGTGTGGCTCCACTGGTTCACGTGCCGAGTCATGGCTCGGTTTGGAATAGGCGCTTTGTTCGGCAAGTTATAGGGGTATTGCCAAAAAGCTTTAGTAGTGAAGAGGGGGACCTTCCTGACTTTTGCTCGGGGTCCGCGGTAGGTTTTGCGGGGCTTTATTGGACCCTTTAGGGGTTTGCCGGAGGCACATCCTCTATGCGCGCTGATAGTTTTTTACGTAGCGTGCCTTTTTCAGATCGACCGAGGTTTTGGGGACTACTTAAGAGTCCTTCGGTTTTAACCAGGGCCTGCGTACTTCGGTTTTTAGCCGATGTCTTAACCCGAAGAATTTTTACTCGGCCTTGCCGAGGTTCGGAGAATATTTTACTTGGCCCTGCCAAGGTTCAGAGAATTTGTTGCTCGGCCTAGCCGAGGTTCGGAGAATATTTTACTTGGCCCCTGCCAAGGTTCGGAGAATTTGTTGCTCGGCCCAGCCGAGGTTCGGAGAATATTTTACTTGGCCCTGCCAAGGTTCGGAGAATTTGTAGCTTGGCCCAGCCGAGGTTCGGAGAATATTTTACTTAGCCCTGCCAATAGAGGTGGGCACTGGGCCGTGCCGCCCATGGCACAGCACGGCCCAGGCCCTGATGGGCCGTGCCAGGCACGGCCCGGCACTGCTACAGTACCGGGCCGTGCCGGGCCTAGAAAATTTTTTTGTTGGCCCAGCATGGCACGGCCCATGACGGGCCTGGGCCGGCCCATCGTGCCGTGCCGGCATGGCCCACTTGGGCTGGCACAGCCCACCTGGGCCATTCCTGGCACGGCCCAGGTGGGCCTGTGCCGTGCCGGCCCAGGTGGGCCGTGCCAGGCACGACCTAGGTGGGCCTGGGCCATGCACAACTCAAATAAAAAAAATTATAAAAATATAATTTTTTTGATAAATTAAAAAATTATTAGGAATAAAGAAATTTATTAATATAAAGCCACCATAATGGTGGGGGGTTTGGCACAGACCCCTACCAGTTTATTCATTTAAAATTAAAATGGTACATAAGGGATGGGGGCTAGGCCTGACCTCTAGAACATAATACAATAAGTAAGAAGAAAAAAATAGAAAGATCACAACCATCGGATCATCGCTGATCGGATGGATCGCAACCGTCGGATCGATCATCGCCGATCGGGATCATGGCTTGGATCGATCGCAACTATCGGATCGTTTTTGATGGGATAGATCGCAACCGTTGGATTGATCATCCCCGATCGGGATCATGGCTTGAATTGATCGCAACCGTCGGATCATCTCCGATCGGATCGATCGCAATGGTTCTATCGATCATCACCAATCGAGATCATGGCTTGGATTGATCGCAACCGTCAGATCAATCATCGCCGATCGGAATCATGGCTTGGATCGATCACAACCGTCGGATTGATCATCGCCGATCGAGATCATAGCTTGGATCGATCGAAGATGTCGGATCGTCTCTGATCGTATTGATCATAATGGTCCGATCGATCATCACCGATCGGGATCATAGCTTGGATCGATCGCAATCGTCGGATCGTCTCCGATTGGATAGATCACAACCGTTCGATCGATAATAGCAGATCAGGATCATGGCATGGATCGATCGCAACCGTCAGATCGTCTCTGATCAGATCGATCATCGCCAATCGGGATCATGGCTTGGATCGATCACAATCGTCGGATCGTCGCCGATCGAATGGATCACAACTGTCGGATCGATCATCGCCGATCAGGATCATGGCATGGATCGATCACAACCGTCGGATCGTCTCCGATCGGATCGATCGCAACCGTCGGATCGATCATCCTTGATTGGGATCATGGCTTGGATCGATCGCAGACTTCGGATCATCTCCGATCAGATGGATCGTAACAGTCCGATCGATCATTGTCGATCGGGATCATGGCTTGGATCGGTCGCAACCATCGGATCGTCTCGGATCGGATGGATCGCAACTGTTGGATTGATCATCACCGATCGGGATCATGGCTTGGATCGATCGCAACCGTCGGATCGTTTCCGATCGGATTGATCGCAACTGTCTGATTGATCATCGCTGACCGGGATCATGGCTTGGATCGATCCAGACATCGAATCATCTCTGATCGGATGGATCGCAACCGTCGAATTGATCATCGCCGATCAGGATCATGGCTTGGATCGATCGCAGACGTCAGATCATCTCCGATCAGATGGATCGCAACCGTCAGATTGATCATCGCCGATCATGATCATGGCTTGGATCGATCGCAGACATCGGATCGTCTCTGATCGGATTGATCGCAACAGTCCGATCGATCATTGTCGATCGGGATCATGGCTTGTATCGATCGCAACCATCGGGTCATCTTCGATCGGATGGATCGCAACTGTTGGATTGATCATCACCGATCGGGATCATGGCTTGGATTGATCGCAACCGTCGGATCGTCTCCGATTGGATGGATTGCAACCATCGGATCGATCATCCCCGATCGGGATCATGGCTTGGATCGATCGCAACCGTCGGATCGTCTCCGATCGGATTGATCGCAACGATCCAATCGATCATCGTTGATCAGGATCATGGCTTGGATCGATCGCAATCGTCGGATCATCGCTAATCGGATGGATCGCAACTGTCGAATCGATCATCCCCGATCGAGATCATGGCTTGGATCGATCGCAACCGTCGGATCATCTCCGATCAAATTGATCGCAACGGTCCGATCGATCATCGCCGATCGGGATCATGACTTGGATCGATCGCAACCATTGGATCATCGCCGATCGGATGGATCGCAACCGTCGGATCGATCATCGCCGATCAGGATTATGGCATGGATCGATCGCAACCATCGGATCATCTCCGATCAGATCGATCGCAATCGTCAGTTCCATCATCGCCGATCAGGATCATGGCTTGGATCAGCTGCCTGGTGCCTAGGTGCACAGTGTGCTCCTGGCACCAACCGTGCCATGGTATGGCCCTTGTGGGCCGTGCCATGGCATGGCCTACAAAATGGCCCAGCAGGACCGTTGCTGGGCCGTGCCAAAACGACCAGTAGGGCCGTTGGTGGGCCGTGCCAAAACGGCCCTTCTGGGCCGTGCCATGGCACGGCCCAGCAACGGCCCTGCTGGGCCATGCCAGGCACGGCCCGTGGCCCATTTCTTGATGGGTCACGGGCCGTGCTGACCTTTGAATTTTTTTTAGTGGGCCGTGCCTGGCACGGCCCATTTGTTAATGGACCGTGCCAGGCACGACACGATAATTTTTCTGGCACGACTGGCTTGGGCCGTGCCTGGCACGGCATGACCCAGTGCCCATGCCTACCTGCCAAGGTTTGGAAAATTTGTAGCTCGGCTCAGCCGAGGTTTGGAGAATATTTTACTTGGCCCTGCCAAGGTTCGGAGAATTTGTAGCTCGGCTCAGCCGAGGTTCGGAGAATTTTTACTTGGCCCTGCCAAGGTTCAGAGAATTTGTAGCTCGGCCCAGCCGAGGTTCGGAGAATTTTACTTGGCCCTGCCAAGGTTCGAAGAATTTGTTGCTCGGCCCAGCCGAGGTTCAAAGAATTTTTACTTGGCCCTGCCAAGGTTTGGAGAATTTGTTGCTCGGCCCAGCCAAGGTTCGGAGAATTTTTACTTGGCCCTGCCAAGGTTCGGAGAGTTTGTTGCTCGGCCCAGCCGAGGTTCGGAGAATTTTTACTTGGCCCTGCCAAGGTTCGGAGAATTTGTTGCTCGGCCCAGCCGAGGTTCGGAGAATTTTTACTTGGCCCTGCCAAGGTTCGGAGAATTTGTTGCTCGGCCCAGCCGAGGTTCGGAGAATTTTTACTTGGCCCTGCCAAGGTTCGAAGAATTCCTGTCCAGACAAGTAGCTCGGTCGTGCCGAGGATTGGTAAGCAGCATCTATTTCTTTTGCAACCTTTGGCAATGTAGTGCATAATGATTTGCATTGAAAAAATGTGCTGACAGGAAGATATAATGAGGCATATGAAAATAGACTTGGAGAGGATGTACCCTATTGATATATTTTTGGAGATTGTCCGAATTCTATGTCCGGGGGATGGATTTCCCATTCAAATCTTGTAGCTTGTAGGTTCCCGATCCAATGGTCTCCACCACCTGGTACGGGCCTTCCCAGTTTGGCGCCAGCTTTCCTTGTTCCAGCGGTTTGGAAACAGAGGCTTTTCGAAGAATAAGGTCTCCAGGCAGGAAGGCTTTTCCTTTGACTCTGGAGGCATGGTAACGGGGCACCCTTTGTTGATATGCAGCCACTCTGATCCGGGCCTTTTTCTGATCTCCTCCACTAGGTCGAGGTTAGTGCGGAGCGGATCGTTGCTAGCTTCCTCTGAGTAGCTTTTCACCCGCAACGATGGGAGACCTATTTCCATAGGGATAACGGCCTCCGTGCCGAAGGCCATCCGGAATGGGGTTTCACCTGTCGGGATTCTCGGGGTGGTGCGGTAGGCCCATAGAACATAATGCAGCTCATCCGCCCACCTACCTTGAGCTCTGGAAAGGCGAGCTTTGATCCCTGAAGGAGGGTCCTGTTGGTCACTTCAGCCGCTCCGTTGGCTTGTGGATGCCCGACCGAGGTGAGGTGGTGACGGATTCCATGCTCCTCACAGAACTAGCGGAATTTGGAGTTATCGAACTGCTTACCGTTATCGGTGATTATGGTATGTGGGAGGCCGAATCGACAGATGATGGACCTCCATACAAAATCTCTGGCCCGTGCTTCCGTTATTTGTGCAACTGCTTCTGCCTCGACCCATTTATTAAAGTAGTCAATGGTGACATATAAGAATTTCCGCTGTCCCGTGGCAAGCGGGAATGGGCCGAGGATGTCCATCCCCCATTTGGCGAAAGGCCAGGCGGAGGATATGGAAACTAGTTCGGCGGAGGGGAGCCTTTGGATGCTTGAATGCCTCTGGCATGGGTCGCAGGCTCGGACTAGGTCGTCCGCATCCTTCTGCATGTCGGCCAGTAGTAGCCTTATCGCAGTACTTTGTGGCATAGGGACCGACTTCCCAGATGGTTGCCGCAAATCCCTTCATGTACCTCGCGCAGAGCATAATCTGCTTCGGATGGGCGAAGGCACCTGAGCAGCGGCATGGAGAAGGACCGTTTGTAAAGCTGGTTGTCGATCAGCATGTAGTGGGTGGCCTGTAGCTTCAGCTTTCTAGCTTCTCTTCGGTCGGGTGGGAGCGACCCCTCTTTGAGATATTTGAGGATAGGGTCGAACCATGATGGTTCGGCCTCAACTTGCATTATTCGGTCGGCTTCCTGTGATGCTGGGCTTTTCCAGAGTCTCCAGGTGGAACTTTTGCTCGGCATCCATTGACTCCGCGGTTGCCAATCGGGAGAGTAGGTCGGCGCGGGCATTCTCAGATCTGGGAATCTGAATGATTTCAAACTCGTTAAAATGGGGAAGCAGGCTCCGCACCTCCTGAAGATATCGAACCATGTTCGGCTCTCGGGCTTCAAACTCTCCTCGTACATGACCGGCTACCAGTTGAGAGTCGGTGAAGGCACTAAGTTTCTCCACCTTCAGATTGCAGGCGATTCGGAGGCCAGCTAATAGGGCTTCGTACTCTGCTTCGTTGTTGGAGGCCGGGAAGGAGAATTGGACGCCATATTCGAAGGTTATCCCCTCCGGACTGGTGAGAACCAGGCCCGCATCGGAGCGATGGGCATTAGATGACCCGTCGACATGGAGGAGCCACCGGGCTCAGTTTTTGGTTCTTCGGGGAGTCTGGGGTAGAACCGTCCTCCGGGATGGTACACTCGAGGAGGAAGTCGGCTAGCACCTGGGCTTTGATGGCTGGACGAGGCTGAAAATGTATGTCATGCTCGCTTAGCTCGACGGCCCACTTGGTCATTCTCCCCGACGTCTCGGGACGGTGGACTACCTCCTTGATGGGTTGGTCGGTCAGAACCGTCACGGAATGTGCTTGGAAGTACGGCCGCAGCTTCCGAACTGAGGTGATTAAGGCCAATACCATCTTCTCAATTCTGCTGTACCTTGTCTCCGCATCGCGGAGTAGCCTGCTCATAGTAGATCGGCTTCTAGACTTTGCCTTCTTCCTTGACCAGCACCGAACAGACTGCACCCTCCGAAACAGCCAGGTACAAGAATAGGTCTCTCCCGAAGCCGGACTGCTGAGAAGTGGGGGCGAGCCGAGGTACTTCTTGAGATCTTGAAATGACCTTTGGCATTCGGGAGTCCACTGGAAGTTTTTGGCCGATCGGAGAGTTTTGAAGAAGGGGAGGCATCTCTCGGCCGACCGCGCCACAAAGCGGTTGAGGGCCGCTATCCTCCCGGTTAGCGCTGGACCTCTTTGACAGATGCCGGGGGCGCCATTTGTTGGAGAGCTTGAATCTTCTGGGGGTTGGCTTCGATACCTCGCTGGGAGACCATGAAGCCGAAACTTCCCGGAGTTAACACCGAAGGTACATTTGGTCGGGTTGAGTCTCATCCCGTACTTGCGCAGCGTTGCAAAGCTCTCTGTGAGGTCCTCGACAAGCTGTGATGCCTCCTTGCTTTTGACAGCATGTCGTCCACGTACACCTCCATATTCCGGCCGATTTGCTCCTTGAATACTTTGTTAACCAGCCTCTGGTAGGTTGCACCTGCATTTTTAAGACCAAAAGGCATAACGCGTAACAGTAAGTACCTCGGTCGGTTATGAAGGCGGTCTTTTCTTCATCCTCAGGGGCCATTCGGATCTGATTGTAGCCTGAATAGGCGTCCATGAATGACAGCATCTGGTGACCTGAGGTGGCGTCCACAAGCTGGTCGATCCGGGGGAGGGGGAAGCTGTCCTTCGGGCAGGCTTTGTTGAGGTCGGTGAAGTCGATGCAGATTCTCCATTTGCCGTTCGACTTCTTCACCATGACGACGTTTGATAGCCAGCTCGGATAATTTACCTCCCGGACGAAATTAGCCTTGATGAGTTTGTCTACCTCTTCTTCAATGGCCTTTTGTCGTTCTGGGCGAAGCTCCTCTTTTTCTGCTTGACGGGCCTATGCATCTCGTCCACGTTGAGACGATGGACAAGAACCTCGGGGCTGATCCCAGGCATATCAGAGGCGGACCAGGCGAAGATGTCAGCGTTGCTTCGGAGGAACCTGATCAATCTGCGCCGAGACTCTCCTTTGAGCAGCGACCCGATCTTTATGGTTCGGTCGGGACGAGCCTCATCCAATGGCACCTCCTCCAATTCCTCTGCCGGTTCTCCTCGCTGTTCGGCGAAGTCCTCGCGAGCGTCTAGCCCATCAACTTCCGGCATTCTAGATGAAGGCTTGTAACGAAGCACTGCCGAGCCATGGCCTGACTTCCTCGAACAACTCCAACTCCTCGCTCGGTGGGAAATTTCATGGACAGATGCGGGATGGAGACAACTGCCTTGAGGGACATCAGACCGGGCCTGCCGAATATCGCATTGTATGGAGATCTGAGGTCGGTTACTAGGAAATCCGTCTGGATAATGGCTACAAGGGGCCAGGTTCCCGCGCGGACCGTCAGGGTGACGACCCCTTCTGGGACGATGACGTCGCCAGTGAATCCCATCAAGGTGGAATCCACGGTTCGCAGGTTTTCCATGAGTAATTTCATCCTGGCAAACACACCGAGGTACAAAACATTCACCGAACTTCCACTATCAACAAGGATTCGGCTTACATCATAGTTATTTAAATTGAGGGATACAACTAGTGCGTCATCATGGGGAAGCTGTATCCCTTGGAGATCATCGTCGGAGAAGGAGAGCTCGCCCGTCCGTGCCTTCTTTGGCGCCGATCCTTCACTGTCGCCCCTGGGGCTCGATCCGCCGGCCTCTTCAATCATGTTAATGCGGCCGATCACGGGCGGATTCGGTGGAGGAGGAGGTTGTTGAAGTTCGGGCTGGCGGTCACCTCCTTGTTGTGGCTCGGGCGCCCTCCTGAACTGATTCAGTCGCCCCCACTGGATCAGCCTCTCGATTTCATTTTTCAGCTGCCAGCATTCTTCAGTGTCGTGGCCGTGCTCCCGGTGGTAATAGCAGTACTTGGTGGGATCTCTTCGGGTCGGGTTCCCTCGGAGAGGTACTGGCCGGGGGAGCTGGCGCTCTATTTCCATGAGGATTTGTGCCCGGGGCACGGTCAGTGGAGTGTAGTGGTCGAATCGCCTGGGAGGGCTCCGGGAGCGATTCCTTGGCGGCAGCGGAGGGACTCTCTGGCGGCGAGGCGACTTGGTCGCCGGGCGGGACGGTGCCTGTCGGGGACTTTGGGCTCCTTCTTCTTTGCCTGCTCAGCGCGGGCAACTCTCCGCGATTCTTCGACCCTAGCGTACTTGTCCGCCAGGGCCATCATATCCGAGAGGCAGGGGGGTAACTGACTTCCATAGCCAGGTAGAAGTCGCTTTCCTTCGAGACTCCCCCCGCCAGGGCGGACATAGCCACCTCATGATTAAGGTGGTCCACCTCTAGCATGGCCTTATTAAAACGGCCAAGATAATTTCTTAGGACTCCCCCTCTCTCTGCTTAACTTCAGAGAGGGAGTCGGATCTTCGTCGGTGGCGGCGGCTGCTGACGAACTGACCAATAAAAAGGCGGCTCAGCTCGTCAAATGAATCGATGGAACCTGGTTTTAAAGCATTGAACCAGGTCGGGCAGATCCCCTGAGGGTGGAGGGGAAAGCGCGGCAGAGGACCGCATCGGATGCTCCGTGGAACATCATTATTGACCGGAAGCTGCTAAGATGGTCGTCCGGGTCAGAAGAGCCGTGGTAAGGTTCGACGGCTGGTAACTTGACATGGGAGGGAATCACTTCCTCCATAATTCCCTTAGAGAAAGGGATGCCCTGCTCCGCTTTGGGCTGGGGCGGATGGGCCTGCTTGGCGGCGTCCAGTTCCTGACGCATTTCCTGGATCTGACGATGATCTCCTCTTCGCCAGCCAGAGGAGGAGCTGGGCGAGAAGATCGCAGAGACGCGTCGAATCATGGTGGGAGGTCACGGTGAGAGAGACCGGGCTCGCCGAGATCTGGGAGGATCTCTGTCATGACCGCCTCGCGGGACCGGCTTGTCCCCTCTAGGTCGATATGGGGGGTCCGCGGATTTGTGCGGACTGGAGGAGGAAGTCGCCGGCGAAGAAGGAACCGCCGCTTCCTTATGAAAGTGCGGAGCAGGAGGAGCCGTAAGGCGCTCCTGGACCAGGTGGGTCAGAGTCTGAACTTGTTGGACCAGCGAAGCAAACTGGTCCTGGGTCACCGGGATGGCAGGTGACGGGGTTTCGACTGGTGGTGGTTGCGGCGCTACACCGCTCGTCGGATCAGGCCTCTGGGAAGCGACCTGATCTTGAGCTTCAGAGGTTGCTCTTCTCCGATTGGCCATTAGAGAGGTTCTACTCCAGATTAGGATCCTTGTCTCCTTTCTTCAAGTTTTAATGGGACTTGAGGCCCTTCCTCTAGCGCCAATCTGTTGCCGCCGGGATCCGTCCTCTGACTCGGGCGCAGTCGATCTCCAGGGGGGCGGACCTGCACATAAGTCCTCGCGCGAGAGGCGTTGGGGGTGGCCCTCGCGGAAGACCCTCCGACGCTCAAGTCAGTGAGAGGAAATCGGCGATCAATCAGAAAATGGGGAGGTGGATCCCTCTGGGGAGTCTCTCTGGGGGCGGCCAATCGGAAGCTCTAGAGGGTGAGAGCACCGACGAGCAGCAGGAGAGTGGGGAGTGAGGGTGTGAGCGCGCCCGTACCTGAGGGAATCTGTGAGTGTGATACTTATAGGCTGTCGCCTGGATCTTGAGCGTCTTCTGGAAGGTTCATAGGTTGTTAGGATACGAGAGTGGATCGAATCAGGCCGTTGTGGGGCTGTTGGGATCCGTATCTTGTCCGTTAGGGGATCGACGGCTGGGAGAGCTCCTTGATGGCTTGAGATCTGGTAGATGTGTAGGTCTCAGGTAGCCTTGATAGGTTCTAGACCACTTCTCAGCATGATTCCTTGCCTAGGGTGCCGTTACAGTAGGCTGAGGCTCTCCCGCGTCAGGTTCCGCGGAGGTGTGGTATTGGATCGTGGGTCATTCAGTGAAGCCGGGCCATGGAGGCTCGGGGGAAACGAACTACAGGAAGTTCGGGAGAGCCGAGCTACGGGAGCCGGAAGGCCGAGCTATGGAAGCTCGGGAAGGCCGAGCTACGAAAGCCCGAGAGGCCGAGCTATGGGAGCCCGGGGAGGCCGAGCTATGGGAGCCTAGGGAGACCGAGCTAGGGAAGCTCGGGAAGGCCGAGCTACGGAAGCTCGGGAAGGCCGAGCTACGGGAGTCCAGGGAGGCCGAGCTACGGAAGCCCGGGAAGGCCGAGCTATGGAAGCCCGGGAAGGCCGAGCTACGGGAGCCCGGGAAGACCAAGCTATGGAAGCCCAGGAAGGCCGAGCTACGGAAGCCCGGGAAGGCCGAGCTACGGAAGCCCGGGGAGGCCGAGGGGAGGAGGTTGATCTTAGCCTCCTCTGTACGGATATTGATGCAATAACGATTTTATCCCTCAACAGAAAGCATTCATTCTAAGGAATGCGGAAGTCTTTCATTGGTTTTCATAATAAGTTGCAGTAGGAGATATTTTAATCAAGAAAATCTAGAGGGCCAGTAATGAATATGTGTTAGCAGATAATTTATTCATGAAATACCAATTTTTTAGAAGGATTCAGGACGTTTTGACTGGTGGAGTACGCTTGACTGGACTGCCATTATCTATCGTCTTTGGTCTAACTAGAGAAGAAAGCATGCGTAGGCTACCTTGAAAAATTTAAAAATTTCTCTCAAGAAGATATCAATTATGGCTTTACTCCTTCAAAAAAAGTTTGTTTGTTTTTTTTTTTTTTTTCAAAAATCTTATAATCCTTTTGTGATGCCCTTCCTAATAGTTCCACATCAAGAAATTAAGAGTTTGTATGGTTTATAACTAGTTAAAGAAGATAGACAAGTATCAATTGGATCCCTTTTGAACTGTGGTAGTTCAAGTTGGTGCGAACCTTATCCGTCTTACTTTCTTGTAACGAAACGGGTTCGTAAGTGCTGCGGGCCTAGGATCTGGATCATTAAAATATGGTATCAAAGCCATGCATCAACCGGAAGTGCAGAAGCTAAGTGCCACATAGGGCAAAGTGCTACATCCATAGGGGATGGGAGCTACCTCTTGAACATGTGGAAGGTGACCCTTTGAACCTGTGAGAGTCACCTTTAGAATCCTGCCTGTCTGGTGGTTATGATTATGTGCCTTGGCGATGAGGACATCGCCTCTGTAAGAAGGTAGATTGTGATGCTCCTCCCAATAGTCCCACATCGAAAAATTGGGAGTTGATTGTATGGTTTATAACTAGTTAAAAAAAATGGACAAGTACCAATTGGATCCATGTTGGACTGTGATGGCTCAAGTTAGCACAGACCTTATCCATCTTGCTTTCTTGTAATAAAATGGGTTTATGAATGCTAGAATCTAATGCCCGAATCGTTACACCTTTCGAACTCTTCAGTCTTCTATTTTGCTCCTTTTAACTTCATGTAATTTTTATAATCCTTGTATTTTGTTACTTAATACCATGGGGGAATTTTCTTCCTCCGCCATTGCATTAAAAAAAAAAAGAAAAAAAAACCGTTCTCAAAGCATGGAACACAAACACTATCAGCAGTACATACTGACACCGATTGAACCGTGCACGTCGAGTAGATGATTGTGATCATGAGTTCCTAGTGCTGCACGCGGCGTGGGCATAATCTTCCTCCACCGGAGAGCCCGATCTCTTTCTCGTATATAGGATCTACCCGTCATGAAACCAGAGAACCCAATGCAGCATCGATCCATACCAACAAAAAACTAAAAAGAGAAGAATAGTTCATTTTAATATATCAAATTATTCAACAAAGTTTTGTAGGAGAAATGGTGGACTTAATCGTTGAAGATTTTGTTGCGTTACAAACCTTTCTATTAATTGTTCCAACCCAACCACCGTCGGCCTCAGCGTTTTTTTATTACTTTGCCGCTAGCTTCACCTTCCTCAAAACACCTTCTATCATCCCACCTTCTAGATTTTTTTATACCAAGAGTGGTCAGTTAATTCAATATCAACTTCTACTACAAATTCGTGAATGATTGCAGCGTTTGTTGCCTCGATTACAAGATCATGGAGCGTAAAATTTATTAGAGGATTTTCTTTAATAACTATAATGATCAAGATCTTAAAATAAATAATTTTTACATGAAAACTTAAACCAAAAAAGTGTACCTTAGATTATCGATAGGTTGAGTTTCTTCTTTTTTCAATTTTTTTTTTTCATTCACGATGAAACAGACTATATATAGGAGAGAGGACCAATCTAATAATATATTAAATTTTTCTTTCCATCAATGAGAAGTTATCAGATAATAACTTTTTAAACATAATTATTAAACCATCATTATCATTTAAATTTAAATATTTGATAAAATTAGATATCATAATTATTATTTAAAATAAATAAATAATAAATTAATCATATATCCACGTAGCTAAGAATGCCATAAACTAGGCATAGATACCAATAGAAAAAAATCCAGCTGATTGGAATCGGACTTTCATCGCTCTTGTACCTAAGTGCTATGATACTTTCGCCCCTCAGCATTTTTGGCTTATCAGCTTGTGCACTACCTTATACAAGGTTTGTTGCGCATATTATTGTCACCTGCATGCAAAACGTGATACCTCGCCTCATTTTTGTGGAGCAGGGTGCTTTTATCAAAGGGCGATGCATTACTGATAATATTTTGATAGCCCAGGAGTTTATGCACGACCTTCAGAGATATTTTGCCCGCTAGTGTCTTATGGCTGTTAAGCTAAACATGGAGCGAGCTTATGATAGGGTGAGCTGAAATTTTCTGTACCGCACTCTTTATGAGTTTGGATTTGATGGCCTTGTTATTGATTGGATCATGGCCTGCATTCATCGAATGTCATTCTCTCTTATCATTAACGGTAGTCAGACTGATTTCTTTTACTCTATTATTGGGCTGCATTAGGGATGCCCTCTATCCCCTTTCCTGTTTATCTTTGTTGCTGACGATCTATCTTATGCATTCGCTCAAGCATAGAATGACTTTCATATTACCCCTTTTACGACAGCTCCCCAGGGCCTCTGGTCTCTCATCTCTTGTTTGCTGATGATTGTATATTACTGGGCCAGGCCACTATCATAATGCGGCAAACTTTGCTTCTATTATCCAGTTTACTGTCAGGCCTCTGGTCAGAGAGTTAATCTTCATAAGTTCATGATTTGTTTTAATCCGAAAATGACTACTATAATGAGGGAGGCCATACTCCAAACACTGGGCATTACTACTCAGACTGATAGACTATCTTATTTGGGAATCTCTATCACGGGAAAACAGCCGCAATGTAGAGATTATATTGACCTAGAGCATCGGGTCCGTGACCGTCTTGATGGTTGGCAGGTCACGGGATTATCCATGATGGCGAGGATTACCCTTATACGCTCGGTCCTCACTTCTCTTCCACTTTATCTTCTATCTAATGCTGCTGTCCTTAGGACTTGTCTGAGGAGGATTGAGAGATGTTTTAGAGACTTTCTATGGGGCTCTATGCATGATGGCTATGGTATTCATCTGCTAGCATGGGACACTGTCTACTTGTCAATTTATGAAGGTAGCCTTAAAATCCAGTCTTTGACAGTCAGAAAGAGGCACTGATTGCTAGGCATGCTACGCGGTTCCTATTGGATCTGCATTGCTTCTGGAGCGCTTTTATGCAGGCCTGTTACGTGGTTTGGACTCCCTCTATGGATTTCTAGTCCTCCTGTGGATATTCTTCTTTCTGGAAGGAGGTCTGTCGGCATGCCCCGATGATCTTGAATAACATCTGTGGATGATTGGTGATGGATCCTCGGTTGATGTTATTCGGGATACGTGGATTACTGAGCTCCCCCTCTCTCTCTGGCCTACTTTTATCAGCATGGATGTTCCTAGCAGCATGAGAGTCACAGATTTAATCTCTTCGGATCATACATCCTGGCATAGTCACACAGTGACCCAATTCTTTGGGGAGGAGTTACCTCGCAGGGTGCTTTCTATCCCGCTCATATCAGGGCACTCATCTGATACCAGATTATGGAAGATATCATGCCTTTCTAGTGCACCTATCAGGGATTGGATAAGGATTTATCGGCCACGCTCGCAGCATATGATTGGTGCAGCATGGATTTGGAAGCTTCATGTTCAGGATCCAGCTCTTTATCTGGAAGCTTGCATGGGATTGTCTTCCCACCTGCTCATTGCTTGCTGGAAGGGGAATGCCCATTTAGGCTACTTGCCTATTATGTGGACAGGAGAAGGAGACCACTGATCATGCTATCTTTAGCTATCTTAGAACAAGATAGATCTGGCTGATGATGGGTTACCACCCTAGGGAGGGTGTTGATGGCTCTCGGAGGACTGCTCTTTTGAGTGACATCCGGAGGAGAATTCGGCAGCAGGACACTATTTGGGCTGGCACAGCTTACTGGATTTGGCTATCGCATAACCTATTTATTTTCACTAATGATGCAATTTCTCCCCACTCCCCACAAGGTTGTGTGGGGCTCCTCTACTGCTTTGGCAGTGAACCGACATACGATTTTTATATCTTGGAAGCCCTCTCTTCTAGGGTTTGTCAAAATCATGTTTGATGAGAGTGTTTGGAAAAGATGTGTTGGTTCATCTTTTATCATCCGTGGGATTGATGGAGTAATGTTGGCGGCGGGTGGATTCGGCCTTATAGATTCCTCAGTTCCTCTGACTAAGCTTTATGCAGTCTGGGTTGGTATTTCATATGCCACTTGGATCCTACATGCTCATTGTCTAATCATCGAGGGAGACTCTACTAAGGTCATCCGGTGGGTTCGGCAAGATTCCTATGCTCACATACCTAGCAATCCTCTACTCCATGATATTTGGTCTATCCTTTGGGAGGTTCATGTTGGGAATTATGTATACAAGATATGAATCAAATTCATATAAACGTTGCAGAAGGTATAATATAAAATTCCCAGATGCCTAGGATCCTTAGGAACAAATTCATTAGATCTCAAATAAAATCTAATTTTATTCATACCTGAGTCCTTTATCGATGTAGATAAGGATGAAGCCGGTTAATCCCTGCCACTAGCCGTCCACGTGTTCGACCTCTAACGGTGATCCATGCAGAGAAGAAGGGATGAAGACCTTCAAGGTATGAAGATGACACTACAGAGAGAGAGAGGGGTGCTAGTGCCTCTTGAATCCCTTACATAAGATATTTTGAAGAAAGATCTAATCTTTTTCTTCTCTTGCTCTACTTTCTTGGTAGGAAGGAACTATATTTATAGGTTGAAAATGAGACGTTCTAAAGAGGAAGATACCTCTCTTCATGGTAAAAAACTCCATCTTCATGGTAAAAACTCCTCCCATCTTCATGGTAAGAAACTCCCATCTTCATGATAAGATTAATCCAAGTGTCACAATCTCAGCCTTTGAAATTAGGAGTTAGTTATCCCATAACTACATGCCCTAATTTGTACGTGTTTATCATCGAACCGTAGAGATTCATCATGCCTCATCCCATGGGCATGATTCCATCTTCACATAGCTGAGATTGGACATCCATACCTGAATAATCAGAGCCATTCATCACATGGATCAAGTCACATATCGGTATCCAATTATTTGTTCATCATATGTACAAATAATTTCTCCTTAACATTCCTTCTATTATAATGGATCATATCCATTATAATTATATCTTCTTTAAATTGGGTCTCACCCAATTATTTAATTGATCATCTTATCTAAATTAAATCTAATTTAATTCTCATTTTAATTCATCCAATATTCTCCTTAATGCACGTGACCCATTAGGCCCTTTAACATATTGGCAATAATCATGTCCTAATCATAGACCCTAGGAATGATTTGATAACTCTTTGTTTAATTTAACAACATGATTATAGATCATGAAGGCCTCTAGCAAAGCATCATGACCACCCAACTGCTAAAGGTTTTGTTGACATGACCATCAACACCTATCCATGAACGGTTACGTATGATCAAATCCTTTCGTCACATATCCCAGATCAATCAGTGGTATGGAATGTGTCAACCCTGTAATTGATCTTTGTTTACTTGATCTCATGAAAAATTGACTCATATGAATTAGAACTTCAAAACCATTGGATTCTAACTCAACCTTACAAGGATTCATCAATCAATTTAATCCATCAAGTGGCCATGGGATATAACCCTTTCTATCAAGGAAGACGAATCTGTCTTGATCAAACACCATCTTCATGTGCTTCATATCATACCCAACCGACACCATATTTGCCATCCGTGGCTAGAGCGACGTTTGGATGCCGTCAAAGCATGACATTCCACATATGAGATGCAATGAAGATCTCAAGTCAAAGGATACTCACACCACCGTCATTAGAGATCAACCATTGACACTATATAGAATATCTATATGGGATCTCTGTACGGGTCATCCAATGCATCGTTACAATAACGAGCATCCACATACCTATCCAAGTATCTACATACTTCAACTTGTGAAATCAGCTGCTCACCCCAAGGGTGAGGATATGCAATGTGTGCCAGTCTCACGGTGTTCGATGGTGTCTAGTTCCATCTACACATCGACTAGGGAAGTTTAAAGAATCGAACCATAACGTGCAATTTGAATCTCATAATTTGTAATCTCTATTACAAACCATGCATTGTTCACATTCTTTTGGACTTTGCCTCACAGACAAATATATCAAATAAAAGACATATGCATAGATAAAGAAACTATTTTATTTGATTTGTATTCATATAATGTATACAACATTCAATCCAATTGGATCTAGGGCATACACTAATAATCTCCCACTTGCACTAGAGCCATTCGCCCATGTATTTAATACCGAGTGACTTAACATGATTATCATGCTTTGCTGCGGCAGGACTTTAGTGAGCGAATCAGCTACATTATCCTCAGTGGGGACTCATTCTATTTTACATCATTTCTACCAATAATCTCTCTAATTACATGGTATCTCGTGAGTACATGTTTGGACCTCTGATGAGACCTTGGCTCTTAGCTTGCACAATAGTTCCATTGTTGTCACAATACAAGTGTACTGGATCAGCAATGCTTGGAACCACACCAAGTTCAGTGATAAACTTTTTAATCCAAACCGCTTCTTTAGCTGCATCTGATGCTGCGATATACTCGGCTTCGGTCGTAGAGTCGGCAGTCGTCTCCTGCTTAAAACTTTTCTAGCTGACTGCACCACCATTGAGTGTAAAGATATAGCCTGATTGAGATTTATAATCATCTTTATCAAACTGAAAACTAGAATCCGTATAACCTTGAACTATAAGTTTGGGTCCTCCATAAACTAAGAACATATCCTTAGTCCTTCGTAAGTACTTAAAGATATTCTTGACGGCCATCCAATATTTCTCACCAGGGTTTGCCTGGTATCTACTAGTGATACTCAATGCATAAGAAACATTAGGTCTCGTACATAGCATCGCATACATGATGGATCCGATTGCTGAGGCATATGGGATTCTATTATGTGCTCTCTCTCCATTTGTGTCTTAGGACTCATGTCCTTGGAGAGATGTTTCCCATGCAATATCGGTAAGAATCCCTTCTTGGATTCCTCCATGCTAAACCGTTTTAGCACTTTATCTATGTACGTTGATTGGGACAATCCAAGAAACCTCCTAAATCTATCTCTATAGATCTTAATACCCAGTATGTAGGCTGCTTCTCCCAAATCTTTCATGGAGAATTGCTGGACAACCATTCTTTTACTTCTTGCAGCAAGGATACATTGTTTCCTATCAATAATATGTCATCTACATATAATATCAGGAAAACAATAATACTCCCACTAACCTTCTTGTACACACATGGATCATCCTTATTTTTGATAAAATCAAACTTTTTGATTGTTTCATCAAAACGGATGTTCCAACTTCTAGAGGCTTGCTTAAGTCCATAAATGGACCTTTGTAGCTTGCATACCTTTTTAGAATCAATGGACTCAAAACCCTCAGGTTGTGTTATATACACATCCTCCGCTAAATCACCATTTAGGAAGGTGGTCTTGACATTCATTTGCCATATCTCATAATCATAATAGGCTGCAATCACAAGCAAAATCCTTATGGACTTAAGAATGGCTACGGGAGAAAAGATTTCATCAAAGTCAACACCTTGCCTTTGCTTGTAACCTTTTGCAACTAGTCTCGCCTTATAGGTAATCATATTACCATCCATGTCTGTCTTCTTCTTGAAGACCCATTTCACCCAATGGGTTTTATCCCTTCAGGTGGATCAACCAAAGTCCATACTTGGTTGTCGTACATGGAGTCCATTTCAGACTTCATGGCTTCAAGCCATCTCTTGGAGTCAATGTCATAAATTGCTTCATCGTAGTTAGTAGGCTCATCATCTTCTATAATAAATCCATATCTCTCACGAATATGATGTGTTCTACTAGACCTACGTAGCTGTGTGTACTTGGAGCTTCCTGTGGCTCCATCATTTCTAATAGAGGTTCACGTAAATGTTGCCTGAATGTGAGTTGAGTCTCCTGCTCAACTCCCACTACATTTGACATTTGCTCCATGCCATCTAATTGGTCTGTATCAATTTGTGGTTCTTGAGTTTCACTAATCTCAATATTTCTGCCACTACCATTTCTTAGAAAAATCTCATTCTCTCAAATATGGCATGCCTTGAGACAAAAACCTTTTGCTCGAGTGGATGGTAGAAGTAGTATCCTTTTGTTTCTTTAGGATATCCCACAAAATTACACTTGTCGGATCTAGCTCCCAGCTTGTCTGACTCATTACGCTTTACATAAGCGTAGCAAACCCAAATCCTTAGATGACTAAGGGTTGGTTTCTTTCCACACCATATCTCATAGGGAGTGGTGCTAACCGACTTAGACAAAACTCGGTTTAGAGTGTATTCGGCTATGTGTAGGGCATAACCCCAAAACATTTTTGGAAGATTTGCAAGGCTCATCATTGATCGCACCATATCTAATAATGTGCGATTTCTCCTTTTGATACATCATTATGCTGTGGCATACCAGGAGGAGTCCACCGAGAGAGAATCTCATTCTCCTTCAAATATTCTAAGAACTCATGGCTTAAGTATTCCCCACCTCGATCTGATCGAAGTATCTTAATACTTTTGCCACTTTATTTTTTTACCTCAGATCTGAATTTTTGAACTTTTCAAAGGCTTCAGATATGTGCTTCATCAGATATACATAACCATACCTGCTATGGTCATCTATAAATGTGATGAAGTAAGAAAAACTTCCTATTGCTTGAATATTAATAGGACCACATACATCCGAATGTACTAGTCCTAATCATTTAGTTGCTCGCTCATCCCTTTTAGTAAAGGATGACTTAGTCATTTTGCCACGTAAGCATAACTCACATTCCTCAAACGATTCCCAATCGAATGAGCCCAAGTAGCTATCCTTATGTAACTTGGTTAAACGTGTTTTATTTACATGGACTAAACGACAGTGCCATAAGAATGAGTTCTTAGAATTATTTGATTTTAATTTCTTATTTCTACGTTGAGAATAGGGCATTGTAAATTCAAAACATAAATCCCATTGAACATTTCAGCAGAACCAAAGAACATTTTTTTTTTTAAAAAAATTGAAATTCCTTTATTTCCAATTTCAAATGTATATCCATCGTTTACAAGACATAAAAGAAATAATGTTTTTGTTATGTTTGGAACATAGTAACAATTATTAAGCTCCATTACAAGCCCAGTGGGCAAAGACAAAGAACAAGATCCTATAGCTAAAGCAACAACCTTTGCTCCATTTCTCATGCGTAGGATAACTTCATCTTTTTTCAGCTTTCTACTACTTCTTATCATCTGCATATTAATACAAATATAAGATCCACAACCGGTATCGAATACCCAAGTGGAATAAGAAGTAACAGAAGAAAATATCTCAATCATAAATATACCTGAAGTAGAAGCATCTGTATGTTTCTTTTCTCTCAGGCTAGCCAGATAACTTTGCAGTTTCGCTTCCAGTGCCTTTCCTTCCTACAGAAGTGATATTTCCCTTGGCTACTTTATTTTTCTTGATGCCCTTATTTGGTTTAGTCGCCTTGGCCTTTTGGACCTTATTCTTCTTTGGCCGCTTCTTACGAGCGCCAAAAGACTCCACGACCATAACCTGCCCCTTTTCTTTCTTAATGTTGGGCTCGACATTTGTCAGCATATTCGCAAGCTTAGGTAGAGATGTCTCTAGCTTGTTCATGTTGAAATTAAGAACAAACTGCGAATAGCTGGAAGGTAATGACTGTAGAACCAAGTCAATACTTAGTTCATGATCCATCACAAAACCCAAACGTGCCAACTTCTCAATCAGATTGATCATTTTTAGTACGTGGGCACCACTGATGAATCCTTAGTCATTTTGCATTGAAACAGCTCTTTAGAAGTTTGAAACCTCTTATATCGAGACTGTGCACCAAACAACTCTTGCAAGTGCATCAAAATCTCCTGAGCATTCATATGCTCATGCTGTTTCTGAAGATCAGGTGACATTGAGGCCAACATCAAACATATGGCCATGTTTTCAGCATCTTTATACCGGTTGTATGCCACATGAACCTCAGTCGGAGCATCCGCTGATAGGACCTCCGGTGCAACCTCATCTAGGAAAAAAGAATTTTCTCAGATCGAAGAATGATCCTTACATTCCTTAGCCAATCAGGGAAGTTGAGTCCAATAATTTATTGGATTCTAAAATATTCCTTAGGTTGATGTTTACACTCATGGTTTCTCTGATAACCTATATAAAATTAGAACGAGTCAATTACTATGAATACTAATCACCAACTTAATATGGTAATTCTAGATTTTTAATTAAGTTGGTTTCTCCCACTATTTTATCAAGGTCAATAGCCCTCTCTATTAATCTCGAGAAATTGACATTCAATTTTCTTAGTGGGCTAGGATCCTCATTTGAATTACCTTGACCTTGGCTTTGGCACAACAAATCTCGGTAAGCCAAATTTGGTAGATTATTATCAATCACATCTAATGTGACTCCTAAATCATTTAGGAGACATTGCTTTATCAATTACATCCATATGTGATCACCCTAAAGTTTGCCTCTAGATTAGACTGACCCTGACTTTGGCCAATTATGCCAGCTAATCTAGTTAAGTCAACCCATTGTTCTATAATCAACTCCTCATAGGTACACTCGACCTCATCTTTGGCACGATAAATCTCATGACCTAATGATTTTGTATCATGTGAACAATGGAAGGCTTATGACTTAATATTTATGGAGGGATTTAGCGCATATAGGTCCCATTTACATCTACAACATTTGTACTATGCTAGGTTACATATCCTATATGTAGATTTTAGATTAATCTTAATTAACCTTAATTTCATAAGATCCAATCTATGATTGGGACTCCTAATCAAATTAGGATCCTGATCACTATCTAATTTAGGAACCCTAATCATGTGACCAAATAAATTGCTACCATCCTGATCAACCTTAATTGATTTAATCAATTAAGAGCTTTCCCTAACAATGGCCAGATTAGCTGATCAATGAGGTCCTATTTAGCATACCCTTCGATCCCATTGAATGGGTTTTTTCAGGCAGCGAACGGAGCAATTAAAAACCATGATCAAACCTTTCTAGACACCAATGTAGTTAAGCCCAATTGATTAGATCAATTATGGGATCATAGGATCAAACAATGATATGGTTAAGTCTAAGTTTCCTAAATCTTTATCATGATAACTTTAGATAGTGATCTAGCTAGAGTATTATGATAAGAATGCTTAATTTAAATTTTAAAATTTTCTTATCATTTATTACATGTTATGACATGTCAGTTTCACATCCCATGTAAATCCTAATGTCTCTAACAAATCCTAATCATATTTTTGTCATGATAAGATTTTAGATTCAAAATATAAGATTTTAAATTCCATATGATTACTTTTAATCACAATCTTATCTTGATCCAAATATCCAAATTAAGTTTTTAATGTTCATTATCATAAGAATATCAAATCTTAATCATATCAATAATCATGTTAAAATTAAATCCTAAACATGATTTCTAGGATTTCAGCATATAGTATCTATCATGCATAAATAATAATTGCTATTTTAACATGACACATATATGATTAAATCTAAATGAATTATTGTTTATTATCATATAATAAATCTTTATCTCTGATATCACATATCAAAGTACTTTATTTTAATATGATAATGAACATGCATAAATCTAATCAAATAATAAATATTTTATTATATTTTAGATTTATTATCAGCATATGAAAACTCTTCATGATTTTAAGCATAATATTATCAATCATATTGACTCAAGTATCCTATCAGATTAATGAATCTATAGCCTAAGGGGGCTCTGATACCACTGTTGGGAATTATGTATACAAGATATGAATCAAATTCATATAAACATTGCTGAAGGT
>UESW01004810.1:0-21742 GCA_900491605.1 Calamus simplicifolius
TAACACTTTAAGAAAAAAAAATCACTAAAAAATATTTTTGTGCATGCTAGCCAAAGTAATTTACATGCTTTAAATGTAATCAAAAAGGACACAAATCTTATGAATGTAAAATTTTGAAAACCTAATAAAAACCTGAATATTAAAGGGAAGAAATATGGGTTCCGAAAGGAACAATATTTGTTGCTACTAACCATGAAGGACCCAAGAAGGCTTGGGTACCTAAACATAAAGTCTGATTTCATTGCAGGAATGTCTTGTGGCCAAGAGATCAAAGAGAAAGTAGTATCTTGATAGTGGCTGCTCAAGACATATGACGGGTGACAAAGAAGAATTCATCACCCTAGAAGAAAGAAAGGAGGAGTAGTTACATTTGGCGAATGGACAAAGGCCAAATCTTGGGGTTTGGTAACATTCAAATAACTCCCTCCACATTTATTGAAATGTACTTTATGTTGATGGTTTAAAGCATAACTAATTAGTATAAGTCAATTATGTGACAAAGGTTTTAAAGTTTCATTTGAATCTTCTATATGCACTGTAGCTAATCCCATTGATAATAGCATTGTTTTTATTGGAAATAGAAATGGCAATGTATATATGATTGACTTAGACAATTTGTCTACTAATAATCATTGCTTAGTTGCTAATAATGCTAATATGAATGAGATTGGTTGGCTGTGGCATCGAAGATTAGGTCACGCAAGCACACACTTAATTTCAAAACTAATTAAAATGGATTTAGTAAAAGGTCTACCTAAATTAGATTTTGAAAATAACAAAATATGTGATGCATGTCAGTTTGGAAAACAAACAAGAAGTTCTTTTAAATCTAAAAATGTTGTTTCAACTTCTAGGCCATTAGAGCTACTTCACATGGACCTTTTTGGACCAACTAGAACCACAAGTCTAGAAGGAAAGAAATATGGTCTAGTGATAGTAGATGATTACTCTAGATTCACTTGGGTAATGTTTTTAGCTCACAAAGATGAGACTTTCTCGATATTCATGAAATTCTTCAAGAAAGTAACAATGAGAAAAACACTACCATAGGTCTCTAAGAAGTGATCATGGAACAGAATTTGAAAATCACTTATTTGAAAGTTTTTGCAATGAAAATGGTATTAATCATAATTTTTCTGCACCTAGGACCCCACAACAAAATGGTGTAGTTGAAAGAAAAAATAGGACTCTAGAAGACATGGCCCGTACCATGCTATGTGAAAGTAAACTCCCGAAATACTTTTGGGCGGAAGCTATTAACACAGCATGTTACATCCTAAATAGAGCCTTAATAAGACCTATTTTAAAGAAACACCTTATGAATTATGGCATGAAAGAAAACCAAACATTAAATATTTTCATGCATTTGGTTGTAAATGTTTTATTCATAATAATGGTAAAAATAACTTAGGTAAATTTGATGCAAAATCTAATGAAGGAATATTCTTAGGTTATTCAACAACTAGTAAAGCATATAGAGTGTTTAATAAAGGAAGCCTAATTGTTGAAGAATCTATTCATGTTTTTTGATGAATCTTTAACATCAAGTTCCAAAAGGATTGATGATGAGGAAGATACAAACATTCTGAAATAATCTTGAAAAACTTAATATCGATGTATCTTCAGATCATGAACAAGAAGTTAAAGATAATGATTCACCTAATGCTGATGATATTAATACTAATCATAATGATATAGATCTACCAAGAGATTGGAGATACGCTTATAGTCATCCCAAGGAATTGATTATAGGTGATCCATCTCAAGGAATAAGAACTAGATCATCTATGAGAAATATTAGTAATCACCTTGCATTTGTTTCTCAAATTGAACCTAAAACCATTGAAGAAGCTGAAAAAGATAATAATTGGATGCTAGCTATGCAAGAAGAATTAAACCAATTCACTAGAAATAATGTATGGACATTAGTGGAAAGACCTAAAAATCATTCTGTTATAGGATCAAAATGGGTTTTTAGAAATAAACTAGATGAAAATGGCATAGTAATTAGAAACAAAGCTAGATTAGTTGCAAAAGGATATAATCAAGAAGAAGGTATTGATTTTGATGAAACCTTTGCACCTGTAGCTAGATTAGAAGCCATTAGGCTATTACTAGCATTTGCATGTCACATGAACTTAATTTATTTCAAATGGATGTCAAAATGCATTTTAAATGGATTAATAAATGAAGAAGTATGTAGAACAACCACCAGGTTTTGAAGATCATGAATTTTCAAATCACGTTTTTAAATTGCACAAAGCATTATATGGTTTGAAACAAGCACCTAGAGCTTGGTATGATAGACTAAGTAAATTTTGATTGAAAATGATTTTACAAGAGGAAATGTTGATAAAACATTGTTTTTGAAAAGAAAAGATAAAGATTTACTTGTAGTTCAAATTTATGTTGATGACATTGTATTTGGTGCTACTAACAATCTTCTATGTCAAGAGTTTGCTAAGTTAATGCAGGGAGAATTTGAAATGAGCATGATGGGAGAACTCAATTTCTTCCTTGGACTCCAAATCAAACAAAGCAAAGAGGGAATTTTATCAACCAAACAAAGTACACAAGAGAAATTCTAAAGAAGTTTGGTATGGAATCAATTAAACCCCTCGGAACACCAATGAGTCCTTCATGCAAGCTGGACAAAGATGAAGAAGGTAAGAAGGTTGATCAAAAATATTATCGAGGTATAATCGGATCCCTACTTTACTTAACTGCAAGTAGACCAGACATAATGTTTGCTGTTTGCTTATGTGCTAGATTTCAGTCTGAACCTAAAGAATCACATTTAATTGCTGTTAAAAGAATACTAAGATACTTAAGTGGAACAAAAAATGTAGGTTTATGGTATTCTAGAGACTCAACATTAAATCTGATTGCTTATTCTGATTCTGATTATGCTGGATGCAAGTTAGATAGAAAAAGCACAAGTGGTGCATGCCAATTTTTAGGAAGTAACTTAATCTCATGGTTTAGCAAAAAGCAAAATTCGGTTGCATTATCTACTGCTGAAGCAGAATATGTTGCAGCTGGAAGTTGCTGTGCTCAAATCCTATGGATTAAGAGACAACTTGAAGACTATGGTATCACACTTGATAAGACACCTATAAGATGTGATAATACAAGTGCAATAAATCTAACTAAAAATCCAATTCAACATTCAAGAACAAAGCATATTGAAATAAGATATCACTTTATAAGAGAACATGTAGCCAATAATGAAATTTGTCTTGATTATGTGAATACTGAAGAACAACTGGCAGATATATTAACAAAACCCTTAAGTGAAGAGAGATTTTGTTATCTTAGAGGAGAATTAGGAGTTTGTGATCCTTTGGAATAGTTTTCTGAAACTCTTAAGGACAACTATCTAGATTTCATCATTTCTTGAAAAATCTTGATATTCAATAAGGAAATCTATCTAGATCTTGATTCATTGTTTCCCCAATTGCTAAGGAACATTATCTAGAATTTGATGATTAATTTGAATAGTTTCAAATCCTTGAAACTTGATTTTTTATCTCTGAACTGTTAGAGTCGACTCTAACAGTTTGTGGAGTCGACACCTTAGTTTTTGATGTTCTGTCTAAGCAATTAGAGCCGACTCTGGCTTCTGTAGAGCCGACTCTAATTCGAGCGCTGACAGACTTTCTGGTTCGGAGCCGACACCCAGTTTTCGGGAGTCGACTCTAAGTCGAGCTAGGTCAAAAATAAAAAGGCGGAGTCGACCCCAAATCATTCCATCCGTCTCCCAAAACCTCTCCAAAAGTTCCAAAGCCTTTCCAACTTCCCCAATCTACTCAAAGCCTTTGATTAACTTCCAATCTTCTCAATGGCACCTAAGAGGCACGGTTTCGTCGGTGGAGCGTCCGTTCCAACGAGGAGACGCACTATTCGGAGGCAACCCTCGCCATCCTCCTCTTCGGCCACTCAAGAGATTCCCTCCTTCACCCTCTTCACCCAAAGTTGATCATTTAGCCGGTAAGACCATTACCACTGGAAGAAAGGTGAATTTTGATTTCTTTGAGTCGGAAGGTTCACTATAGGAAGAAGTTTGAAAGAAATGGGGTGGGAAAAAATTTGTTCATTAGATATCCCCACATATCCAGCCTTAGTGAGAGAGTTTTACAATGGTTTAAGTAGAGGAGAAGGTGGATTAATCAGTATAGTAAGAGGAACAAGAGTGACAATAACCACTGAGATTCTTGGAAATTTATTGGAAATGCCCACAATCGGTTTAATGGAATATCAACATGAGATAGAAGTGGAGCATTGACAAGAATGTTAGGGAGAGATGTAACCGAGTTTGAGGAAATCTTGCAAATCAATTAAATCTAGAACTCAGGTTACTACATAACATCTGTGGAAGAATCTTGTTTCCAAAATTGGTAGATTCGAGTATGTCTCGGAGCGAGACGTTCTTTTGATGGATTGCATAATTACTGGAAGGCCAGTCAACTTAGCTGGCATGATGATTGGATATGGCAGAGGCAGCTACAAAGAAGAGATCTACACTGCCATACGGTATGATTCTGACATTAATCTTTAGAAGCCAAGGTGTGCTCATTATGGAGAATGAACCCTTAAGAAAATGAGACACACTGACTATTATAGTATCTACTATTCATCGGATGGGCTTCAAGAAATTGAATGGTGTTGGATGAAAGGAGGAAGAGAGGAAAGAGCAGAAAGAGACCAGAGTAGAAGACATCCCTGGACCATCCACTGAGGGACCATCTGTCCCTGATCCATCTATTGCGGGACCTTCTTCAGCTGGACCTTCAGAGGCCGGACCTAGTACTATTCCCTCACCTCCACATCAGTCCATTGCTGCTTCTGGGAGATTCTCTGATGAACAGATTGATCAGTTGAGAGCTTTGCTTGCTGAGTATGATAGTCAGAGATCTCATGAAATTAATCAATTAAAAGAAGACTTTAATCAGTTGAAGGAAGAACTTAATTCGAGACTGGACATGATCTCCTTTACCTTAAGCAATTCTGTTGAATCCTTTGGTGCTGAACTTCACAAAATCTTCGAAAGGATGGAAGGCATTGCTGATGGGTCAGGATCTTATGTTCATGCAACTGGTCAACTGAAGAAGGACATTGACCTTGCAGTCTCACAAATTAAGCTTGCCTTGAAAACTTTAAGAAATCACAAAAGATGATGTAATGGAAATCATAGGTCATTTGAAGAAAATTGTATTCAAACATATCTGACCTTGATTTTGATTTTGATAGTTTGTACTTAGGAATTTTTGAATATCTAATGTATTTCATTTTGAATGTAATCAACTAATGTAATGTTTCTTGCTTATGAAATGCAATTTCACATTTTCAAATATTGACTGCTTGAATCCCTATGTTTATTGATTTTTTTTTATAACTTTCTTTATCTAATACTCTCCTTATTGCTGATAACAAAAAAGGGGGAGAGATGGTTGAATATGCAAAAAAAAGATTGAAATAATGAGAGATGGTTGAATATGCAAAAAAGAAAGACTTGAAATTTTAATGAAGATGGTTGAATATGCATAAAGAAATAAAGAAAGGGGGAGAAATATTGTTTATGCAAAATGACTTGAAATTTTAATCAGTTAAAATTCGATGCTTATATATAGGGGGAGCTATCAATGCAGGGGGAGCTTAACAAAAAGCTCAATTGCAATTTTCTGCACATTTAGATTAAATATTCATAATTGATGGATTATATTGAACTCATGCACAATTTTAAAAGTTTACTTTGAATATTGGCATCAAATCCTTCATTAAAAATGTTTTAAGTTTCAAAATGACTATAATCTTTAGTTCGAATGAATTTTTGAATGCATATACTCAAAGTTTTTGTTATCATCAAAAAGGGGGAGATTGTTGACCCAATTGATGATTTTGATGATTAACAAAACTATTTGAGTATAACTAATTGAAGGCTCTAATGATTTTGATTAAGTGTTTCAGATTATAAGTCTATTGAATGATCAAAATCAGGAGTTACATCGTGTTCTGGATCGAATCTAATGTCTAGGTAAGATTGCAGACATTAGAGTCGACTCCGAGAATCACAGAGCCGACTCCGGATCTGGCACGGAAGTTAGAGTCGACTCCGAGACTGTTAGAGCCGACTCTCACAGAAGATACAGAACGTCGATTTTTCTGGCCCGTCCTAGAGTCGACTCCGGGTAAGTTAGAGTCGACTCCAGAAAAGTTTCTTGTCGACCCCAGAAAAGTCAGAGACGACTCCAGAAATATTGTTTTAAAATGCTTCGAGCTAGAGCCGACTCCAGAAAAGTTAGAGTCGACTCCAACCCATCTGAACAAAAAATCAAGTTGCCAGATCAGCTCTAACGGTAACATTTCTATTTTACCTTATTTCTAACGGATATATTTTGATACAAGGTACACTCCAACGGATAGTTTTCTTCCAAAAATGGCTTGAAAGAAATCTATAAAAAGGGAAGACTCTCATTCAAAATACTGAAGAACGGAAAAAGAGAGAAAACGCAAAAAGAAAGGAAAATCGAAAATAGAGAAATCCCAATCCAAGAAATCCGAAAAAGAGAGAGCCTGAATCTCAAGAGGAAACCTTCTAGCTCAAATCCACTCTACTCCAAAAAGCTCAAGAGGAATCCAAGGCATTCAAATCAAAGTTTTGGTGGATTTCCCAACTTGGAGAAAGAAGATTCGTTTCTTGCTTTTCAACCCTTCTCAACTGCTTCAACTGTGAAGAATCAGAGCTGAGGCTTGATTCAACCCAGCAAGGAGAAGAAGAAAAGAAGAAAAGAAGAAAAGCTCAAAAGCCAACCAATCTACAAATCAGGCTTTTCTAAACTTGTTATTCTTATATTTGATTATCTGCTCACTAAGGAGCTTTGTAATTGAAAAACTATATTTCATTTGTTTGTATCTAGTTCAATCTGGGGGATTGAACTAGTGGAGGTAGTCTTACCTCAGTACAAGCTTGGTTAAGCTTGAATTAAGGGTTTTTGTGCTGGTGAGCCCTTGAAACCAGCTGGGTTCGTTGTGCATCCGGGAAAATAACAAGTTTGAGTTGTGAGCTTGTAAAACAACTCTGCTATAATCTAGGGTGATTATAGTGTGGACCCAAGTGAATCTTGGGAGTGGACGTAGGTGTTGAATACACCGAACCACTATAAAATCTTTTGTGTTTGCCGTGTTCTATTGACTCTATCTCTATCTCTGTTTTATTCACTGCACTTTACTTACTTTGCATTTGCCTCATTCATCTTAAGCAAACTATTTTAAAAGGCTAATTTTTAAAGAACCCAATTCCCCCCCCCCCCCCTCTTGGGTTGTCATCTGGGCCAACAAATAGCAAACATAATATATGGTCTACTTGCTATTAAGTAAAGTAGAGATCCAATCATACCTCTATAATGCTTTTGATCAACTTTCTTACCGTCTTCATCCTTATCCAATTTGCATGTAGGACTCATAGGTGTTCCAAGGGGTTTGATTGATTCCATTCCAAACTTCTTGACAATTTCCTTTGTGTACTTTGTTGATTGATGAAATCCCCTCTTTGCTTTGTTTGATTGGAAGTTAGTTCTCCCATCATGCTCATCTCGAATTTATCCTGCATTAACTTAGCAAATTCTTGACACAAAAGATTGTTAGTAGCACCGAATACAATATCATCTACATATATTTGTACTACTAATAAATCTTTATCTTTTCTTTTCAAAAATAAGGTTTTATCAACATTTCCTCTAGAAAAATTATTTCAATTAGAAATTTACTTAACCTATCATACCAAGCTCTAGGTGCTTGTTTTAAATCTAAAGTGCTTTGTGTAATTTAAATATATGGTTTGGAAATTCATGATCTTCAAAACCTGGTGGTTGTTCTACAAAAAACTTTCTCATTTATAAATCCATTTAAAAATGCACTTTTAACATCCATTTGAAATAAATTAATGTTCATATGACATGCAAATACAAGTAATAGTCTAATTGCTTCTAATCTAGCTACAGGTGCAAAAGTTTCATCAAAATCAATTCCTTCTTCTTGATTATATCCTTTTGCAACTAATCTAGCTTTATTTCTAATTACTATTCCATTTTCATCTAATTTATTTTTAAATACCCATTTAGATCCTATAACTGTGTGACCTTTAGGTCTATCAACTAAGGACCATACATTATTCCTAGTAAATTGATTTAATTCCTTTTGCATCGCTAACATTCAATTACTATCTTTTTTAGCTTCTTTAATAGTTTTAGGTTCAATTTGAGATACAAATGCAAGATGATTATTGATATTTCTCATAGATGATCTAGTTCTTACACCTTGAGATGGATCACCTATAATCAATTCCTTGGATGACCATAGGCATATCTCCAATCTCTTGGCAGATCTATATCATTACGAGTAGTATCGATAATATCAATCCTAGGAGAAATATCATCTTTAGCTTCTTGTTCATGGTCTAAAGATACATCTATATTCAATTTTCAATATCTCTCTCTAGCAAATTTGTATCTTCCTCTCATCAATCTTTTCAGAACTTGATGCTAAAGATTCATCAAAAACTACATGAATAGATTCTTCTACAATTAAGTTCCTTTTGTTAAATACTTTATAAGCTTTACTAGTTGTTGAATATCCTATGAATATGCCTTTATCAGATTTTGCATCAAATTTTCCTAAGTTGTCCTTACCATTATTATGAATGAAACATCTACAACCAAATGCATGAAAATAACTAATATTTGGTTTTCTATCATGCCATAGTTCATAAGGTGTTTTCTTAGGATTGGCCTAATTAAATCTCTATTTAAGATGTAACATGCCATGTTTATAGCTTCCGCCCAGAAGTACTTTGGGAGTTGGCTTTCACATAGCATGGTACGGGCCATGTCTTCTAGTGTTCTATTCTTTCTTTCTATGACTCCGTTTTGTTGTGGTGTTCTAGGTGCAGAAAAATTATGATGAATGCCATGTTCAATGCAAAAATTTTCAAATAATGATTTTCAAATTATGTGCCATGATCACTTCTAAGAGACACAATGGTGTTGTTTTTCTCATTAGTGACTTTCTTGAAGAATTTCAGAAATATCGAGAAAGTCTCATCCTTGTGAGCCAAAAACAATACCTAAGTGAATCTTAAATAATCATCTACTATCACAAGACCATATTTCTTTCCTTCTAGACTAGTAGTTCTAGTAGGTCCAAAAAGGTCCATGTGAAGTAGCTCTAGTGGCCTAGAAGTGAAAACAACATTTTTAGATTTGAAAGAGTTTCTAGTTTATTTTTCAAATTGACATGCATCACAAATTCTATTATTTTTAAATTTTAGTTTTGGAAGTCCTTTAACTAAATCCATTCTAATTAATTTTGAGATCATGTGTGTGCTTGCATGACCTAATCTACGATGCCACAACCATCCGATCTCATTAACCTTAGCATTATCAGTAATTAAGCAATAATTACTAGTAGACAAATTGTCCAAATCTTTTAAGTATACATTGCCATTTCTATTTCCAACAATATAATACTATTGTCAATGGGATTAGAAATAGTGCAGATAGAAGCTTCAAAGGAAACCTTGAAACCTTTATCACACAATTGGCTAATACTAATTAAATTATGTTAATATTTTCTATAAAAGTGGATGGAGTTATTTGAATTTTACCAAATCCCATAATTTGGCCTTTACCATTGTCTCCAAATGTAACAACTCCTCCTCTTTTATCTTCAAGGGTGATGAATTGCTCCTTGTCACCCGTCATGTGCCTTGAACAGCCGCTATCAAGATACCACTTTTGTTTTGATCTTTTGACCATAAGATACTCCTGCAAAATGATCAAACTTTCTGTTTAGGTACCCAAGCTTTCTTGGGTCCTTCATGGTTAGTAGCAATAAAGATTGTTTCTTTCGGAACCCATATTTCTTTCCTTTAACACTTAAATTCTTATTGATTTTTAAAATTGCATTCATAAGCTTTATGTCCTTTCTTGTTACAGCAATAACATGAAACATCATTTTTATCTTGTTCCTTTCTAAAAAATTTTTTAACATACTTTTGTTTCATGTTAGGTCTATAACCTAATCCAGCTTTATCAAATATAGCTCTTTGATTACTTAATAGCAAATTTAATTTTTTAGAACTATATGTAAATTTATCAAAAATATTTTATATTATCAATTTCTTTCTTTAGACAAAGGTTTTCATTTGAAACCAATTCATTTTCTTTTACAACGTCTTCTTTTTCATATTTCAGATTTTTAACCTCAAGAATTAGTTCATTTTTCTCTTTGATTAGTTTTACGTTTTCAGTTTTCAAAGTTTTGCTTTCTTGTTCAAAGCTTGGAAATCAGCAACTAATTCATTAAATACTTCAAAAAATTCTTCAAATGTAAAGTCATGAGTTTCAGAACTTACCTCATCATCTTTTTTGTCATGAAGCAAATGTTTGCAACTTCCTTTTGTTCCTCCTTGGAAGAGGATTCTTCATTGTCGCTCCATGTTGCAACATATGCCTTCTTCTTCTTTTGTAGGCTTTCTTCAATTGAGGACAATCATATCTGAAGTGCCCCGGTTTCTTACATTCATAACATATGAGGGGTTCTTTTTCCTTGTCCTTGTCCTTCTCTTTTTCTTTTTCACCTTCCATTTTTGTTCCAAGCGTTGGCCCGAGCTTTCGTCCTAGAGCGAGCTCTCCCTACTCTCTTCTCCCGGCCCGAGCATTCCTCCCAGATCTAATGCCCTAGCTCTCCTCTCAAGCGTTGGCCCAAGCTTTCATCCTAGAGCGAGCTCTCCCTGCTCTCTTCTCCTAGTCCAAGCGTTCCTCCCAAATCTAATGCCCTAGTTCTTCTCTCAAGCGTTGGCCCGAGCTTTCATCCCAGAGCGAGCTCTCCCTGCTCTCTTCTCCTTCAAACTGAGCTTTTGTCCCAGAACTTGCGAAGCCCTAGCTCTCCCTGCTCCCTCTTCCTTCGAACACTGCTGCCCTCGATATCGATTGCTGTGCCTCCCTGCCTCTTCCTTCAAACCGAGCAGCTCTTCCGGCCCAAGCTTCGTCCTTGCCTCTTCCTACTGTTCGACAACATGAGGGTAAACTCCGTTATCTATGGTTAGGGTTCGGACATTTCCTTACTCTCTCTCTCTCTCTATTTCCCTTTGATTCGGCTCTGGGTTTTGTAGCTCAGTTATCGACTCTATTTTATTCATTTCCAGCCATATTTTTAATGTTTTGCCATATGAAGTTAGTTAAAATTGATAGAATAGATGGTGTATTACCCGATTAACTAGTTTATATGCTACAAGAAGCAAGTTGCTAGATAGACGACAAATTTCTTTATATAAAATAAAGTTGTGGTCTCTGTATAACTTTGATTTTCTCACCGTTTACAATGGTTAAAGACATCAGGAAGTTCAAGAAGAAAGTGTTTTAAGGTTATGGATGGTAGCCAGAGGCAAATGGAATGCTCTACTATATTAACAAATCCTTGGTGATTTTAACTTGTCATTGCTATACCTTGATATCTCTGCTAAGTTGCTTGCTTGTGGTTGCTTTTGACATGAACGCATTTGTTAAAGATTTTTAGGGAGAGAGAGGTTCCATGCATCATATAAAACAAGTTTTTGGGATTATTAGAAATAGAATTGCTGAACATAAGAATTGAATCTTATTGTACTATAAACATGTTCAGTGTTTGCTTCGGGGTTATTAGAAATAGACTTGTTGTACTTATTAGAAATAGCTTGTTACCTGCATCAGGTATTTATAATCCATGGAAACATTGTCTGCAGAGTGATTTTAAAGTAAAGAATGTTCAGTCAGATAGAATGATGCTTTGGAGCTTGATAATTGGTTTGAAATTACTTTTAGTGTAGATTCCAAAATTAGCAAAATTAGATACAACTTTGTGTTCATGCTATCTTTACTCAGAATATGAGGATGCAATCAGGTAGTTATTTGGTGAATTCTCTTGATCTTCTCTTGATCTCTTTGTTCTTCATTGAAGATTTTATAGCATTGAAGGAATCTCATCTCTACTATCTAATTCTCTTTTGAGAAATTGGGGGAAAAAAAGCACAATTGACTGGTTTGAAATAGGAGCAGCATTTAACAAAAAAGATTCACTTTAGTATACCATTTTATATATTTACTCCAGCTTAGATTTGTGATGTGGTTGATGTTGGAAATTGTGGTCTAAAAGACATAATTTTTCTATGATGATTGACATCAGATGATATATAATAAATGATTTGATATTTGCATCCTATATACTTGTTGTATGTAATTCTCCTGAAAGGTCTACGAATGTTAGAAATAATGATCTTGAGTACTCGAGATGCTTCACACATGAGTATAGAAGACACGAGATCATTTTATTACATTCGAAATATAATTGTCACAATTTTAATAAAGTTAGGTGCTTTATTATGAGAAATTGAAGTATACGTAATTTTCAATTGGGAAAATAGTTTGTCTTGACTATTTGAGAGGGATTCTCGAATTAGTATACTAGTACACATATTGCGTATTGACGGACTTACATGTGAATAAATTTTAAAAATGTACTATCATGAAATTTAACTCATAGCTATGAGAGTACGATTGTTCTTAAGCTTGAGCAAGTTCAGTAGTGTATATGCTTTGATTCACCAAATGAGCAAAATACATAAATCATTGATACTCGGTGGGTTTGGCATATGCCACTAGGGTCTAAGAACATACTCACAATATAGTCATTCATGTACTTTCCATGAGAAAGTAATAACACTCCCTTGAGAGGTTCAAATTAATCTATCTTAAAACTATGCATAGTAATCTTTATAGATCGAGCATAGACATGATCAATCGACGGGCTAATTCATGATGCTCAGTGGATGGATATGAGGGAACCTAGAGCTCAAGGTGTTAGATGGATATTGGACAAGTGATAGTACACAAATTACTTGATGCCAATATTCGAGTGTCGCATGAAGGAACCATTTGCGTATCGATCTCATAGGTCAGGGATGGGATTGTCTTATGTGACAATTTATTTTATCTCGACGTAAATGTCATGCGTATCCTGGAGTGCAGTTGTGATTTTCTTATGGAAATAAAACACAACTAAGAATATTATCCGAGTCATAGAAAATGGTGGTGTAAGGACAATATTCTTAGGAGCTAGGTTATGTGTGTCCCACGAAGTCCAAGGTGTAGACCATAAAAGGAAACTTGCTCCTAAATTTTAAGAATTCAATTTTAAAATTTTAGGTAATGCGATAAGCAAGTAATACCGCCTAATATTGTGTTTATTTTTTAGAAAAATTTGAAGAAAAGTTTCTTAATGAAACTAAACTAAAATAGATCCGTGACCAAAGTGGAGGCCATAGGTGGTTTGAGGACTTTGGATTTAGGCTCTATGGGCCTTGGTCCCAATGAGCCTTTAGACCAGCAGGCCTATTGTAAGTTGGGCATGATGTTCTCAGATCAGGCATAGAAGAGACAACGTATTTTTTCATGAAGCGGTGTCTTCTTTGCGCATCTTTGGATGATGATGAGAAGCGTCTCTCCCGTAGGGACGCGATGCTTTCTTCGATTAGAGTATCGCTTCCCATTTATAAATAGCGAGCACCATGATCAGAGAAAGAAGAGAGAAATCTTTTTTTTTATTTTTCATCCACCTATCTTTATCTATTTTTTAAGAACAATAAAGATAGAGAGATCCAGAAGAGAGAAACACAAAAGAATTCGGTTGATTTTTATTCACCAAAAAATCCTTGCTTATTTCCTTGGCCATACCCCTTGCTCATTTAGGGAGTTGAGGATTAAAGGTTATCCCGTTTATTCCTAAGAAGAAAATCAGTGATCTCAGAGAGCTTCTCCACTCCTTTGAGGAGTCTTCGGTGCAGAAGCCTTCACGCAGAGGAGTCTTCACGCACAGACATTTCCTTATTCACAAGGAAATCCAGTAGAAATCTTTAGTAAAAAGGTACGTAATCATTTTCTCTAATCAAGTAATGATTGCCATGATTGTTCAGATTATTGGTATCGCTTCCGCATCAACCGGGTTTAATATTTTAATCCATGCTTATCCTTTTTATGATAAGAGTTTTGATCGGATTGTTATAATCACAGGGATCTCACCGAAGATCAGAACCTCCAACTCATTTTATCCAGAGTTGATAACCATAGAAAAATTTAAAATTCCTATCTTATCCGATCATCAGTAATCCCATCTATCCATCCAACAAAAACTGGTATCAGATCGTTGGTTTTGATAACAAGTAATCTACATGGACACCTCCTCTCTCCGAGGAAGATGGAAAATATTAGAATACACATGGGCTCCCTTCGTCCGTGGACTGCACACGGTTCCATCGGGAAGACTTTTTGTTGGAACAGAAGGAATACACCGGAAGACATCTTGCTGGAACCACTACAAAAAAATGGCTTATTATGATGAATTAATTAATCGCAACAGGTACAAAAGTCGTCGTAATAAGTTATTACGATGATAAAAAATTCATCGTAATACATTACAAAATCATCGTAATAACATGTTGTCGTAATAACCTATTACGGTGACTTATTTTCGTCGTAATAGATAACTATTACGGCGAAAGCATATCGTCTTATATATTTTTTAAAAAAAATTATTTAATTAAAATCTTATTATGACGACTTAGTTTCACCGTAATATCAACCTATTACAGTGAAAATAAGTCGCCGTTATAGGTTTTATTTAAATTTTAAAAATATTAAAAACTTATTACGACAACTTAGTTTCGCCGTAATAGCTACCTATTACGGCAAAACTAAGTCGCCGTAATAAGTTTTTAATATTTTTAAAATTTAAATAAAAACCTATAACGGCGACTTATTTTCGCCGTAATAGGTTGATATTACGATGAAACTAAGTCACCGTAATAAGATTTTAATTAAATTTTAAAATATTAAAATTTTATTTTTAATATTTTTTTATTTTGCACCTGTTACAATAATATAATATAATATTAAAGCAACAATATTAGAAATAATTTTCTAATATAAAAGTTTCACAAAAAATTTAATAAAAGTTTTCATTCATTTCAATAAAATCATCATATACAATGTTTAAAAAAATATATAATTAAAAAAAAATACATGTACTATGGAGGTGAAGTCTGCTGGGATCCACTAGGACGATATCCAGGCACTAACTTTCGCATGAAAGCAGTGAGCTCAGCAGTCATCGCCTTTAGATCCTGGATGGTCTTCTCTTGCTGAGTGAGTTTATCCTCTTGCTGAGTAAGTTTTGAGCGAGCTTATCCTCTTGCTGAGTGAGCTTATCCTCTTGCTGAGCGATGAGCTCTCGGCACTCATGTAGTTCAACCTTTAATTGTGAGTTTTCAGAAGATGAAGAACTACCTCTAATTCTCGATGTACCCTTTGGTAATGGACCCCATCCTCTTTTATAACTAGATCTAGAGCCTAAAACCTCATCAAAAATGACATCCTCATTGATTGGTTCTATTGTAGAGTCCTGTGAGGAAAGTCGCTCTATTAACTATGCCTGTAATGAAAAGAAAACAAATTCAATATGTTTAGTATAAAACATTACATTCAATAATATTGTATTTTTAATTGATAAAACTTATATGGGTTTCTTTAGCTTTTTCATTTATCCATTGATTCTTCTTTTATCAAAATGAAGAGTATTCCACAGATGAAGTCTTGATGGCTCCTCTCCCGTAATAGGATCTCTCTGAAAAGAAACAATAATAATTTAAAACAATAATTTAAGACAATAATCTAATACAATTATCAATGTATCAATGTAATAATCTAATATAATGTATTAATGTAATAATCTAATACAATGTATCAATGTAATAATCTAATACAATGTATCAATGTATCAATATAATAATCTAATACAATTATCATTGTATCAATGTAATAATCTAATACAATGTATCAATGCATCAATGTAATACAATTATCAATGTATCAATGTATCAATGTAATAATCTAATACAATGTATCAATGTATCAATGTAATAATCTAATACAATAATATAAGGTGCACAATATAATTTTTAAATTCCTATTCTCAAATCAGAAGGATTAAATGATGAATTTTAAATTTGCAATTGAAAAGAAAGGATGTACACATGAAGGATATCATGTTATCAGCAAGACATAGCAGATTTCTTCCCTCCAGTCTTTTTAACTTAAACAGCAAGACACAAATTCAGAATTTGCTTGTCTGTTGATGATTTCCAGAGCCTGATAGCAATCCAACAGTCCATGCTTACCAAATTCAGAATTTCCTTCATCAAGGATGAACATTGACAGTTGATAATGCCTCAGATCGAGAGAGAAGATAATAGAAGACGTTTGGTTTATATTTGATAAACAAAGTAAACACACAGCACTCGTACATCACAAGCTCAAACACCGATCAACCTCGTTACCGCTAATTAACCACACCAAATAGCAGGAAACAAGGGGCAAAAAAAGCTGCTTAGATTCCTGTTCGGCTTCATAACGTCTATGCTGGATGCACCAAATCGCTGTCTGCTCGATTAGTTCTAGAGATGCAAGCCAAAGCCTTCTTTAGATTCAAATCCTCAAACATAGTCCAGTGTAGACAAAGCCTTACAGTAGTAATTTGAATCAAAAATTATATATATAAAGACCAGGGAAGAATTGGATCCTAATTTGGATCCCCAATTAGGTCAGTTAAAGTTCTAGGTAGAAAAATATTTTTCACTTGGTTCAAGACCTCAACTGATCTGGTATAGAGTCTAAATTAATCTTAACACAAAGCAGACCAGTCTCATATCTTGAGAAAAAGACAATAAGACATGCTGATCTTTTTGAATGCATTAGTTAATTGCATAACTGCTTACTTACTCAAGGGAATATAGACTTTAAATGCATCACCAGAGCTCATATTGTGCTTTCTAGATTGTGTTTATTGGTAGCTATCCGGCATTGGGTGAACTATATGACTATGATACCATAAAAGAAGAAAATTGGTCCATGATACCATGCAATAAGCCTAAGTTTGGATCTAGCACTCAACATAGATGCTGAATCAAATCTTTCATAAATATGACTACACTAGATTTATAACACTACAACAATATCAGACCACACAATACATAAATATAAAAGCACTAGGTTCACAATATTCCTTACCATATCATAAGAGTGAGCCGGTATAGACTTCGATCCAGTGAGAGCAGCATATGGCTGCAATTCCCGATTAGATTTATTTGTTTCTGATTTTTTCTACATCAAAGAATTAATGAAAATGGTTACATGAGTTTATAAAAATATAAACTATTAAAATATTTGTATGGATGTATTTACCTTATACTCATCTGAATAAAAGTAATCACATAGAAAGTCCCAGTCACTCTGCGAGACACGAGATGGCTTATTTTGTTTTGCTAAGCTCACACTTGTGTCCCCACCGTGACTAATGAAGTGGATATGAAGCCGATATCTAAATTCTCGATAAACTTTATTCATTTGAAACTCAATACCTTTTTTAATATGATCTAAATTCATATCAAGATCGAACTTCTCCTGCAAGTATATATATATATATAATTATAAAAAGTTATAAGGTATATTAAGTACATTAAACGTAATCTAAAGTAATCTAATACAATTATACTGACCTGAAGTCGATCGATCATAGATGCTTTCTGTGCATCAGTGATCTCACTCCACTTCCTGACCGCAAGTGGTGCCATGTCACGTACAACCACTCCTATCTCGGTCAGAAACTCAGAGCGAAACTCACCCAATGGTCGTCCAACCTCAGGTGGCAGAAGAATAGGCAACTTCTGTCCACGACGCGTATCAATCAGATGTGCGGACTTGTATCCGCGAGCAGGACCTCGGCCCTTCTTCTTTGATGATGTAGCTGCAAAACATAATGAACTAAATTAGTGCAAAATAACATAAAGAAACATAGCCAAATAATATAAGTTTAAAGTAGAGTTATTACATGATGCGCCGACAGATGACCCCTCTGTCAGAGCTGGAATGTAAGGAGAATCATCTCGCCTCGATGTAGCAGGAGTATCTCTCGAAGACATCTGCAAACAAACATACAAACTAGAATTAACAAATAAGAAAGTATAAGAACATATAGTTATAATAAGTAAAAAAAAATGAATGCTACCAAATTAATCACTGTCATCACTAATATGCTCATTTTCTTCATCATCCTCCATATCAGAACTATGTATAGATCCCTCACTGTCATAATCAGCTAGTGTGTCGTCCTCCTCAACATCTTCGCATATAAAGTCATCTTGACCGACATCACTTTGACCTCTAATGTTTTCTTGAGTTGCAACTATTTCAGCATCAGTGTCCGTACGCCGAGATGTTATTAAGTCCATGTTAGGTTGCTCACATGTGAATCGAAGGGCTGCTGAATCATCTTCTTGATATACTTCTTCCTGAACATCATCATCTTTTTTGGAATATCCCACAAATGACGATGACTAACCTTGTATACCACTTTCCAATTAGAATTGTTCTTCAAATCATCCAAGTAGAAAACCTTTTCAGCTTGTGATGCTAAAATGAATGGCTCATGTTTGTACCATTCTGAACTAATATTTATACTTGTAATATTATAATGTTGTTGCATTCTCCTGTGCTTTGGTTCAGTTTCAAACCATTTGCACTTGAACATTATCGCCTTACAACCTTTAACAAAATGAAATTCAAGGACCTCTAATAATATACCATAAAAGTTAATTTCTTCTCCTAGATGAGTAGAGGGAACACAAATGCCACTATTCTGTGTTTTATGGCCGACATCCCGAGTAAGTGATAAATTTAACGCCGTTCACCACACAGCCAGTATACGAGAACACACGACTGTCGGGACCAATAGCCAATGAATAAAGCTCATCAGTAGCTTCAGATGCCCCAGCAAAATGCTTATTTAACATCTGGATAAACCAAACATCAACGTCATTTGAAATAAAGACATATGATATATTAATTGACAATATAAATGAATGTACGGGCTTACTTCATTTTAAACCACTCCAAAAATCTTTCCTTTTGTAATTGGTCCAGTTGTTCCGGTCCAGTTGGATTTAGCTGATCAATGTGTTGGCTATAGAGAACATTACGCTAATGAGCACTATAGAAAATTGCATGATATGAAGAAATAATTTTACAAGTATACTTACTTGAGAAATGGTTGCACCTCTGGACAATTATTGATGAGGTACCAATGTACTTGTTTTAAAGTTTTATCATCTAAATGCACCATTCTTCCTTTTCCAAGAGGCCGCCAACGAGTTGCAAATATATTTAATTGCTTGTCCAAATGGCTATCCGAATCAAAATTTCGTTCCGGACGATTGAATTTTGTTTCTATGCCTCGAAGATACATTGAACAAAATGTTAGAGACTCGTTGACAACATAAGCTTCTGCAATTGAACCTTCCGGACGAGCCTTATTACGTACGTATTGTTTATACGTACCAAGTGCCCTTTCAAAAGGATACATCCATCTACTTTGAACAGGTCCGGCAAGTAAGGCCTCGTAAGGCAAATGAATTGATAAGTGCACCATAACGTCAAAAAATGCTGGTGGGAAAATTCGTTCAAGCTTACATAAGATCACCACAATCTGCTCTTGTAACAACTCCAAATCCCTAACATACAATGTCCTTGAACAAAGTTGTTGGAAGAAATTAGAAAGCTCAATTAAAGTACTACTCTCATGTTTCTGCAAGAATGGTTGAATGCCAATAGGTAACAATCTTTGAAGTAGTACATGACAATCATGTGTCTTCAAGCCGGATATCTTTCCATCACCTTCATTTACGCACCTTGAAATATTGGAAGAATATCCATCGGGCACCTTCACAGATTTTAGCCACTTACAGAATTGTCTTCTTTCATCTAATGTTAAGGTGTAAGATGCAGGAGGCTTATAAACTCTATTACCTTGAGTTTGTAACCACAACTCCCTTCGGATCCCCATTGAAGCCAGGTCCTCTCTTGCTTTATATGTGTCTTTTGTCTTACCTTCGATGCTTAATAAAGTTCCCACGACATTGTCACATATATTCTTCTCAATATGCATTACATCTAAGTTATGTCTCAATTTTAATGATGACCAATACTCCAACTCGAAGAAAATGCTCTTCTTATACCAATTCAACTCATTTGGTGCACGCTTTCGCTTTCGATGTTTATTGTTTGGATGCTTTCCGGACTGTTCAGCAGCTATGTGTTCTAATTGCATTAAAATTTCTTCTCCGGTCAACATTTTTGGTTTGACTCCATGCTCTCTACTTCCATCATGGAGTCTACTATTTCGCCACTTGTGATAAATAGGCAAGTAACGGCGATGTCCCATATAGCAAATCTTGTCTTTCAGCTTTTTGGATGAGGTTTGCTCATTACAAACTGGACATGCCTTATAACCCTTTGTGCTCCAACCAGATAATAATGAGTATGCTGGAAAATCATTTATAGTCCATAAAACAGCTACGTGCATCCGAAAACTCTCTTTGGTAGATGCATCATATACATCAACACCTTCGGTCCATAAATGTTTAAGTTCATCCACTATTGGCCTTAAAAATATATCCATATCCCTTCCTGGAGATTTAGGACCGGGGATAAGCAACGACATCATAAAGAATGTCTCTTTCATATATTTCCATGGAGGCAAGTTATAAGGTACTAAAATGACGGGCCACATACTGTATGCATTACTCATGTTCCCAAATGGATTGAATCCGTCTGAAGCAAGACCTAACCTTACATTTCTTGGTTCACTGGCAAAATTAGGATACTTTTGATCAAAATCTTTCCATGCTTCTCCATCTGCTGGATGCCGTAACACCCCATCTGTGATCGGTCGCTTATCATAGTGCCACCTCATATCTTCAGCTGTATATCTTGAGGCATATAGACGTTTCAAACGAGGTGTGAGTGGAAAATACCGCATAACTTTATAAGGTATCTTCTTACCTTTGTCTTTAACCACTTGGTACCTAGGCTCGTTGCATACCGGACATTTTTCTAAATAGGCATTCTCCTTCCAAAAGATAGCACAATCATGCTTGCATACATGTATGTTCTCGTAGCCTAAACCCAACTCATTCATCTTCTTTTTGGCCTCATAGTGCGAAAGATGGTATTCTAGTACCATTCGGAAATGCCTCTTTTAATAGTTCAAGCAACATATTGAAAGACTTATTTGTCCACCGATTGAGGACCTTAATGTGCATTAACTTCACTAAGAATGTCAAAGAAGAAAACTTTTCACATCCAGGATAAAGCTCGGATTCCACCTCATTGAAAAGATCATCCAATTTCTTACTGTGATCGGTCCTTCCATGGTCAGACATCATCGGATTGTCATCATCATTGCCAACCTCAGTGTGAGCACCACTTGGGCCAGCGATGTCCTGCAATGCTTCGACCATCTCATCTTGTTCCCTTTCTGGGTCATCATCTTCATTCTCATTTTCATCTGAGACATTGCTTCCAAACTGTTCTCCATGAAAATACCACGTCTGATACGTCTTCGAGAAACCCTTTAACATACAGTGTAATTTAACTAAATCAGGCTTATGCCATTTGCCATTATAACACCGCACACAAGGACAACGTATCTTCCCTTCTTCATTAACATGAAGCCTTGCCTTTTCTATGAACTTCTTAATACCGGCATCATATTCTGGACAATTTCGTTTCTTATGTATCCAACTCTTATCAATCGGCATCGT
>UESW01004810.1:25592-128052 GCA_900491605.1 Calamus simplicifolius
GCACAACAGTCTATTGCAGGTCCATCATCCTCGGGGCATCATGATCCTACTGTCGGTGTAGGAGACGATGAGCTACACATTCAAGGTAATTTATTTTTTATTTAGTTTGATAAAAAAATTTTACACTTTTTACTATAGTTTACTTATATCTATTTTTATGCAAACGAATCTGGAAGGGTTATATGCAGACGTAGGCCCATGGCAGTATGAGATGTATGGCAGATGCACAAGGGTGAGAAGATAGTGATTGAGTGCAATCAGCTAGGGCAGCCAATTAAAAAGCTGCTAGCTTATTGAGTTCCTTTTTAGGGACAGTTGCATGGAGGCATCAGCTATGTCCACTGAGTTATGCAAAATGGAATGACATGCTTCCGACTTATAAAGCTAAGATTCTACGAGTTGTGCAGGTAAAAATTTGAATCTAAACATTTTCTATTTTGTATACTTGTTATATTATGCTATGTTTTTATATTTCTTAACAATTATTTTCTTTTGCAGGCCAAGTTTCTACTAACTCCATCCTCTCATGATTTTGTAATGAAGTCTCTCAACCAAAAATGGAAAGAATATAAGGCACAGTTGAAAATGAAGCACAAGTTGTCGGATATGACCAAGGAGCAGGTAGCTGGTACTTGTCCTCCTGATATGCCCCCTCATCAATGGATGGAGTTGGTTCATTACTGGTTCTCAGAGAGGGGACATGTATCTTATAATTTAATCTTTTAAGACACTATTAAAATATTTGATTTTTATTGTACATTATATAGACATATATGCTTTACTTTCGGAATATAACAAGTATATTTATTTAATTTTACAGACATGTTCTAATATTGGTAAAGCTGCACGAGCAGTCCTGTCTACTCCTGATACATCGGGATCCAAGCTAGAGTTACGCATGAGTCAGACAAGAGTTCGTATGTTCCTTAATTGTATAAATTTATATTTTTATATCAAAGCATTTACTTATTATAATGATATATTGTGATACATGTCTACCGTGATACATGTGGAATAAATTAATTGTATAAATTAATTGGACCTGATAGAAACCTACACCAAAGCTGAGTTTCTGTTTCTTTCCTGAAAATAAGCATACAGAGACTGAAATGAATTACAAGGTTCCTTCATGGAATGTGTTTCATGAGGGAGTCTTACCTCCCTTCTTATTAGTGAGTAGGAACCATTTTGGTCTTAAGATGCATTCATTTAATTAACATCCAATCTCTCAAAGTTGTAGCAAATATGTGTTAGTGTTCTACTAGCTTACACAAGTTGAAATGCCATCAATTCAATGCGTATGTAGTCTATTTTATATATTACCTTATCTGCAAGCAACCTGCTCCTAGCTTCATGTCCTTAGAAAAATGCTCAACAATCCTTTATTTTATAAGAAATTGTGATGTTGTTAATGTGTTTGATCGTATAATATGGTATCATATCAGTACATACAGTCAGTCACTATGGATAGATAGATACTCATAGATTGGCACAATTTAATCCGAAATGACATCAATGATCATTAATCAAAACATTAATCCTAGTGCTAACTAGGTTTTACATGCATGGCTAGATGCGTTTCAAAGTATGGTAGACTGCAGGTGGTGTGGTTAATCATGATGATTGAGGAACATAGTTTGGAATTATTTGAAATTTAGATGGCTGGATTATGCAAAAAAGTTCCATTTTTCCATTTCTATTGACTACTGATATCCTCCTCTCTTCAACAAGTTTGACAGATAAAATCTAAAATGAGATGTTCAATTTCTGATCACAAACCTTTGCATTCAAAAATCATAACCTTAGTCCTATCTCAATATCATGGTTGTTCATGAATTTAGAGAGAGAGAGAGAGAGAGAGAGAGAACGTAGAACCTTGCCCCAGTGGGCATAACTTAGGTGTGACTACTTCTATTGACGCACGCACTGGCAATGTAATGGTCTCAGCTATGAATCAGATGGGGACAAATTAGATGAGCGATATGACGATAGCTATATCTATAGCCTTTTTCTGGTATATCTTTAGAAAGAAAACATAACTTACTTGATCTAGGATTCTAGTGGGCTACTGATGATGATAAGAGAACAAGCTGAGATCTTTTTCTTGTAGATAAAAATGAAGGATCCATTAATTCAGTTGTATCAGAATTCTTCCATTTGATATCCATCCTACCTGTTTGGTTTATATTGTCATCATTGTGGTCTTTTTGCATCATGCTTGACCATCTTCATTTCCATCAATTAGAGAAAGAATGCTTCAGAATTTATTATTAGTGCAGTGACATGGGATTTCTGAGTAGAGAAACAAACCAAATTTCTTTACTTCAAGTATCTATATACTTCACTATTATTACATATTGCCTGCCATGTATAGATAAACTACACTAGGTGAGTTTTAGTACTTCTAGGGAGGGCTCTACTTGCTATGAACTAGCAGTTACTTGTCGAAGCAGGTTTTGTACTGCATCCACCCACATCTGTTTACTAGTCCAGTTCTCACATTCAAACTCATTTAGTCCTTGAGCTGTCTCAGGCCAAAATAGCATCTCTCTTCAGCACGATCCCTTTCACGCCCTGGCCATACTGGAACGTCATCATACACACTATAAACAACACCTGATCATCAAAGATTATTGTCAGAACATTCTGAAGCCTTCAATCTGCAAGCTAAATAAACTGACTCAATGCTAAGCATACAAGGCGAATTCTAGAGCTTACTCTTTTTCTTCTCGAAAGTGCACCTACTATGTGTTGCTTTTGAGCTTATTATGACCTGAAATTAATTTGAATTGCGTCAGCCCCAAAGGTATATGAAAGCATATTGCGACATGTATAATTTTTCTTATAGATGGATGAGCATGGGCGAGAACCTCGTAAGGTGGAGTTTTATCAGATAACTCATATTCACGATGATGGCACTTTTGTCAGAGATGAGTCGAGGAAATTTTATGTAATTATTTATATAATTTATTTCATGCAACGATTTTAATTTGATTTTGTTATTCAGTAAGATCTAACTAATTTTTTTTTAAATTAATACAAGAAAGAGCTACAGCTCTTATTGCTAAGCATGTTGATGACTCTACAGCATCTACGCAGAGTAGTCACATTGAGGCCGAGGTGTTTATGGAGCTGATGGGGCCGGAGCGCTACGGTCGAGTGAGGGGTTATTGAGTTGGAGTCACCCCCACTCAGATATCTGAGATGAGTAGACGTGCACATGATGCTACAGATGCTGCAGATGGTGTTCACAAACTTCAGCAGGAGATAGAGGAGATGCGACAGAGCCATATCGCAGACAGAGCAGCGATGGAGGAGATGCAACGAAGTCGTGTCGATGATAGAGCAGCGATGGAGGAGATGCAACGGAGTCGTGCCAACGATAGAGCAGCGATGGAGAAGATGCAACAGAGCCATGCCGACGATCGTGCAGCGATGGATTCTATGAGAGAGCACATTGAGCAGCTTACATCTATCGTACAGATATTTGTTCCACATCAGGTAAATACATATATTAATATATTATTAATTATATATTTTTATATTAAATCAATTATTTATCTAATATATTGTAATTGATAGTTGAGCAAATTAAATATTTTTAATTATTCTTATAGGCTCCTGAAGCATCAGATCCTCGCGGACAGGGTGACAACCTTCCTCCTGCAGATCATTGACCTCGGCTTTTTTTATTTTATATCTTTCATTTTATGTATTTTTAAATTTTGTTAAATTTTATATTGTATCAAACTATCTCTTAGTTGATTGTGGTGAAATTTATATTTGAAATTTTAATTTGGATGTGAAAAATGCAATGTGATTTTATGTTTGTTATGATTGCATTATATATGTTTAATATAATTTAGATTGCTAGAATGTACCAAAACTTGCTCATAACTGTATTCCATTTAGAATAGTAGCTGATCTGGTCAAGTGGCACCAATCATACGAAGTGTAGTGTCAATAAGAGAACGCCACAGATTGATCAAGAGAAAATGGTGTATTCTTAATGAGTTTGATATAGTGAGAAACATTATGGGGTAGCAAGTTCCATTGGATTATTTTCAAGGCAAATTGCCATGGGATATGCAATATCTTTTGTGCAATGAAAGAAAATCTAGTGGTTAGATCCTTTCTACTATACTCAAAGCGTTTCTTCTTGTACTTGGAATAAATTGCAGTCTTGGGTGTTCTCCACCCAGAATTTGCATCATGTAGTCATACCATCTGACCTGGACTGAATTAAGTTTTGGCCCAGCCAAATGACCTGCTTCGTAAACCTTGGCCATTTGAATCCCTAATGCCAATAAGCTCTAACCGTTTATATCCTATAATATGGGATAACGGGGGTAAGGAAAGGATGAATGAATTAAGACGGTGTATAGGATATAAAGGTTGTTCATATATATATATATATAGAATATATATATATATATTTGGGCTGATTATGAGAATCAGTGATACTGCTGGACCTTTTTGTGCTTGTCAAGATTTTAGGAACAGAGCTTCATGCACTCCTTATTTTAGTTGCACATTATTAAATTCATGATATTTTAATTTACACATTATTTTTCTTATGAAGGTTAATAATTAATTCATGGTGTGCATTAACTTGCATATGCTTTTGTCTCACTCTCGTATTGCAGTAGCAAAAACTATCTTATTAATCCTTTCAAGTCCTTGTGTTATGAGGCAGAGCTCCAGTTTTGCTTATAGACATTGTTCAATGTTAAGGCTGATTAAGGATTATTACAAGAGATTGCACTTCATAATCTATATTGATAGCTATTTCTCATGTGGTATAAGGCAATCTCTCCCCTAAATGCATAACAGCTACTGGTTGACCCGGCTTTAAAATTATGAGAGGAGAAAAATAAGAAAAATTTATGGTGCTGACACTTTTTAAAGTGTCGGGAACCAAAAGCCAAATTTATGGTGCCGACGCTTCATAAAGTGTCGAGAAAAAAATTAGCCGAGCCGATTGGAGCCAAAATTGAGCCATATTCTGATGCTGATGCTTTTTAAAGCGTCGGAAACATTACATTGCCGACGCATCGGCAACGTTCCCGATGCTTGCAGAAGTGTCGGCAGATCCTGACGCTTTGTAAAGCATCGGTAATTTTTTTCTTTCCGACGCTAGAAAAGCATCGGTAAATCACTTTTTTAGCATCATATTCTTAAAAATTGCAGTGGTGAACAATCCTCTGTTGCCTAATTGGACTAGGGCTCTCAAGTAATGTCTCACTCAGCTTGGGTTCGGCTTGAGAAAATCTCAAGTCGGGTTTGGCTTTACAGCAAACTAAGCTTGAACGGGGAGTGTGCATGATCAAAAATATTTTGAAGCTAACCTAATGAACCCAGCTCAATTAGAGTTGGCTTCATAAGTCTTGCGTATATTTAAATGGTATATTATATATTTCATTTATAATGCATCACTGAATTAAGGTTTTGATGGTGCATTTTTTAATGTTTATTCAATTCAATGTAATTTTGGGCTGAAACAGATTTTGGGCTGAAACAGACAATGGACCACATCTTCCAATCAAGAATCAATTCTTCCATCAATCTTGAACCAGGTTTTATTTAGTATCAAATTGATTTGTACTAAAGTAATGTCAGCATCAAGTAATAAGCTTATGCTTTGATTGCCTTAAAATTAAGTTTGAACTGAGCTTAATTGCAAGCAAATTAAGATTGAACCTAGAGTTCTAACTTGAAATTATTTTTAAACCAACCTTAATTAAACTCAAGCTCGGTCAGGCTTAGATTACACCCTTAATAGGATTGATTAGTTGAGCAATCACTAAAATAGCACTACTGCTCAATATAAAATTATTAGAGGAAATGAAAGACCTTGAAAAAAATTCTCTTTCCATCTAAAAAAAAATGCGATCCTATTAATTTATCTAAAAAAAGATATGTGATCCTATTAATTTATCATGATGACTAAATTGGAAATCCAATCCTCCAATATCAATTCAAGTATTTATCCCCTTAAACCCTCTACCTCATGTTGGAAAGTATGGATGGGCATGATTTGGATTTGATTAGTTTTAAGTCAAAACTTAAAAACAAATTCTAGCATGATTAATTTCAAGCTTTGAGATTTAGAATTAAACCAATCATGCTATAGAGCCGAATTAGAATCGAGCCATACAATAGAATTAAAAAAAAAAAAAAACTAGCTTGAAAACTTTTGTTTAGCCTATTTTGTCATTTTTATGCTTCAAGAGCATGTCAAGCAGCATTTTATAGGTTATTATTATGTAGCCTCTTAGGAAATAGGAAAGAAAATAAAGCCAAAAAAAAGTGTTAAAAGAAGGATTTTATTGACGAGTGCCTCAGAAGCATTCATTAAGGAATATTTAATACCCCATTTACATAGCCGCTTTTGAAAAATAAAATTAAAAAAAATATATTTTTTTTGCTTTAATTTTATGCAGCAACAAGGTTTTGGAAGAAGGAAACACTGTAACTGCAATATCTTTATGTTGGTTGACTTTTGAAGCAAATAATTATGTATTTTTGATATGTTTCTTATAGAATAAAAAAATAAAAGCAACTTTCAACCTTATCTTACTCAAATATAAGAAGATGGCCTTCTAGTCCGCAAGACCTTTCGTTAGAACGGAGAAGAAAAAACATGATGGCAGAATTACGTAGGACTGGATCAGCTAGAAAGAGTGGTCTGCCTCCTTTTCAATCATGGCCCAATTTATGTAGATCCGAGGCTATCCTTCAAAGCAACCGCTCATCTGCTGATTTCAAGTAAGTTTCCTATCTCGCCAGACTCCAATTTTGAGAGGATATTGAATTGTAGGATTTGCAGTTCCTTCTTCCCTAATCCCCCTTCTTAATTCTCCCTGCATATTCCTCCTCTCTATTTCCTCCCCACTCTCTTCACCCTCTGTTTCTCCTTCACTCCTGCTCTCATCATCTCCTTGTATATTTATCCATTATTAATAAATTTGGGGAATGAAACTGATTCATAAGTCTTGCGTATATTTTAATGGTATATTATATATTTCATTTTAATGCATCACTGAATTAAGGTTTTGATGATGCAATTTTTAATGTTTATATCAATTTAATGTAATTTTGGGCTGAAACAGACAATGGACCAGATCTTCCAATCAAGAATCAATTCTTCCATCAATCCTGAACCAGGTTTTTATTTAGTATCAAATTGATTTGTACTAAAGTAATGTCAGCATCAAGTAATAAGCTTATGCTTTGATTGCCTTAAAATTAAGTTTGAACTGAGCTTAATTGCAAGCAAATTAAGATTGAACCCGGAGTTCTAGCTTGAAATTATTTTTAAACCAACCTTAATTAAACTCAGGCTTGGTCAGGCTCAGATTACACCCTTAATAGGATTGATTAGCTGAGCAATCACTAAAATAGCAGATGAAATAAAAAGACCCTTGAAAAAAATTCTCTTTCCATCTAAAAAAAGATATGAGATCCTATTAATTTATCATGATGACTAAATTGGAAATCCAATCACTCCAATATCAATTTCAAGTATTATCCCCTTAAACCCTCTGCCTCAATGTTGAAAGTATGGATGGGTATGATTTGGATTTGATTAGTTTTAAGTCAAAACATAAAAACTAATTCTAGCATGATTAATTTCAAGATTTGAGATTTAGAATCAAACCGATCATGCTATAGAGGCCGAATTAGAATCGAGCCATACAATAGAATTTTTTTTTTAAAAAAACCTAGCTTGAAAACATTTGTTTAGCCTATTTCGTCATTTTTGATGCTTCAAGAGCATGTCAAGCAGTATTTTATACGTTATTATTATGTAGCCTCTTAGGAAATAGGAAAGATAATAAGGCCAAAAAAAAGTGTTAAAAGAAGGATTTTTATTGACGAGTGCCTCATAAGCATTCATTAAGGAATATTTAATACCCCCTTTACATAACCTCTTATGAAAAATAAAAAAATAAAAAATATTTTTAAAATATTTTTTTACTTTAATTTTATGCAGCAACAAGGTTATGGACGAAGGAAACATTGTAACTGCAATATCTTTGCATATGCATTAGGATCATTATGTTACTCTACTGTACAAGCCACCATACATAGTTATAATTATTTTAAATATTAAAAATTATTACTATATGTAAAGGCATTACTTGTAAAAAAATAATTAATCTCTGTATTTAAAATGGGACATATATCGACTATTCAAATATAAACAATACTTTGCCGTTATAGAATTTATATCATAAAGAATTCATTGATGGTCTAGTTGACGAGTTTGCGGAGATATTAGAGTTTTTTTTTGTCTCTAAAAGCCTTCTTATTGTGTAAAGTTGAGTTTCTATAAATAGCTTCTTCCATTCTGGCATGTCGAACAATCTCGTCCATTAATATTTAAAATCAAACCAGCCTGACTATATCATCGGGATTTGTATTGATATCAATTACTCCGGTTCGCTCTTCTTGGAAGTATTCGCTGGAAAGTTTGACTATTATTCACCAAAATCATTATTCTATTAATAATTTTTTTTCCTTAAATCCTTATTCTATAGATAGCATTTTCTTATTACTAATGAACAGCCTTCGCTAATAAAACGCTTCGCTTGAAAATTCAGAAAAATCCATCCGGATACGAGAAGAAATCAAACGAACACGTTCTATCTCACCTTCCCGACCTTCATGGCAGAAAAAGAAGAAGGTAAAAAGCCGGAGTTTTTTCTCATCCTCGTCTTTTGGTTTCAATCTCAACCTGTACGTATACGGAGCAACCATTAACTTGATGTGTAATTTTCAGATGTGATTAATGATTCCCCAATCGAGGAGGTTAGGCTGACGGTGCCGCCAACCGACGATAACACGCTGCCTGTCTTGACATTACGGACATGGGTTATTGGGATACCCACTTGCATTGTCCTCGCCATTCTCACCACTTTCTTTGTTCATCGCAAGGCTATTGTTTCCATATCACCAGTGGTGGTCAACATTCTGATGTATGTAACTGGGAAGCTGATGGCCAAAGCTCTACCGAGAAAGCAAATGAGGGTACCAGGGACGTCGTGGTCGTTCTCGCTGAACCCAGGGCCTTTCAACATGAAAGAACATTGTCTGATCGCAATGCTGGCGAACGGTAGTGATTGGCCTACGGCCTTTATGCTTGTCACAGTAGTGAAGGTTTTCTACCATAGGAGTATTCGACTCTTTCCAGCTTTTCTCGTGGGGATGTCAGTTCAGGTGAGCTTTCTTTATACGTTAGTCATGATTGGTTGCAATTGTTTCGATTCCAGTGTATAAGTGTTATGTTTTGAGCATTAAGCATTCGCAACATCATTTTTAATAATTCTTTTTGATGTCGTAGTAAGTTTTCCTATCCTAATATTGTTAATATTTGTCATCTTAAAACCTAATTAAACTAGAATACAATGCTAACGCTACGATTCTTTTTTGGCTGCTAGTTGCATGGAGTTACCGACAACAAAGCATACTGCATAATATCATTCAAATAAAATAAATATTCAGTTAATTCATTCGTTCCAGCTAACTGTTGGCTTATGGTTCCACTAGTTTAAAACTTCACTGAGAGCATCTTTCCAGATGATCTACGACAAAAAAAAAACCCTTAATTTTTTAAAAATTCATCCATCAGTTATTGGCCACCAAGTTATTCCAGATAGCTGTTTCGCTTTCTTGAAAGAGCCTTTCACCGTCATACTTACCCAGGAAAAGCCTTTATAATAGCACATTGTCCAATTCGATCATGCAAGATTTAATCATAACTTAAAATAAAAGAATAAAAAAAGAAATTGTCAGAAAATGAATACCAAAGATCGATCATCTAAATAGGAGCAATATCTCAAAGTCACTATAGAAAACGAAAGTGTTTGTAGGATAAGCAACTTCTATACATCTTTAGAAAAGAAATTTTGCTGCTATATATATCTTCAAAAATGAATTCAACTCTTTCGCTGCTAAGCCTGGGCCTTCAAATTGAAGCTGCCGATTTTGCATAGTGGCTTATATTGGCATACTTGCTATTGTGTAAATCTTTCAAAGAAATTATGTGAAATTGTATCTCCAATTTGAATTCCTGATTATAGTTTGTGCGTAAAAAAATAAGTACAGTTGTTCATATCAAATCGTATGGTCCTTATCATCCACATAATCTGCCCTCAAGATCCTTCTGTGAAATATAAGGTTTTATGGAGGCTCGTTCCTTAATTTATGAGCCAAAACTACGACCAAATTAAATTGGTCTCTGAACTCGCCAACCTCATTGGTCCGTGGAGATCCTATGGTGCTTAGAACTTCATGACAAGGAATATGCCAAATTCCTAGAGAATCAGATTTGATTTATTAAAATCATGCTTAGCATCTCATGACATGTTTGGAAGGCCGTATGGGGTGTGGGATTAGATTGGCACGACAATCTCAATCCAACATCTTGGTATTGGAGAATCCAAAGAGTATGGAATGATCCATACTTTTTAGTATGAAATGCCAATCAAATGATAGAATTTTTAGCTTATCAATCTCATTTTTATTTACCCAAACATGGAACTGAATTGTATTGGCAATCTAATTCCATCCAATCATCATCCCAAACGCGCCATCAATGGAGCCTTCATGAGTTATAGTTGGACTCCACGGCCATCCCTCTGGCTTTGGTGGGAAAAGATTGGATCATGATATATGTTTCTACGCCATCAAAGGCAATGGGTAATTTTGTGCTCTCTCATTTATAATGCTCTTACTTAGAGAACCTTACTAGTTACTGCTCATATCATAATGCTCTTCTTTGGGAAAGTGAATGACTACATTCAGAAACAATAAATCTAACACTTGTTCTTATATCTTTCCTTGCTCATATATGGCAACACTCGAATCCTTGGAGTTTGAAAACAAGGTGCAAGGTACAACATAAAGCTTCAGCTATCATGCTTTTTTATGAAAATCAAAGCTTTAATCATAACCCTCTAAATCCCACAATACATCTTGTGGCCTTTATGCCCTTATGCAGACCCTTGAAGTTAAGATTACTTACAGCACCACCCACAAAAAGCCCAAAGAATAATAGAATTTACTGCAAAATAATATCACATGCTTGTGATTGTCTTTAGAATTTTCTAATAATTTCATGTTTCAATGTTTCAGATCTGCTTATTATCCTTCAGTTAGTTTTCCTCCCAAACTTTGCTGAACTTTTCCTCCAAAACTTTGTTAGCAAAGTGACGTTATTCAAATGTGTCTTATTCTGCAATGGTTCCTAGATAGCAAAAAGAAACATGACTCATGTTTTGACGAGAATGCATAATGGAAGGAAGAAAAAACTTACTAGGTGGGGTGGATCACTAGCTTGAAGATCTTAAGAAATGCCACTAGTCAGGAGATGATCACAGCTAAAAATTTTCCCTACCCATAGTACAAGAACCTCAACTCTACTCGGCCAAGTCCGAATGAGAATGATAGAGGAAGAAGAATTCTTTGATCCCATTCTTGTTTAGATTCACGTTTGCTCTTCTTAGACTAGAAGGGAGAAGGTAGCTTGTATGGTGGTTTCCAATATATGGTTCTTCAAATCAACTCTATAACTCCTTTGGGTCTAGATTGGGTTATCCTAATATGGGTGCCTAATTAAGATTCACCATCTCCCACTTACACATGATGGGTGTAAATTTACTCGGTCAAGCTATCCCCATCCTATATTTATTCTTAGGAGATATTCATATCAATAAATGGACCATGTAGCCTATAAGCACTTCGTATAAAGTTCAAGAGCCTTTTGTTGTGCACCTATTAGGGTTAATTTAGTGGATTCTATCCTTTTTAAAAACTCTCACTATGCCCTAGATCTTTGTTGTTACATCAACCCCAATCTCACTTAATGGAGTTATACTTGGCTTTACCATCATATATTTATAATGAGGTAAATTACTTTATACTCATGAGGTAGGGCTTAATTTCACTTTGTCCACTTAAGTCATGGTTAGTTTCCTTTCATAGTTGTTAGCTGTCATTACCTACTTAAGAGTTTAGATGGCTTATTATACTCATAGCAATTCAGAAAAAAAGATGAATATGAACTAACGCACCAAAAGAAGATGGAAAAGATAATCGAGGAATTGATTTTAGCTAGATTTTCTTAAAAAATAATAGATTCTTGTATCGTTTAGTGTTAATTTCTTTTGGATTAAGTAACATTGGATGTGCACTTCAAAAAGCTGTTCTTCAATCTAAGGGTTCTATTTCCATCAAATTTTTAAGGTTCTTCACCAGTCGACAAGGCCTTTGGATTCAAATGAAGAGGATCGAGGTTCTTATTTCAAATCAAGGGAGATTAGATGAGATTGCTATTTTTGTTCCAAATATGTGCCAATTGATGGGCTGGGAATGTAGCATTTCCTCCAACACTTTAGTATCCTTGGACCCATATAAAAAATAGAGTTATTAGTCAATAGATCTCTACCTGATATCTCTTATTTTGGCGAATTATAATAGAAGTTGCTAAGGATGCAAGAATATGCCAATTTTTTGAAGAAAATTTGAGAAAAACTGATCCTGGATCGTCTTCTCCACCTCTTTTGTTGGTCCTTTTGTTTTCATCTCTTTTTTTGAATCATTATGAGCAAGGTGGGTAATGGCAACTAACAACCATGAATAGAAACTGACCTCAGGTGGATTAAGTAAAATCGGGCCTTATCTTAGGGATAAAGTGTATTTATCCCATTGATAATTATGTCAAGATTACTATTAAGGCAACATAATTGGTCAACCAACGAACGCATGCTTTCAATGTAAATGAATGATTTTCCCTATACCCTTGTACCACGTAGAAATAGACTAAAATCTTTTCTAGATATGTCTTATAAGACTGAATCAATCATGATTTGTTGGTAATATTCTAAAGTAGCAACCAGTAATTTATCTATTTATGATATAGTTAAGGTCACTTAGGGCACTATATGCGATTATATTTTTCCTGAAGGGTCTCACACAATATAGAAGAAGGGATGCATTCACTAGATTCCTTTTTATTAAGCATTCTAGCACGTGTTATAAATCATGTGCTACAGTGTAATCTCTTCCTCATGAAGTATATGTCCTACTTTGATTGTATCTCATACATATCTCAATTCAATCACTCTCCAACACCTAACTGTCCAGGTGCTTGCTATCCTCTTGTGCCAACCGAGATCTTGCATTTGACTTTATAAAGTTCATATGGATAGTAGCACATCCATGTTTGGCCTTTAAATTAATTTATCATTGGTTCCTCATCTTTATCATGTGATAGAGCTAATCATTAATCTGTATGATATACCTTTTTCTTATTGGATTCCAATCAATGTATGTGTTTGCATGCTAATTTTTACTACAATACTTTATTGACATTAATAGGAGGCACTTATTTAATGAAATAAATATTTGAAGAAAAAAAGCTTAAGAATTTTATTATTTTTGTATGAAAAATTTACACTAAATAAGAAAAAAAAATTACAGCTAATTCCTAGTGCCTCCTATTATGCAACTTTCTATTACACTAAATAAGAAAAAAAATTACAGCTAATTCCTTAACATTAGAGATAAATTATTGATCCTGATTTTTTTGACTAAACTTGGAAAGATTATTGATCCTGATTTTCTTCAGATTATTGATCCTGATTTTCTTCACTAAACTTTTCTAAAAATCCTCCTAAGATTGCTCATCCAAGATTTCTTACACTCCCTCTCAAGCTATTGAATAGGTCTTTCATTCCATCTTACTAATATTCTCATAAATATGTTGTTATATCTCTTTTGTCATCACATCTACCAGTTAAAGTCCTTTAGGTACATACGGAGTACAAATCAGTTCACTATCTAACTTCTCTTTAATAATGTATTTGTCTATCTCTATGTTTTGTTCGATCATGTTGCACTGTATTGTGAGCTATACTTATAGTCAATTTGTTATCACAATATAGTCTCATAGGTCTGCTCCATTGAATCTTTATGTCTCTAAAATAATTTTGACCCATAGTAATTCACATACTCTTATTGCCATAGCTCTGAATTCAGCATCAGCACGTGACCTTGCTACTACATTATGTTTCTTGATTCTTTAAGATACTAAGTTTTCTTCAAAAAAGGTACAATAGCCTAACATTGATTGCCTATCGACTAAAGATCCTGCAAAGTTTGCATCTATGTAAACTGCCAGATCAATTGTAGATCCTTTTTGAATAGAATATTTTTTCCTAGATGTGCCTTTAATGAAGAACTCGATAGACTGCCTATAGGTAAACTTCTCTAGGATCATGCATAAACTGACCAATAACACTGACGAAATAGGCTATGTCTAGTATAGTATGCGCAAGATAGATGAGTTTTTTGATAAGCCTTTAATACATTTCTCTATCCATTGCCTTATCTTCAAGGGCCTCGCTTAATTTATGATTTTATTCAATAGGAGTTTCAACTGATTTGCTAGCCATCATACTTGTTTCTTTGAGTAGGTCTGTAATATACTTTTGTTGAGAAATAAATTTTTTTTGTCTTGATCAAGCCACTTCAATTCTTAGAAAATACTTCAATCTTTTTAAATCTTTTATCTCAGACTCTTTGGCTAAGCACTGCTTTAAGGAATTCTGTTTATGACATAAGCTGATGTGAGTATAGCTTCTTTCCAATATGATTTTGGTACATTTGTTAAAATAATAAGGCTCTAGTGTACTCAAAAAGATGTTAATTTTTTCTTTCTATCACTCCATTTTGTTGTGGAGTAGTGATACAGGATGATTCATGTATAATTCATTCTTTTTAAAAATAAGGGATTAAGGTCTGATTGAAGTAATCATGAGCATTATCTGAGTGAAAGTTCTTAATTTTGGTATTAAACTAATTTTGAATCATTACATGAAATATGGAAAAGATATGACTCATATCAGATTTATTTTTGAGTAAATAGATCTAAGAGACTCTTGTACAATCATCAATAAACATCATAAACCACTTAGATCCTATGATGTTTGGAATAGTTGATGGTCCCCAAATGTCACTATACATTAAGAAGAAAGAAAAGAAGATCTTTTATTATTGATTAGAAATGGTACACCAGTGTGTTTTGCATACTCACAAATATCATAATAAAAAGACTAAATATCAAATCCCTTGAACAAAGAGGAAAACATTAGTTTCAATGTTGAAAAAGACACATGACCTAAACGCCTATGATATGAAATAACTTTTTTATTAGAAGAGAAAGATGAGCTAGATAAAGCAAATTTATTTAATGTTAGTTGACTTAATGTATCTAAATAATAGAGTCCATTATGCTCCTTAGCAAGTTCAATCCTTCTTTCTGAAACCTGATTTTAAAATTCACAATAGGAAGCATTGAATATAACATAGCTATTTAAATCTTTGGTAAACTTTTGTATGAAAATCAAATTTGTAGATAATTGAGGAATATGAAGAACATTTTTAAGAACCAATTTTGGGATAATTTGGACATCTCCTACTCATGCTACTATGTTTTAAAACCATCAATAACGACAATCTTTTTATTGCTAGGGTAAGGGTTATAGGTTTTAAATTTATTTAAAATATGGTCATATGGTCTATAGCACTGGAGTCAAGTATCTAGGCATTCCTAAACTCATTACCCTGACCATTTAATCCAAGAGAGATTAGAGCCTTATCCAAAAGCGTCACTGAACACATATCCTGATTCTTCAACTGAGGAATGCTATTTGTTGCTGATTTTTTAATAGTTCCCAATAGGCCTTTAAGCTTCTCAATTTTCTCTATAGTTGAAGATAATTGAGGTGATGATGTTGAAGATGTAGCATCCATCATTATTGAAAAGAGCCAAACAATAGTTGAGAATAAAGACAGAATAAAGATAAAAAATCAGTGATGAAAGCTAAAGAGAATAAAGAAGAAACTAGTGATTAAGGCTGGAATAGAGGGAGGTTGAATCGGTGATGAAGCCATCAATAAGTCGGCAATGAAGGCTAAGAAAGAGCAGACAGAAACTTGGCAATGAAGGTCAAAAAAAATCCTAGAGGTATGAAACCCTAGGGCTCTGATACCATAAAAAAAGGGCTTGAGAATTTTATTATTTATGTATAAAAAATTTATAATTCATTCTACTCTATATATACAACTTTCTATTACACTAAATAAGAAAAAAAAATACAGCTAATTTTCTTAACTTTAGGAACAGATTATTGACCATGATTTTCTTCACTAAACTTGAAAAGATTATTGACTCTAATTTTTTTCAGATTATTGATCCTGATTTTCTTCACTAAACTTTTCTAAAAATTCTTCTAAGATTGCTCATTTGAGATTTTCTACAATATTCATTAATGGGCATCAAAGCAAATACAATTTATAAGCTCAAGTATACTTTCCAATATCATTTCATCATGATCTATGCAATTCTAGAGATCTATATATGCTAAATACATTTCCCTACATATGAGTTTAGTAAGGAGGTCAGCAATCATCTTATGCATAAAGATACATTGTAAGGTTACTTTCTTTCTTACTATAATATCACAAAATTACACTAGGTATAAATATGTTTAGTCCTATAGTTATATTTGGGATCTATTATAAGAAGCTCCTTAATCAGATACTTTCTTGCATCATAGCTGACCAAGCAACAAATTCTATCTCTATTATAAACAATGTTGTATAGGTTTGCTTATTGCTACTCTAATAAATGATATGATTATTAAGCAAGAATGCATAACTTGAAGTCGATATATACTCATCTAGGTTTTCTCCCTAGTCACTATTTGTATAATCAACTAAGTACAAATTGAATCCCTGATAACAAGGCAAATAATTCACAGTGCCTTTTAGGTATCTTACTATTTTTTGATAGCCTTCCAGTGTTTTCATCTTAGATTTGATTGATACCAACTATCTAATGGCATAGTATATATTAGGTCATGTGCATAGCATTGAGTACATCAAGCTCCCAACTAACTTAGAATATGATACCTTTGACATCTCCTTTTTTTTCCTTTTTCTTAAGTTTTTGGACATATTTTGAGGCTAAGACTTTTGCCTTTAAATACAAGAGTATTTATAGGCTTATGCAAGACTCTTATAATAAGGCAAGTAGCTTTCTCAAATGATCCCTATAAATTTTAACCCCAAGTATATAATTTGCTTTGCACATGTCCCTCATCTTAAAATTGGATGATAACTATCTCTTTATAGCGAGTACAAACTCCTTATCATTCTTAGCCAACAACATGTTATTCGCATAAAGTGAGAATCACAAATTTATTTATGAATTATTAGATATACACATGGTGATCCTCATCAAACGTAAAATCATAAAAAAATGCAGCTTGATGGAACCCCATATACTGCTATCAAGATGATTACTTTAAGCAATGTATAGACTTTAAAGCTTGCAAACTTTATGCTTCTACCCTTTATCCATTAAAAAATGTCATCTTAACATCTATATGATATAATTTTTAAGTCTAAATGTGCTGCAATAGCTTATATAAGGTGAATAAAATAAATCATGCAACAAATGAAAATGTTTCTTTATAATCTATGCATTTCTATTAGGTACAACTTTCACCACCAGTTGAGCCTTATTCCTTCTAATAGATCAATCTATTTGCGCTTGACTTTAAGAACTTATTTGTTTCCAATCACCTTTCGCTTAGGTGAAAGATCAACCAAAACTCAAACATAGTTCACCTTCATAGAGTCCATTTCCAAGTTCATTATTTTCCTTCGTTCTTCCTTATTAAGGCATGAGAGAAGCTCAGCAACTATTTTAGGCTCTTCATTATCTTATGGATTAACTATAAAAAATTCACTATTAATCTCAAAACAATGACAAGGAATACCTATATGATTACTCTTACATAATTAGAATTAAGGTGAAACTAATTTACTTGATGACATGTCACTCCCATTGGATTTAGTAAGTCAAGGTTATTCCTCGGGCATCTCAATTGATTGTCTTGATACACCGTTATCATCCAATTTTATTAACTCGTATAGATGGACTCCTCTATCTTCTCACCCCTTGCTAAAAAAGATCATTCTCTAAGAATGTAGTATCTTATGATTGATTTTAGTTATACTTCCATTTATCTATTTAGGTATAAACATGTACCTTTAGAGTTTTTGAAATACCTAATAAAGATACAATTTTTAACTCTTAAACCCAACTTTTCATATTTATGAAAAGGTTATAAATATAGGCAACCAACTCCTAGCTAAGGTTGCAAATAGATTAGGTTAGATTTTCTATCTATCCATAACTCATAAGAATTGGAAGTAAATAACTTAGAGATCACATGGTTAAGTATGTAGGTCCTAGACAATAAAATATCCCTTCAAAAGGATGCTAGTAAATTAATTGGTACCAGTCCAGACTTAGCCATTTTCAACAATGTTCTATCCCTCCTTTTTGTAATTTGATTTTACTGTAGACTTCCAGGAATAGTTAACTATATAATAATTTTCTTTTCATTATAGAGCTTAAACTACTCAGATAGATATTTACATCCTTTTACTATTCTCCAAGTTTTTATTCTTCTTTCTACCTAATTCTTCACTTCATTTGTATACTATCTAAAGCAATCTAATGCTTCCAACTTATAATAGACCAAAAAAATATGACCAAAATTCATGAAATCATCTATAAATATAATGAAACATTAGCCTTCATGCTTCATCCCCTCATTCATTGGTCCACAAGTATTTGAATGGATTAACTATAATGGAAACTCAGCTCTGATTGCATTGTTGAATGGTTTTCTATTTATGTTTTTAGCTAGACAATGTCTACAAGTGAGTAGTTTAATTTTTGAGAGTGGCCCAGCATATATCTGACCTGAAAGAAAGTTTCGACACCCTCAGGAGATATCAAATGAAGCTAAACCCAACCAAGTGTGCTTTAATAAATATCATAGTGAATAATCCTCATATTCTAAATATAAAGTTTTGCCACCCTTAGTAGATATCAAATTCAAGCCTTAGTTATAGTGAATAATCCTCATGTTCTAAAAATAGAATAAAATATAAGTCATAGCATAGAACCGGTGGAGTTGCTACCAACTTGCTCAAACAAAAAATATAAGCACAAAAGATTAAAGGCTCTATTCTTTGGTGGATAAATTTCATGGAAAGGTTGGTCAACTACCCGTTGACCAACTTATTTATGCTCTTTTGCTTGAAAAAAAATTAATTGGGTATGTTATATTTTTAAGTTATCATTTGCCTATCAAATCGAAGAAAAACTTGCCGATTTAATAGATGGCATGTTAGTTTCTTACCGATTAGATTTTTTTTTCTCTTCCTCAAATATCAATACATAATCATAATTCTTTCTTCCATATTACTTCTTGATTCTTTCTTTTATTTTCTTCCTTCAATCATTGCTCATAATACGTTTATCTGCCTTTTATTCTCAATATATTTAGAAAGAAAAAGTAAATCAAAAATTGATTCTTTAAAATTATCAAACTACAAAATTTATTTTTATTTAAAAAATAAAATTTATATATGATTAATATATATATCTAAAGAATGATTGAAAATATAATTTAATAAGAGAAATTAAGCTTCAATTATAAAAGAATAATATATAATTAGTATGCAAATTAGACTTGATAGTAAAAAGAGTATTATAGGAAGGATGAATAAATCATAACAAATATCCAAGAAAGTTATAACATAAAAGAAAATGAGTATCGGATATCAAAATCACTTTCTAATATACATACAAATAATATATTATGAGTAAATTATTTTTTCATATAAATAAAACTTATTTCAGAAAACGTAAATTTTTAGATAACCTTGATGAGTCCTAAAGATCAAGCCTAAAAAGACATCTGATAACATTGCCTACCATATATATATAGTTTTCAGGTGTTCATATGCTACCTAGGAAATGAATTAATTCAATATCATTGTGCTATTTTTAGTTGTTGTTAAAGACTTTTCTTTGTTCATTTTTAGTATCGGATATCAAAATCACTTTTCTTTTCCTCATCTTTCATGCACAGTTGCTTGGATATGGGTTAGCTGGCGTTTGCATCAGGTTCCTAGTGCAGAATCCTACATGTGGTGGCCTGCGACTCTTGTGGACGTGTCATACTACAGGTATTCTTAGATCCATGTCCACCTTGTCTTTCTCTTGGGTCCATTGTTAATACTCTCTTTGTCACACGTCATGTAAATAAACAATGGCATCTTTCTTTGCAATATAACTAGAGCAATTCATGAAGCAGAGAAAAGACAAAGGGGACAGCTAACAAGACTTCAGTTCTTGCTCATAGTTGCGGTTTCAAGTTTTGCATACCATATAGTCCCAGTTTACTTCTTCCCTTCTATCACTGATTTATCTTTCATCTGCGGGATATGGAAGGACTCGGTAACGGCACAACAAATTGGATCCGGACTATATGGGCTTGGGCTTGGCTCTTTCGCCATAGATTGGATGACAATAAGTTCCTTCTTAGGCTCTCCACTGGCCACACCAATGTTTGTGATCTGCAACATGCTCTTTGGCTTTATCATAATCCTCTATGTAATTTTGCCCATTTCGTATTGGACCAATGCATATAATGCTAGGAGGTTTCCAATTTTTTCTCCAGAGATGTTTGATGCTGATGGACAAATCTATAATGTTTCGCGTATTATAGATGATAAGCTACAGTTTGATGAGGAAGCTTACAATCGCTATTCCAAGCTCTATTTTAGTGCCATCTATCCATATTTTATGGGTGTTGTTTTGCTGCTTTAACATCAAATATTACTCATTTTGCTCTCTACAATGGGGGTAAGTCCCAACCATTCTTGTTTACGTGTAAGATAATTTTATCCATACACCTTAGTTTTCATTTATTTATAGAAAGAAAATATTAAGGTGGTCCACTTTACTCCATTTTTATTATCCTTTCAATATAGTTGCCATAAAGTAATTATCATGTCATACATGCTTTTAAAAAATTAGATGTTTGGTCAAGCTATAGAGACTAAGCTTCATATCTACATTTCCTGTTTTTCTTGGCATATTTTCTTTTAGATAAAATGGGAGGTAAAACTATCCAACGTATTTAGAAAATAAATTACAAATGCTACCATAGTATTCTTGTTCTAATTTTCAAGTATTGTCCTGGACACCCTCCTCACCACTCCTTGTAATTTTTTTCTCTCCTTTTCAGAACCACTCTCTTAGGTAAGCTCATTGGTGCAAAAAGCTTGTGCTTTGTCATTTTATATTATTAGGCTTTGAAAATAGAGACAAAAATTTTCTTTTGCTCCTCCTTTGCATCTATTTCTTTAAACAGAGATTTTTTTTCATATATTGCATACTCAACGATTGTCAATTTTAAATCCATTACTATATTTACATCAAAAAAATATCATGACTATATATTCTACAAGCTTGGGCTAAAATGGTTGTCTATTTACATCTTTATACCATGCTAGTTCAATGTGGAAGCATTTTAAGGAGGCATATGAAGAACAAGGAGAAGACATTCACTCTAGACTAATGAAGCAAAACTATGAATCTATTCCTCAATGGTGGTTTTATATTATCTTGTTTTCAATGGTGGGTTTAGCAATTTTGACTTGTGAACTATTCAATGAGCAAGTTCAGCTTTCTTACCTACAATTCGTGTTGGCATTTGTTCTCGCTGCTGTGCTGCTACTTCCGAATGCTGTTTTTAGCGCTACCACAAATGCGGTAAGATTGATTTAACATTTTCTGGTCAGATTTACATATTAAGTATAGTTACTCACAAGATGGCAGACCTTAGTTTAAACTGTAAAGTATGATACATCATCACATCCCAATTTTTATATAACTTAGTTAAGAAAGTTATAATTGTACATCTTTGTTAAAGAAGCCATTACATGTATTCTTAACAAGAGCTTACGAGAGCTTATGCTAGCATGTGTTTAATTATTTATATACTGACTAGATTTTAAGGACTTGTTTAAAATCAAAGAGTTTAAGTACTAATTTCTTAGCTAGTCTTTTGAAAGAGGTCATAAATTATTATAAATGGTATCAAAGTATATCTACTCCATGACTCATATATACTAGAGAATATAGTAGATGGATACTTTTTGGATAGACCACAAGTTGATTATGATTCACTTGTTACTCCTCTTTTATTTTGTTTGAGCTTGGATGCAGGTGATGCCATTAAGTGAAATTTTCGAGATTGTAGTAGGATACATGAGTCCAAGCAAGCCAATTGCAAACATGATGTTTAAGATTTATGGTGGGCATACCATAAATACAGCTGTGGGAGCATTTTATTCTTTCAAGCTAGGTCACTATATGAAGATTCCTCCAAAATCTATGTTTCTCATTCAAGTAATTAACTGCACGAAACCATGGCTCTGCATGATGGTCCCACTTAAGGAAAACAATTCCACAAATTGAGAAAAATCGATGAAATACTTTCCACCACGATGTCGTACCACTTGGTTATGATCCATATTTGTGTTTGTTTGACTAATATCTTGGGATACTTAATTGTGGTACATCTTGGTGTTATGGCATGGCTGATATACTCTCACAATAAGCTTCTCTTGACATGAAACAGATTTTGGGCACAGCATTGAAAACTGCAGTTTGCTTTGGTACAGGATGGTGGATGCTAAATTCGATACCGCATATGTGTGATCTAGAAAAGCTGCCCAAAGGAAGCCCATGGACATGCCCTCTTGAGCGCTATGCTTTCAATAATGGAGTTACATGGGGGCTTATTGGACCAAAAAGAATGTTCTACCCTTCAAGGACATATTCAAAGTTTTTTGTCTTCTTTATTATTGGATCGCTTGCACCAGTGCCATTTTGGATCTTATCACGCATGCATCCAGAAAAGAAGTGGATTGGGCTCATCAATATGCCAGTCGTATTTAGTGCTGGCACTATGATGCCTCCTGTTTCTGCGGTCAACATTTGGGGGTGGGCAGCGGTAGGCACAATTTTCAACTATATTGTTTTTGGCAAGTATAAAGGCTGGTGGTCTAAGTATAACTATGTCTTATCCTCTGGGCTTGATATTGGAACGGGTGGCTTCTCTAGCAAGCATCCTGCAGCTTCGAGGTATATATGGGATCAATTGGTGGGGATTGAGTCAGGATGACCATTGTCCTCTAGGTCAATGCCCGACGGAACCATGTATAGTTGTTGAGGGATGTCCAGTCTTCTAATAACTATGTGGCTGATGATGTCAATAAAATTTGGCATGGAAGGGCATCTCTCCTCTCTGATATGGAGAGTGCAGTCAAAACGAATCGCTTTCAGTTCCATTGATATTTTTAATAAGGAGAAAGTCTCTTATTGAACTAGAAATATATCTTTGGTCTTGTTAAGCAATTATATACTCCAATTTACATTGAAAATGGGCATTCTCTCGATGAGAGATGACAATAGAGCACACTTTGTGGCTTGACGTTAGAGCTCTAAGCCACCACATTACAGCACTTGGGTATGTGGGACAACAATCAAAGGCCTCTCCAGTCCAACCCCAGTTCCACCCTGACGAGCCACCGCTATAGTACGAGAGCTTAAACGAAACCAAAGAGCACCAACAGTAGAGCGCGCTTCCACGATCTGGCCCTGCGGCCTCAAGCCATCACCTTGGGATTTATAGGGCCAACAATCCAACGACGGACTACTGCAGTTCCAACCGGTGAGTCACTGGTGCAAGCGTTACAAACATGGTCAACAAACGAACCCAAAGAAGGGGGACCAAAGAACATCTTAAAAGGAAGAGTTGCCGCGTAGGGGATAATGACCTTTCTCTGTACATGTTGTTTATGACCTTTAGCACTGCAACTCCATTAAATTATTTCATCTACTGTGCTAAGGTATTCAATTTGAGAGTGGTAAAATTAAACTTGATGTCCAGTTCGTAATCTTCCCTATAAAGATCCTTCAACCATTTTAACTAACCCATGATAATGGAAAGGTACATAAGAAATTGAAATATAAGAAGATTAAAAGTTTTTTAGACGAGGATAGGCATGACCAAATATGTTGGGTCAAATAATGACCTGATCCTTTCGTAGCTATATTAGACCCATCTTCATCTACATTGGAAGAGCTATAGGTTGCAGTAGATTCAAAAATATAGGACTCAATCTAAAATTTGGATCTGATCCTGGTTTTATATTTGTCAACCAAAGCTAACCTAACACGGCCCATAAATCCTCTAGAACTACATTGGCTTAACCAAAAAAAGCCTAACCTCGCCTCAACTTGATCCATCCAAACATAAAAAACTAAACCATATCAACTTTCTTGTCATTCACTCTAAATAACTTTTTAATTCATTGAATAAACTCTTAGTTAAAACAATTTTTTTTCATATCAACAACTGCATCCTCCATCTATTTTTGCTTAACTATACCCAAATATTTAAATTTTTAGTGGATCTTTAAATGTAATACCTTAGTGTCTACTAATATATATTTTAAAAGTTATAGTTTTGTCAACTTACGATCGATTAATTACTTGAATGAAATTAAAAATGTTGAATGAAATTTGAATTTAAGTTGCTTCTTTTAACTTTTTAAAATTTTTAGTGATCGTATGTTGAATTATTTATTATTATATATTACTTATTAATTAACGATTAGCTAGATATCTAGCTAAAATTGTAAGTCCAATCCAACTTGAGTTGGATCCATGTCTGAGAATTTTGAGTCAGAATATAAATAATACTTGACCCTAGCCTAATTCAAATGGACTATTGGAACTAAATCCTTTCAACGAACCCGACTTGACCAAACTTAATTAGTTAATGAAATGGGTTCAAATAAAAAATCATGCCACTAAATATGAAATTGAGTCAAGTCAGAGTCAAAGATGCACCAATCCTGCTAGACTAGTTTGTGGCCTACTTTTTTTCAAAATAGCTCAGCTCTTGCATAGTGTAAGATAGCAATAGTTATCAGAAGCGGGTAACATATTTGTGATTGGAGGATTTGTCAAGAGGTGTAGTCCAGGATAAGCATGCCACATAGAAGTCCAATATTTTTACAACAGAGGTATGCCAAGAAATCTAATGGTTATAAATAAAGAGAGCACCATGCAAAAGGAAATAATTTAAGAAAAAAAGGAGGGAAAAGCTCATAGTGGATATGGCTTTGTTCATATTCTAACCACAAGTAGAGTTCATGCTTCTAAAGAGAGTTAGTGTAATGATAGCTTTTATCATAAGGATAATTAGCGCTAACGGCTATATGGTAGCTTGTGGCATCCGAGTGTGCAAAAGTAGAGACTCACTATGCTGTGGAGCCATTCTTGTAACACCAATAACTATATAATAGCCCCAAAACCTTAGATAAAAAAGAAAAAAGTTTAAGTGCTTATAATTGCAAAAGTAGCATGGCGGGAGTTACCCTTGTAGCACCAACAACCGTATAGTAGCCCCGCCCCAAAATATTAGATAGAAAATAAAAAGATTTAAGTATTGATAATTATAGAAGTGTACAGTCTTGCCATAGTGTAGAGCCACCCTTATAGTACCAATGACCGTATAGTAGCCTACATCAGATAGAAAAGAAAAAGATTTAAGTGTTTATAACTCAAGTTCACTTACTACTAATTAATTTTTACTTAAGTTTTTAAATACATCACATTATAAGAAAGAGATTGTAATAGCTCCAAAATAATCTCACATTAGATTAAAAAAGGTTTAAATACTAAAATTGTAGCAAAGATCAAGATGAAGATATATATATATATATATCAGATCTAGCCTGATTGATTTATTTTCTTAAGTCCGAATTCAAATTCAAACTAAATTTTAAACAACTTACAACAGGCTTATATATTTAGTTCTGATCCAGATCCTATAGGTTCAAATTTACAATTCGAGCCCTTAAATTGTTGGATCGGACACAGATCGATCCACGGACTGTCCTGCATGAAGCAGGGGCAAGGAAAAACGAAAATGGCAATTGGGACTGCTCCAAGTGCTCCTTTCTCAACCCTCCCTCTCAGAAATCCAACTGCCAGATCTACCTATCTGATTTTTCTGCTTTCGCCGCCTCTCCTGCGCTGCCTCCTGCAAGATGTGTGGCGGCACCAGGGCCGCGCCGTCTTTCGCTTTTCTTGACTTGGATCTCGAGCCCGATGAGCTTTCCAATCCCTCCATCGGTTCCGTCTTCCTCCCCCTCCAGCGCTACGGCAGCAAGCGTCGAGGACCGGCGGCTGATGGATCCGACCATTGCGACGAGAAGGCGGCCAGGAACGATGTGGTGCCCTCCCCCATCTCAGGTTGGGTCTGATGCCCTTTTTCTTTACTTTCTTTCTCAATTTCCTATGCTTGGACCCTTGAAAGTTTGCTTGAATTTTGGTTAGCGTTGGTTAGGTTTTTGTGTGTATCGTGCTGCTTGGATGCCAACAGTAGGTTCAGGGGAAGATGAGAATGGAATTTTTTTTTTTTTGAATCCTGATAAAATTAGGGTTTTGACGAGAGATGGAGTATTCTCTATTGCAATTCTTCACATTGTTTGGGACTAATGTGATGATGGATTGTTATAAGATTGATGATATGGTCAAACTTGTTTCTTTTTGGATTGAGGACGATGATGAGTTTCTTAGTGTGTACATATAACATCAATACTGGTAAACTGCACAGAAAGTGGGCATGATCCTAACACCAAAAAGGATGGGCCCCTCCTTCCATGATAAAGGGATGTATGCATATGAAATTGAGCGATAAAGATCATGTATGACATCATTACATTATGTAGGAAACAAAACAATCACCATGAATAAAGCAACAAGAAGCCACAAAGTCCTCATTATCTTACTATCCTTGCACTTTTAGCTCAGTTGATGAATCAGAATTTCAATAAGATGTTAATATTGATGGTAAAGTGAAAAGTATTTCTTTTTTGTTTAGAATGATGTGGCAACAAGTTATCAACAAATTCTCTTTCTCCAAAAATGGTATTGTGCTAACTAATTTCCAGTCTTGAATTACCTGTTTATCATGTTTTGTTTGAATGGCACGTGACCCACAGCAACAGTAGGAATTTTAAAGCAAGTGGATCATAATGAATCACCCAATTATGAAGAGTTTTCTACAGCCTTTTGCTCTAATTATATTAGTCAATCACACATGCAAAATTTTTTGATTATTTTTTTCCTTATCCATCATGAATTACTTATATTATCTTTTATTTTTCTTGGCGACCAAATAAAGCCTTAATGTGTGATTAGTTCCTTTCTCATTTTTCCTACATTTTGAAAACCATTAATGCCTTGCAAAGACCAACTCCTTTTGAAAACCATTAATGTCTTGCAAAATCAGCTTCTGATGGCTTCACTATGCTCCCATGGTGATGTGCTGTTGTTCCTATATGACTTATTTATTAACAAAAAGATTTTATATTTTTTTTGGATTAAAGATTCTCCAAGCTGTCTTTTGACAGCCATTATTGCTTCACCTTCATTTAAAGAACATAAATCCATTCTCATTCTTCCGATTTCCTTTTTCTTCTTATAGTTTTCTGGTTTTCTATTTTGCATCCAATTTTGTTTTGCTGGTATTATCATCTTATGGTCTTCATGCTTCATGATTTTCTGTATCATTAAGCTCTTCTCCTTATTTTTTGTTCATTTTCAGTTTACACCTTGTCTACTTAGGAGGAGTTATTGAAACAAATTTTGTGGTTGTCTAGTCCCCTATATCTCATATTGTCCAAGCTTTGATTTCTACAATTGCATAATTCATTGATCACCATTCTTTTCAGGAGTTTCTAGGATTGTTTCTTAATTGGGAAAGAGACTTGGCTAAAGCAGTCTACTATATTGATGTTCTAGAACATTTGAAAGGAAGGGGAAAATCAATTGGTTTTGTAACTAGCATATTCATGGCACCAGTTTCTTAAATACTAGATCTGTATTGATCTTTCTTTTAGCTATATTCCTTAATAAATTTGAAGTGCTCCAGTTCTTCATTGTAAGAAAAAAAAAAAGAATATAAGCAATCCTTTTCAAGTAGTCTATTATATCTTGTCTACTTACGCATTCCTATTCTTTTTTTCATAATAGATGGAGAAATCAGAGTCATAGACAAAGAGGTTTGCAGTAAGCTTTCTTTGTACAAGATAAAACTCTAACTCAACTCAACTCATCTAAGCCTTTTCCCAACTACATAGGGCCGACTACATGAATCTACTTCCTGCACTCTATTTATTCAGGATTAAGTCAACACTTATCTAAGCCTTTTCTTTGCAAGCCAAAAGATATCAAGGAATAAAAATTTTAGATATTTGGGATTAATTATCCAGTAAGAAGGTGAAATAGGTGAAGATATGAATCATAGAGTTAAAGCAGGATGGATTAAGTGGAGGAGTGCTTCGGGAGTATTGTATGAATGGCACAGCCCATTAAAATTAAAAGAAAAATTCTATAAAACTACTATTAGGCTAGCTATGCTATATGGAACAGAGTGTTGGAAAATATTGAAATAATATGTAAATAAATTAAATATAACAGAAATGCATATGTTAAGATGGATATGTGATAAAACTTTAAAGGATAGAATTAGAAATAAACATATAAGAGAAATACAAGAGTAGCCCCAATTGAAGATAAAATTTGAGAAAATTGATTACGGTTGTTTGAACATATACAACGTAACCCTTTAGATGCTCCAGTTAGAAAAAGTGATCTTTTAACAATTCATGGTAAGGATAGAGGTAGAGGTAGACCTAAACTAATATGGGCAGAAAATTTAAAAAGATATAACTATTTATAATTTAAATATCGACTTGGTCTTAATAGAGCAGAGTGGAAGAAGCAGATTCATGTAGTCGACCCCATGTAGTTGGGAAAAGGCTTAGATGAGTTGAGTTGAGTTCATATAAGCCTTTTCTTTGTACAAGATATTAGGAAAAAATGCTTTGAGTATGTCAATTGTTTATTGAAGAATTTTTGCACTCTATGTTGTTATATGGTGAATCTATTGATTGAGAATTTCTTCAGTACAATTTTTGAGATATGCTATTATGTGGTCAGAGATTTTTTTCCTCCAATAGACTTGAATCTTGGGGAGAATGTTTAGAACATGAAAGTAGGTACCATCACTAGACTTCGTCTCTATCCTCCATGGTGGGACGCAATTCAGGCAGGGATTGTCTGTATCCAATGGCCATCTTCTTACCATGTAAATTATTGAAAATCTGATGGGGTAGAAGATGTGAAAATATGGAAGTTCATATTTTTTTGGCTTTTTTTTCTTGGCTAAATGGTTCTTTTTTAATATTTATTCAGAAGATTGTTGAATCCTTTTGTTCCGTCTACTACAAAAAATGTTGATCTCATTTCAAATAAGAGGATGTTTAAAATTTTGAGCTGCAATGTTTGGTTCCATGAAGACCTTGAAGTGTTTGGAAGAATGGAAGCCCTTGGCAACCTTATTCAGCAACATTTGCCTGATCTCATATACTTCTAGGTCTGACTAACTTCAGGCATGTTAGATCCTAATAGGTATAGTTACAGTAGCAGTATTTATTTATAACCATGAGAAAGATCATGCAGGAGGTCGCACCAAATATTTATGGAATTTTTCAAAACTCAAACTAGTAGCATGAATATAAATGTTCAGTGGCTCAGGAGGTGGCAGCTGAGAGACCATATTTCTGCATGCAGGTTTGCACAGTCATATTGATTCTGCAGAAAATGTCATTTTATGTCATTGGCATAGCATAAATGTATTCTCTTTTACTCATTCCTACATCTTTTGAATTTACTCAGTAAATTGGTCTTCTGTGTTCATGGTTGTTTAGGCAAAGAATATATGATATGATGGATTCAGAGTTCATATGCATATTTTTTACTAATTTTTGAATCTTAGAAAGGAGCAAAAACATGCATATGTACTATGATGTTGTCTGAAGATTAGCTTATGATGTTAATTCACACCATGACCTGTAGTGTGCACCCAGTTTGAAGCTTTATCGTGCAATTGAAGCTCTAAACCTGCATATATACATGAATACACGTGCAGGTTGAGTTAAAATTGCTGGTAAGAACTCAAGATGGTTTCCCCATTTATTGGTGGGTACATTGATGTGCTTGACTCAACTTTTTATTATTGTGGCCATATTGTTTGATGCACATATGGGTTTGTGTCCATCGGGCACATCTTTGATGTATAGAACATGATTCACTATCTGAATCTTCATAATGGTTAGCTTTTTAGGTGTTTTGCATTATCTAATTTTTATATTTGTTTCTGTGTTTATCTTATTACCACTTGTCTTCATGATTGTGAATATCTAGTTACTTCTTTTTATTCATCATAGTCGGTTTTGACAACATGCTGGTTACATCAAATCATGTGGTTTTTCCCGTTCACTTTATCCTTTCGTTGTTCTAATTTCAATTATTCTTCTTTTGGCATTTTATTTTCTGTGAGTTTTCTTTGACTCTTCTAGAATTTTTCTGAGAAAGATCTTGAAAGATGATTGCTGGGTGGCACATCCTTAATCCCTTAATCCTTCTGGGTTACCTATTCCAGCCTTGATGAATATCTGTTATAGTCCTTGCAGTTCCATGATGCAGCCATTTTTCAAGCTTAACATTCTTCATTATTGTTTCATTGATAGGGAATCCTTAAAGAATTATGGTGTTCTCTGATTACAGATGAGTAGATTGCCTGTGAAAGCATTCAGATGTGAACCGTTCGCCAATTCCATAATGGGAAGAGAGTTATGTTTAGGTGATATTGATGTCGGAGGAGACACAAAGTTGGTAATTGCTACGAGCCATCTTGAGAGTCCGTCCTGCCCCTCCCCGATGGGATCAGATGTACAGCAAGGAACGTGTAGCTCAAGCAAAAAGGTCCCTCAACCTTCTCAAAGACTCGCCCAATGTTGTATTTGGCGATGATATGAACTGAGATGACAGCTTGGATGGTGTTTTCCTCTTCCTGATGAGTGGATTGATGCTTGGATGGAGTTAAGGCTGGGAGAAAGTGGTTGGACGTTTGACACCAAAGCAAATTAGATGTTGTCAGGCAACCGAAAATTGCAAAAAGTGACTGGATCGATTCATTGCAACTTGCGGGACTTAGAGGTTAATAGCATCCAAATGGTTGGGACGGAGGCTATTTCAGGGCTTACCTATTGTAAGGAGAAAAAGGTTAGGAAAGAGTTTCAAAAGCAGGTGCTTTTTGTTTTGCCTAGCGATCACTTGGTCTGCTCTTAACCATCTCCCCCGCTTGTGGTATTTTGAGAATGCCAAGCTACGAAACTGCTGAGGCTGCCTTTTTGATGCAGTGATAAAGTAGAAGGATCGAAAGTATATTTTAAGTCAAAAAAGTAACAATATCTGTGAACAGAAACTGGCAATTTCAAGGCCTTATCATCACATGATCAACTTTATTAAAAAAAAAAAAAATTCGCGCATGCGCCCGTTTTCAAGCACTCCAACTAGGTGAGAAAAGGTAGGCTGAATAGTGGATAATCCTGTTACTTCAATTTTGGAAGTGGATTGTTTGGGTGGAATCTAGTCAATGTGTCATTCTGCAATAAACCTTTCAAATTTAGTGTTCTTCTGTCACAGTGGTATTACCTTTGGCAGAGATGCTTAACTACCTTTGTTTTCAAAACAAATTCACCTTTTAAAGTGCTGGGATGGATGATGCCAACAAAGTGAACTGGGTGGAGATCTAGTTGAATGGTTTTGCAAGACAATTCAATCATTGTTTAAATTAATTGATTATGTTCTTATTAAATCCTTTCAAAGCAATGTAGTAAGTTGCAGGCAATGTCATTATCAAACTACTGCAGGGATCCCTGTGGTTGGGCTACAGGACTTCTGCGGCAGTTCATTGGCTGATTGTGCCTTCATGGAGAAGTTCAAATGACTGCTATGACTCACTGCTTGCATTTTATAATTTCTAGCCAGTAAATTTGATGCTTTTGGATTACCTTTCATTTCGTGTTAACAAAACTTATGCATTGTAATTCAAGTAGCTTGAGAGGTTAGATTTTTTGCACACTTGGCTCATGCTTTCAAAAGGCTTATATATATAACAGATGTATATACACATACGATTGATGTTTTCTTGTCATGTTCGTGCTGTGTTGCAATTAAGATACGATAGCATATAGGTTAACATAAATATGATATATTTATTATACAAATAATATTGCATGAGATATGCATAATTTATTTAATAAACAAATCATACCGGCATAACATAACTTTTCAATATAAATTGGTGAGACTTGCTTAATACGAATAAAAATGACTTGATCCATTTAAAATAATTTATTTAATATATTATTAATTAAATAGGTTCTAAATGGATCACTTTTGAGTTGGTGGATTAAGTTATGATGTAACATGGTTATTTTGTGTCATAACCATGTTGACACATTTATGACATAAATTTATTTAAAGCTAATTTAAATTTACTTATCTTTTGTTAGGTTCCATTCGTGTTCACATGTTGTGTTCAATTTTATTATCTCTATGCATTGGGGGTGAGCATGAATCGAGTTGAGTGGGTTTTAAGTTTAGGTTACCCAATCAAGATTGGTTCAACAATTTGGACTTAGTATTGATTCGATTGTATCTTGGCATTAATTTAGAATCAATCCAATTAAATCGGATCAATTTTGTGTTGGTTTATGATAGAATCTTTATTTTTTTTTCCTTTTTATTTTACATTAGTTTAGATTTTTTTTTTTTACTTTTTCTATCATTATTATTGTATCAAAGGATCTTTTCTTAATTATAAAAGTTAGATGAGCGGTTAAGAGCCATCATAAAAATATTTTAAAAATTTACAATATTTCAAAAAATTGCAATATGTTCAATATATCACATTGAAAGTCTATGAAGCAACCAAATTAACTTGATTTAAGGAAATTTTTATTTTTAAAAAAAATTAAGGACTATATAAGGAAAAGGATGTATATTTAAAATATACTTAAAATATATTTAAATATTTAAGTTATTATATTTTAATAAACATAGTCATGTATGCCATCATAGATAAAAGATCAAATTATCCATAATCCAACTAATAATCTAACTATAAATAATATATTTTTTAACTAATTTAATATTAAATATCTTAAATAGAAATGGTAGATGAGGTACTATTTTCGATAGAGATGGCCAATGAGGTAAAAGCTATATATAAGGAATCACCCAAAATATCTATATGTTTCTTATTCAAATCTAAAAGAAAATCTTTACAATCGGTCCTATCATATAAAAAAATGCAAAAAAAAAAAAAAAAAAAAAAAAGAAAACTAAGATCTCTTTTGGGCCAAAACCAAGGGGTTTAACATTATCTTAAAGAAAAAGTCTGTGTACCTAGTGCGATGCATATCCACGCATCGCGCCCGGCAATTGGCATGCGGTGCGTGCCCGCATGTACCAAGAGTAGGAATGTCTTTTTTGTCTTTGGCATGCATATGTATGCATGTTGTGCGCCAATCGTCCGATGCAGTGCAGCTTCTGCTGCAGCACATTTGGTGCAGTAAGACTTTTCTTATCTCAAGAGATGAAACCGATCCGAGATACCAAAAATTCTATGATCTCTTCACGGTCAGAACGCTAGGGTTTATCATTATCCAAAAGATGAACCGGACACGAGATACCAAAATACAATCACAAAAATTCTAAGATGCCTGATGCCTGCTTGAGTCAGAACCAAGGAACTGAAAGGCAACGGAACCAGAAAGACCGATGCTTCGAACTACAATAACTTTCCCCGCCTTATCTCAAATGATAAACCGACGATGCAGCCATTGATAAATTTGATATAGCCATGGAAGTTGGAGTTTTTTTATTTTTGAAAAGTAAAACTGCAGTACAGCAGATGGTATTCGAGTCGACTTGCCCGAGTCTTCTCTTCATCAAGATTGCCCTCCTACTAACCCAGTTCTACGGCCATTCTCTTGCTCTACTTGGCGGAGTCTCGGCGACTCCCGTGTCCACCTACCAAAAACTCATTCAGATTCAAGAAGCACTTCCCCCGCTCCTTATCATCCCCTCCTCTAAGCATCACCTCCCCACTTCAAAATTTGTTAGTTCTGCAACAACTTTATCGATAGTCCCTGTAAGCGCGCAGCACTTCGGAGAGGTCTCCAAGCCTTCCATTGCCTCTATGCCTAGAAGCCCAACTTCCAACTCCACCCCAGCACCTACGCCCACCTTGCCTGCCCCTCGTTCGAACCCTCCATCAAGGCAGCTTCGCCCACCGCCACCTTTTTGACTCTGATCCACACCCATAAATCTCAACCTGTGCGACAAATGCGGCTCCTTGTATGAAGCTCGACAGCAATTTGAGGCAATGCTCGAGGTGAGAACACATCAGACGGCTGATCATCGGACGAATAATTTTAGAGTGGGACCTTGTCCTTGTCTTAAACGACGTGAATTTGCTGGTTTAGTGCTCTAACAGGAACTAAGAAAGAATATTTATGTAACCATGGTATAATTAAGGAAAGGCAGCTACGAGAATGAGATTAAATTTGGCTCAATGTTGAAGGAGAACAAGGGTTAAGGAATAACCATAATTTGCCACAATATAATATTTAATTAAGTCAAGATGGATCTACTGTAATTACTAATTTAATTATTAGTTTTATTTTAAAATTTATAAGCTCAAAAAGAATATACTTTTATATTCATAAACAAACTACAGTTTTAACCTCCATAGTCTTAAAATTCAAAAGGTAAAAGACATTTTTATATCTCTATAAAATTCTTATCCTAATTCATATAGTGCAATGTGTATTTCTTTTTTATATAAGCATATGCATTCTGAGTTTCAGAGTATCCGTGAGAGCTCAAGAGAGTGTTTTACTGAGTATAAGTTTATCTAAAGACTTGTGAGAAAGTCTTTAATGAGAAATTAATCCTCATAATTTTAAAGTTTAGTAAAAAATAATTCTTATAATTTTTAAATATTTTAATAGTAATTTTTTTTATCTATGAATATAAGTCAATGGCATTGAATCATGCTAATTCTTATGTTTTTTATTTAATTTTATTTTTTATTTTATTAATTTTTATTTTTTGTATGCTTTTGCCATAACTAATGTATTAGATTTTCTCCTATCATAACAAATGTTGTTAGAGCTGGTCTTTTTTTGAATGTATGCAAGAGTGTTGATCCCTGATAGGTATAAGCCACTGCATGGATCTTAGTGCGGCACCCATCTGATCTGCTTCTGTTCGAGACCACGAATGAGTGGATGGTTCTGATCAATTAATCTGAGGGAAAGTAGCTGAATGTCTTTGGGTTTGGGCCTTTGATCCTATAGCCATTGATGTTAGAACTTGCAATTGGGATTGGATGGATCTCAAGGCTGCGTTAATCTTAGGCCAGCACAACATTTGAAGCAGCACGCATCCTGGCATGCTCTCACAGAAAAATGAAGTAAGTTGTTCGAAACTTCTATTCTTTTGCTGCCGAATTATTTTTTCTTGTAGTTTAATCTCAATTGGTTCCACAGTTTTAGATTATAATGGTATGAAATATCTCAAATAATGGATCAAAAAAAGGGCTATCCACTGGATGTTGAGATTTAATGATTTTTATTTTTTATTTTGGCAATATTTTGGGCTAGTTTTATGATGTATTATTTATTATTTTTTCTACTCTGAATTGGTGAGTTTTTTTTTAGAGCGTTGACTTTGGAAACCCATAGCATTTTTAATCCCACAATGGAGAGGAGATAAATCTTCCATCTATGTGAGCATGGGGTTTGGGCTGGAAATATGTGATGATCGAAGATGGATTAAAGACAAGAATTTAAAATCGAAGGAATCTGCCCAAGAGATAAAAGAAGATACATAGAGCTTTTATGGCCATCCCATGAGAGTTGCAAATCTCTAAATTTATAGTACTTTCAGTGAGGGGAAGGAAAGGCTGTGCCTTCCTTGTCTTTCAAGTAATTTTTTTTGTTAAACTACAAAATTAACCCTTGTACTTAGGAGGTCGTATCACTTTTGGTCCTTGAACTTTAAAAAGTTATAAAAATAATCCTAAACTTTTTTTTTTGTATCACTTTGATCCTTACCATTAAATAGGGGAGACGCCGTTTATTTTTATCCTATGTGGCAACATAGTAGCAGTACATGTAGTATCCAAGTAACAAAATAAATTTAAAATCCATAACTAATCTATTATTTAATAATTTTAAAAAAATATAAAATAATAAAAATATTTCTTTTTCACCCTGATTTGTCCTAACCCGAGGGATAGCGTAGCGGGTACGTGGGCACTCATGAATTAGGGCAAATCAACGTGGAGGAAGATTATTTTTATTTTTTTAATATTTTTAAATTATTAAATAATGGGTTAGTTATGAATTTTAAATTTATTTTTGCCACTTGGATGACACGTGTGCTACTACGTATGCTGCCACATAGTATAAAAATAAACGACATCTTTTCTATTTAATGGTAGGGATCAAAGTGATACAAAATAGAAAATTTAGTATTATTTTTACAACTTTTTAAAGTTCAAGGACCAAAATGACACAACCCCCTAAGTATAGGGGTTAATTCTATAGTTTAGCCTTTTTTTTCTTCTTTTGTATCAGATGGATAATAACTATAATCATAAATTTTTTTTTATTTATTTGGATATCATCTATTGCTGCATCAATTGAGGAGATGATTACTAATATCCAAAGAGGTAGATCAGTACGACAATGTGCTCACATTTCTTAATGAGGCATATTAGAATGAGGCGTCTGCTTCATGAATACTTCTATAAGATCTAGACCCAAGAATATGGTGCATATTGTAATACCCAAAAAAGTCTCGCATTGGATTAAAAAAAGAGTGTTATATGTTTATAACTCGTTCACTTGCAACTAATTTTCATTCGAGTTTTTGGGCCACGTGATTTTGACCCGCTGACGGATTAATTGGGCTAGCATATGAGCTTTAGGCAATATAGATGGTATCAAAGTCAACCCGAATATACGAAAGTTGGTGTGGGCATGAGGAAAGGGCCATCCATGGGACAATAGTAAAGTTTCACTATGGCATGAAGCCATCTTTTCAGCATCAATAATCAAGCTCAGGGTAAATTGTGCTTAGTTTCTGGCATACAACAAGGACATCGCAATATAAGGAGAGAAGATTATAATATCTTAAAATAGTTCCACATTGGATGGAAAAAAAGTGTTATGTGCTTATAACTCAAATTCACCTGTAATCAATTAACTTTCATTTGAGTTTTTGGACCACGTGGTTTCAGCTGCGATGAAAAGCAAGGTAATGACTATTGAATAAAAGGGCCTATCAAGAGGCCTACCAAGCCTTGAGCAACCTCATCCTCTCCTAGCTTTCTCCCCTTGTAAATTTTGACTTGCTCTGTGATTAGCCCTTGCTCTATATATATTGTCATTCTTAATAAACATAGGGATCCCCCTTTATTTTTACTCACATAAGGTTTGGTAATTGGGCAACATTCACTCATTGCTATGCCAATTGTTTGGTTCCACATGCAGCATCCTCATGAAATTGTTTTTATTTTCGGCTACATTCTATATAAGACTAAACATAAAACACAAGTTTTGTGCTTGATGCGAGCCTGTCTTTGTAATGCTTATCCTTGGATTTGTGAACCCTCGCATGTGAGCCTCAAGGTGGGGAGCCTTCTCCCAAGACACAAAGCAAGGTAAACCTCCACAAAGCCTGCTTAGATGACCACAATTATGATCTGTGATTATACACTTCCATTTCTAGGTGATTGATCTAACTTCCAGCATTACTATTTCTTTTAGTATTGCTATATGTTTGCTAAAATCAATAGTTAAAATTCATGTTGCAACCTTTAGTTTTCATTTTCAAAAATAAAACCAATACCAATGAAGTTCACTGGAATTTTCCTTTATTGCCATCTGAAGTCTGGGATGTACTTGGCAAGGGAAACTTACTCATGGATGCCAGGTATAAAAAAAGATGTCTCCGATTTTTATCCAGCAACATGCACCATTATTTTTTGTTTTTGGTTTTCAGTTGCATTTAATTAGCTTCTTATCTGCATTTTCAAAGATGATGAATATATAGTAAGAAAGTTCTTATTGATTATTTCCTGTGTTGATTAAGGCTCCTTTTTCATGCCATACCTGTTCCCATATGACAGAGCAAGGAAGATATTTGGGTTCTCTGTATCTCTTATTCTCATCAATATGGCTTCTATTGATGAGAATCTTCTTCCAGCTGTTTACAAAGAAGTCAGTGAGGCCTTCAATGCTGGACGTACTGATCTCGGATACCTCACGTTCATACGGAACTTTGTGCAGGCAATGTCATCTCCAGTGGCAGGTGTGCTAGCACTTCATTATGACCGTCCTGCAGTTCTTGCAATGGGCACTGCATGCTGGGCCTTCTCAACAGCTGCAGTGGGTTCTGGTCAGCATTTTGGGCAGGTTGCTATTTGGAGAGCAGTCAATGGTTTTGGGCTGGCTATTGTGATCCATGCACTCCAATCTTTTATTGCTGATAGTTACATGGATGGTCTGCGTGGTACTGGATTTGGATTATTGAGCTTTGTTGGTTCTATAGGTGGAATAGGAGGCGGTGTCTTGGCAACAATCATGGCTGGGCAAGAATTTTGGGGATTGCCAGGATGGCGTTGTGCCTTTATCATGATGGCAACGCTCAGTTTGCTGATTGGATGTCTTGTTTACGTGTTTGCTATTGACCCTAGAAGAACCACTCCAATCACTCATGATGAGGACTCTGAAAGGTAGCTACCTGGTTCTCTAGTTTTTTAATGTTCATTTACTCAAGTGCATTGAAATTCTCATCCTTTCCATAGGGCTTTTGACATTAGAAGTAATTCAATCTGCTATTTTAGGGGAAATGACTAGGGAGATTTAAAACATTCTTCCATTGGTATATAGTTGATCTTTCAGGCAACCCTATATGCTTTTAACATCCAGTGGTCATATGGACATGGCTGGTGAAGAAAGTTATAATTGAAGAGAGGATCGTCCTCTTTCTAACCTTGGAGCATAGCACGCATTCGACCAGCTCCAAGTCATGTGGAGATACGGAAGCGAGATGATATCCCTGCTGAAATTTCTGCAGCAGAATTTTGGATCTTGATCTTAGTAATCTTCCCAGATTGATTAGCAACTAGGATTTTCCTTTGTTTCTTGCGCCCCAAGATTGTAAGAGAGGGTCGTGGCCTCTCTTCTTCCTCACGTGAATCTTCAGATCTGATCTAGAGAATCAAGAGACGCTGCCTAAGGAGAAGGTACTGCTAGGGTTTCTTCCTTCTCCTTCCTTGAGAGAGGCGGCTCCAAGAAGATGGCTAGGGCAGAGATGGCAGTAATAAAACCTAGAAACCTAGGGCATCTATATGTGAAAAAGAGAGGAGAAGGAAGAGAAGGGATAGCTTATTATAGGGAGAAAAGGGTTTCTTTCATTCTTATCTAATCATCATCGTTACATGACTATATATAACCCGTCCCCATGACGGCCACCAAAATAAAACCAGCACCACACATGAACCGGTGCCTTATTATATGGATAATAAACCCTAAAAAACTCCCTTGGACCAACCCACACCTTGGGCCCAACCCAGCCCAATGATAGACTAGCCCCCTCAAGACCCAACAACCTGGGCCTTAACCCTGTGGAGCCTACAAACCTCCACCCTAGGATTTAATCTTTGGAGTACCACACCAGGCTCTACAATCTCCACCTTGGTGCTTCAAAGCTGCTGAAAAATCTGCATATTCCCTCATACCCATCAGTGTCACACATGAGAGAAAGCTATCCCGTGGAAGAGTCTTCGTAAGTGCATCTGCCTGGTTCTTCTTTGTATGAACTTTTACCAGCTCCACTTCACCTTCTTCCACCAATTCTCTGATCCTGTGATACCTCACATCTATATGCTTTGTGCATGCATGATAGATTGGGTTCTGAGCCAACTGCAGTGCACTCTGACTATCACTGTGTAACAATACTGTACCCTGCTTCACCCCCATTTCCATGATGAGTCTCTTCAACCAAAGAGCCTCCTTGGCAGCCTCTGTAATCCCTATATACTCAGCTTCTGTTGTAGACAAAGCTGTAATAGGTTGAAGGGTTGATCTCCAAGAAATTAATCCACCATACATGATGAACACATACCCTGTGGTAGACCTTCTTGTATCCAGATCACCTGCAAAATTTGCATCCACAAATCCTTCCAATGGACCTAATGACTAACTTGGGATATTAGATTTCTCCTTAGATCCATCTTGCTGCCCAAAAATTAGACCAAGTCCACGAGTTCCCTGAAGGTACCTCAAAATCCACTTGAGTGCCTTCCAGTGCTCCTTCCCTGGGTTCGCCATGAATCTTCTCACCTGGCTCACTGCATATGCTATGTCAGGCCTGCAACACACCATAGCATACATAATGCTGCCCACGGCACTGGCATATGGAACTCTCTCCATGTACTCTTTCTCTTCATCTGTCTGGGGGTTCTGTAACTTAGAAAGAGACATGTGACTAGCCAAAGGTGTTCCAACTGGTTTGGCCTTATCCATCCCAAACCTCTCCAACACCTTGTGAATATATCCACCCAATGACAAGTGTAGAATTCCCTTGGTCCTATCTCTGTAAATTTCCATCCCAAGTATCTTCCTAGCTGACCCCAAATCCTTCATTTCAAATTCTGTTGATAATGCATATTTCAGTCTATTCACTGCTTCAACACTCCTGCTGGCAATGAGCATATCATCCACATACAGAAGGAGATACAGTGCATCATCCTCATCCACATCTTTCACATAGACACAAGTATCATGTTCACATCTAGAAAATCCAAGGCCCAAAATAAAAGTGTCAAACCTTTTGTACCACTGACGGGGTGACTGCTTCAAACCATAGAGCGATTTCTTTAGTAGACACACTTTTTCTTCCAATCCAGATTCCTTGAAACCCTCTGGTTTTTTATGTATATCCTCTCCTCTAGACTCCCATGTAAGAAAGTCGTCTTCACGTCCATCTGCTGCAACTCCATACCATGTTGTGCTACGAGAGATAACAACACACGAATTGAAGCATGACGTACCACTGGAGAGAATACCTCTGTGTAGTCCACTCCCTCTCTCTGTGAGAACCCCTTAGCAACAAGCCTTGCTTTGTATCTGACTCCACCTTGCTCTGAAGGTGCCTCCTTCTTTGTGAACACCCATTTTGAACCAATGGCCCGAGCATCTCTAGGTAGATCCACTAGCTGCCATGTCTTGTTCTTTTCCAGGGACTCCATCTCCTCCATCATGGCCTGCATCCATGAGTCTCTTTCTGAACTTTCCATGGCTTCTTGGAAGGTCTCTGGATCTTCATTTGCAGTGATTAGAGCATAGGAAATCATGTCATCAATGCGATACCGAGCAGGTTTGATGATGGTACGCTTTGCCTTGTGTAGTGCCACACCCCTTTGATCATCTCTCAAAGCTGAAGTGTGTGACTCCACCTGCACCTCCTTTTGGATTGATGGCTCTTCTGGCTGATCCTTTACATGTATTGGAACATTCATACCAAACTCCACCTCAAAAGAAGCATGTTTTGAAGTAGAAGTAGAAGGTACATCACCTGTCAGCCAATGCTGTCCACTGCTGTCCTGTTCAGCCTTTTCAGCTCCATCTGCAATCTCTGACCTCTTCAAGATGCTCTTCTCATCAAAAATAATGTCTCTACTGATGATACACTTCTGTGAATCTGAACTCCATAGCAAATAGCCTTTAACTCCCTGTGGATACCCGATGAAGATCAGCCTTTGTGATTTGGGTCCAGCTTGCTCCTTTCAGTTGCCTCCACATGTGCATAGGCTGGGCAACCAAAAATCCTTAGGTGTCCAAGCTCCACCTTCTTTCCACTCCAGATCTCCTCTGGAATGCCTCCATCAAGTTTTCTATTAGGGGACCTGTTAACAAGAAAACCAGAGAACATAATTGCATCACCCCAAAAGACCTTGGGCAGTGATGCCTGCAGCCTCAAACTCCTAGCCTTCTCTGTCAATGTACGATTCATCCTCTCTGCCACACCATTCTGCTGGGGAGTCATCCTCACTGTGTAATGGCGTTGGATCCCATTTTCCTCACAGTAGCTTCTGAATTCATTGCTTGTATACTCCCCTCCATTGTCAGATCTCAAACACTTCACTGGTTTTCCTGTCTCCTTTTCAACACCAACTCTCCAAGCTTTAAACCGGGCAAATACCTCTGATTTTTCTCTTATCAGATATACCCATACCTTCCTGGAGTAGTCATCAATGAAAGTTAAAAAATACTTAGCCCCACCTCTGGCTGACACAGGGGCCGGTCCCCATACATCTGAGTGAACTAGTTCCAGAATACCTTCACTCTGCTTGGAACTGCTGGCAAATCTTACCCTATGTTGTTTGCCATAAATACAGGGCTCACAGATGTCATTATCCTCCTTCTTAAGTGATGGAATCAGACCTCTTTTGCTGAGTTCTATAAGCCCTTTATCACTCATGTGTCCCATTCGATAGTGCCACAGTTTATAGACCAACTGTTCCTCCTGTGCCGCTGCTAGCACCTCTGCACCATCTATGGCCACTGAGCCTTCCATCTGATAGAGATTATTTTCCAACCTTCTCCCTTTCATCACCACTAATGCACCCTTGGTTATCCTCAAACATCCACTCCCCGGCTGGCTTCCAAAAGCATACCCATGCTTCTCCAGGTAGCCCAAAGAAATTAGATTCTTCTTCAACTCCGGGACATGTTTGACATTGGTTAAAGTCCTTATAACCCCATCATACATCCTCACCCTTATGCTTCCAACTCCAGCAACCTTACAAGGATGATTATCACCAAGGCATACACTCCCTCCATCAGATTCTTCATAAGTTGCAAACCACTCCCTATGCGAAGTATAATGGTGAGAACATGCTGAGTCAAGTGTCCAACAACTATCACACTTCTTGGTCCCATCTGAAACTACCAGTACATCATCTTCACTGTCTTCAGATGAATTTGCACCACCATTGCTGGCTGAACCTCCCTTGGAAATGCCCTTCCCCTTCTCATTCTTCAGAAGTGGGCAATTTCTCTTCAGGTGACCAATCTGATGACACTTGTAACACTTCCATGCTTTCTGCTTGCCCCGAGACTTAGATCTGCCTTTGGACTTGCCTCTAACCTTTTCCCAGGGTCTTCCTTGCCTCTCATTCACAGCAAGTACCTCTGTGTTAGAGTTTCCCATGCGAATCTTTTCTCTTTGCTGGTTTGATCTCAGCACCCCCACAACCTCTTCATAATTCAGGGTCTCCTTCCCATACACCAAGGTTGTAATCAGACCATCATAGGAACTGGGTAGCGAACACAACAAGATGAGGGTCTTGTCTTCTTCATCAATCTTCACATCAAGGCTCATCACCTCTGAGCACACTTGATTGAATTTCTGAATATGGGCCACAAGATCTCCTCCCTCAGGCATTCTCAAGCTGTACAACTGTTTCTTCAACCACAACTTGTTTGTCATGCTCTTTCCCATGTAAGTGTTCTCTAAAGTTTCCCAGAGCCCCCTTGCCGTGGTCTGCGTGCAAATCTCCGGCAAGACTTGATCAGCCAAGCACATCCTGATTGTGCTAAATGCAATCTCCTCTAACTCCTCCCAATCCTCACGACTTACATTATCCGGTCTTTGTTTCACCAAGACCTTATAAATCCTTTGCTGTACCAATAAATCCTTCACCCTTTGCTGCCATAGGGTGAAGTTTCCCTTGCCATCATACTTTTCAAAATCGAATTTAAAGCTACTAGATGCCATATCCAACCAAGAAACAATGCACACAACAAAAACAGAAAATTAAACTTGCTGCAGAAATTTCTGGTTTGATATCTTACCAAGAAACGCCCAAGATCCAATCTTTTCTCCACCAAATCACCAAGGCTCTGATACAAATTGAAGAGTGGATCGTCCTCTTTCTAACCTTGGAGCATAGCACGCATTCGACCAGCCCCAAGTCATGTGGAGATGCGGAAGCGAGATGATATCCCTGCTGAAATTTCTGCAGCAGAATTTTGGATCTTGATCTTAGTAATCTTCCCAGATTGATTAGCAACTAGGATTTTCCTTTGTTTCTTGCGCCAAAGATTGTAAGAGAGGGTCGTGGCCTCTCTTCTCCTCACGTAAACCTTCAGATCTGATCTAGAGAATCAAGAGACACTGCCTAAGGAGAAGGTACTGCTAGGGTTTCTTCCTTCTCCTTCCTTGAGAGAGGCGGCTCCAAGAAGATGGCTAGGGCAGAGATGGCAGCAATAAAACCCTAGAAACCTAGGGCATCTATATGTGAGAAAGAGAGGAGGAAGAGAAGGGATAGCTTATTCTAGGGAGAAAAGGGTTTCTTTCATTCTTATCTAATCATCATCGTTACATGACTATATATAACCCGTCCCCATGACGGCCACCAAAATAAAACCAGCACCACACATGAACTGGTGCCTTATTATATGGATAATAAACCCAAAAAAACTCCCTTGGACCAACCCACACCTTGGGCCTAAACCCAGCCCAATGATAGACTAGCCCTCTCAAGACCCAACAATCTGGGCCTTAACCTTGTGGAGCCTACAAACCTCCACCCTCGGATTTAAGCTTTGGAGTACCACACCAGGCTCTACAATCTCCACCTTGGTGCTTCAAAGCTGCTAAAAAATCTGCACATTCCCTCATATCCGTCAGTGTCACACATGAGAGAAAGCTATCCCGTGGAAGAGTCTTCGTAAGTGCATCTGCCTGGTTCTTCTTTGTATGAACTTTTACCAGCTCCACTTCACCTTCTTTCCACCAATTCTCTGATCCTGTGATACCTCACATCTATATGCTTTGTGCGTGCATGATAGATTGGGTTCTGAGCCAACTGTAGTGCACTCTAACTATCACTGTGTAACAATACTGTACCTTGCTTCACCCCCATTTCCATGATGAGTCTCTTCAACCAAAGAGCCTCCTTGGCAGCCTCTGTAATCCCTATATACTCAGCTTCTGTTGTAGACAAAGTTGTAATAGGTTGAAGGGTTGATCTCCAAGAAATTAATCCACCATACATGCTGAACAAATACCCTGTGGTAGACCTTCTTGTATCCAGATCACCTGCAAAATTTGCATCCACAAATCCTTTCAATGGACCTAATGACTTACTTTAGATATTAGATTTCTCCTTAGATCCATCTTGCTGCCCAAAAATTAGACCAAGTCCACGAGTTCCCTGAATGTACCTCAAAATCCACTTGAGTGCCTTCCAGTGCTCCTTCCCTGGGTTCACCATGAATCTGCTCACCTGGCTCACTGCATATGCTATGTCAGGCCTGCAACACACCATAGCATACATAATGCTGCCCACGGCACTGGCATATGGAACTCTCTCCATGTACTCTTTCTCTTCATCTGTCTGGGGGTTCTGTAACTTAGAAAGAGACATGTGACTAGCCAAAGGTGTTCCAACTGGTTTAGCCTTATCCATCCCAAACCTCTCCAACACCTTGTGAATATATCCACCCAATGACAAGTGTAGAATTCCCTTGGTCCTATCTCTGTAAATTTTCATCCCAAGTATCTTCCTAGCTGACCCCAAATCCTTCATTTCAAATTCTGTTGATAATGCATATTTCAGTCTATTCACTGCTTCAACACTCCTGCTGGCAATGAGCATATCATCCACATACAGAAGGAGATACAGTGCATCATCCTCATCCACATCTTTCACATAGACACAAGTATCATGTTCACATCTAGAAAATCCAAGGCCCAAAATAAAAGTGTCAAACATTTTGTACCACTGACGGGGTGACTGCTTCAAACCATAGAGCGATTTCTTTAGTAGACACACTTTTTCTTCCAATCCAGATTCCTTGAAACCCTCTGGTTGCTTCATGTATATCCTCTCCTCTAGACTCCCATGTAAGAAAGCCGTCTTCATGTCCATCTGCTGCAACTCCATACCATGTTGTGCTACGAGAGATAACAACACACGAATTGAAGCATGACGTACCACAGGAGATAATACCTCTGTGTAGTCCACTCCCTCTCTCTGTGAGAACCCCTTAGCAACAAGCCTTGCTTTGTATCTGACTCTACCTTTCTCTAAAGGTGCCTCCTTTGTGAACACCCATTTTGAACCAATGGCCCGAGCATCTCTAGGTAGATCCACTAGCTGCTATGTCTTATTCTTTTTCAGGGACTCCATCTCCTCCATCATGGCCTGCATCCATGAGTCTCTTTCTGAACTTTCTATGGCTTCTTGGAAGGTCTCTGGATCTTCATTTGCAATGATTAGAGCATAGGAAACCATGTCATCAATGCGATACCGAGCAGGTTTGATGATGGTATGCTTTGCCTTGTGTAGTGCCACACCCCTTTGATCATCTCTCAAAGCTGAAGTGTGTGACTCCACCTGCACCTCCTTTTGGATTGATGGCTCTTCTGGCTGATCCTTTACATGTATTGGAACATTCATACCAAACTCTACCTCAAAAGAAGCATGTTTTGAAGTAGAAGTAGAAGGTACATCACCTGTCAGCCAATGCTGTCCACTGCTGTCCTGTTCAGCCTTTTCAGCTCCATCTGCAATCTCTGACCTCTTCAAGATGCTCTTCTCATCAAAAATAATGTCTCTACTGATGATACACTTCTGTGAATCTGAACTCCATAGCAAATAGCCTTTAACTCCCTGTGGATACCCGATGAAGATCAGCCTTTGTGATTTTGGGTCCAGCTTGCTCCTTTCAGTTGCCTCCACATGTGCATAGGCTGGGCAACCAAAAATCCTTAGGTGTCCAAGATCCACCTTCTTCCACTCCAGATCTCCTCTGGAATGCCTCCATCAAGTTTTCTATTAGGGGACCTGTTAACAAGAAAACCAGAGAACATAATTGCATCACCCCAAAAGACCTTGGGCAGTGATGCCTGCAGCCTCAAACACCTAGCCTTCTCTGTCAATGTACGATTCATCCTCTCTGTCACACCATTCTGCTGGGAGTCATCCTTACTGTGTAATGGCGTTGGATCCCATTTTCCTCACAGTAGCTTCTGAATTCATTGCTTGTATACTCCCCTCCATTGTCAGATCTCAAACACTTCACTGGTTTTCCTGTCTCCTTTTCAACACCAACTCTCCAAGCTTTAAACCGGGCAAATACCTCTAATTTTTCTCTTATCAGATATACCCATACCTTCCTGGAGTAGTCATCAATGAAAGTTAAAAAATACTTAGCCCCACCTCTGGCTGACACAGGGGCCGGTCCCCATACATCTGAGTGAACTAATTCAGAATACCTTCACTCTGCTTGGAACTGCTGGCAAATCTTACCCTATGTTGTTTGCCATAAATACAGGGCTCACATATGTCATTATCCTCCTTCTTAAGTGATGGAATCAGACCTCTTTTACTGAGTTCTATAAGCCCTTTATCACTCATGTGTCCCATTCGATAGTGTCACAGTTTATAAACCAACTGTTCCTCCTGTGCCTCTGCTAGCACCTCTGCACCATCTATAGCCACTGAGCCTACCATCTGATAGAGATTATTTTCCAACCTTCTCCCTTTCATCACCACTAATGCACCCTCGGTTATCCTCAAACATCCACTCCCTGGCTGGTTTCCAAAAGCATACCCATGCTTCTCCAGGTAGCCCAAAGAAATTAGATTCTTCTTCAACTCCGGGACATGTTTGACATTGGTTAAAGTCCTTATAACCCCATCATACATCCTCACCCTTATGCTTCCAACTCTAGCAACCTTACAAGGATGATTATCACCAAGGCATACACTCCCTCCATCAGATTCTTCATAAGTTGCAAACCACTCCCTATGCGAAGTATAATGGTGAGAACATGCTGAGTCAAGTGTCCAACAACTATCACACTTCTTGGTCCCATCTGAAACTACCAGTACATCATCTTCACTGTCTTCAGATGAATTTGCACCACCATTGCTGGCTGAACATCCCTTGGAAATGCCCTTCCCCTTCTCATTCTTCAGTAGTGGGCAATTTCTCTTCAGATGACCAATCTGATGACACTTGTAACACTTCCATGCTTTCTGCTTGCCCCGAGACTTAGATCTGCCTTTGGATTTGCCTCTAACCTTTTCCCAGGGTCTTCCTTGCCTCTCATTCATAGCAAGTACCTCTGTGTTAGAGTTTCCATGCGAATCTTTTCTCTTTGCTGGTTTGATCTCAGCACCCCCACAACCTCTTCATAATTCAGGGTCTCCTTCCCATACACCAAGGTTGTAATCAAACCATCATAGGAACTGGATAGCGAACACAACAAGATGAGGGTCTTGTCTTCTTCATCAATCTTCACATCAAGGCTCATCACCTCTGAGCACACTTGATTGAATTTCTGAATATGGGCCACAAGATCTCCTCCCTCAGGCATTCTCAAGCTGTACAACTGTTTCTTCAACCACAACTTGTTTGTCATACTCTTTCTCATGTAAGTGTTCTCTAAAGTTTCCCAAAGCCCCCTTGCTGTGGTCTGCGTGCAAATCTCCGGCAAGACTTGATCAGCCAAGCACATCCTGATTGTGCTAAATGCAATCTCCTCTAACTCCTCCCAATCCTCACGACTTACATTATCTGGTCTTTGTTTCACCAAGACCTTATAAATCCTTTGCTGTACCAATAAATCCTTCACCCTTTGCTGCCATAGGGTGAAGCTCCCCTTGCCATCATACTTTTCAAAATCGAATTTAAAGCTACTAGATGCCATATCCAACCAAGAAACAATGCACACAACAAAAACAGAAAATTAAACTTGCTGCAGAAATTTCTGGTTTGATATCTTACCAAGAAACGCCCAAGATCCAATCTTTTCTCCACCAAATCACCAAGGCTCTGATACCAATTGAAGAGTGGATCGTCCTCTTTCTAACCTTGGAGCATAGCACGCATTCGACCAGCCCCAAGTCGTGTGGAGATGCGGAAGCGAGATGATATCCCTGCTGAAATTTCTGCAGCAGAATTTTGGATCTTGATCTTAGTAATCTTCACAGATTGATTAGCAACTAGGATTTTCCTTTGTTTCTTGTGCCCCAAGATTGTAAGAGAGGGTCGTGGCCTCTCTTCTTCCTCACGTGAACCTTCAGATCTGATCTAGAGAATCAAGAGACGCTGCCTAAGGAGAAGGTACTGCTAGGGTTTCTTCCTTCTCCTTCCTTGAGAGAGGCGGCTCCAAGAAGATGCTAGGGCAGAGATGGCAGCAATAAAACCCTAGAAACCTAGGGCATCTATATGTGAGAAAGAGAGGAGGAGGAAGAGAAGGGATAGCTTATTCTAGGTAGAAAAGGGTTTCTTTCATTCTATCTAATCATCATCGTTACATGACTATATATAACCCGTCCCCATGACGGCCACCAAAATAAAACCAGCATCACACATGAACCGGTGCCTTATTATATGGATAATAAACCCTAAAAAACTCCCTTGGACCAACCCACACCTTGGGCCCAAACCCAGCCCAATGATAGACTAGCCCCCTCAAGACCCAACAACCTGGGCCTTAACCCTGTGGAGCCTACAAACCTCCACCCTAGGATTTAAGCTTTGGAGTACCACACCAGGCTCTACAGTTATTGCACCCTGTAGTTTGATATTAACATTGCGAACATTCTAGATTCTTCGGTCCCATTATGATGATAATGATGTGCTTGCTATGTTCAGGAATAAAACAACAACATTAGGCAATTGTGTTTCTGATATAATACAGAAAACAATGTATCTAGTTTGTATTAAGTTATTTACAATGGTTTGCTGCTACAGCTTGGGGGTGGGGACTTAAGTTTTAAGCTATTGCAGTAATTAGAAGGTGATGTACACTAACCTTTGCACTCAAGTCTTTTACATACAAATGCCATCTCTAGTTGATGTTTCAATAATCATAACCGTGGTATTTCCTGGTTTTTTTAGGACTTCTCTGGTTGGTAAAGGTAGTGTACGTTCACCTTCTGTCTGGAGTGATTCCTGGTTAGCAATGAGCTCTGTAATGAAAGTGCAGACATTTCAGATCATTGCCTTGCAGGGCATTGTTGGCTCCCTGCCATGGACATCCATGGTTTTCTTCACCATGTGATTTGAGCTGATAGGTATGAACATATCAAAAAGCTTAAACATTTGATCTAATAAACAAAGACCCTCAAAAAACATGACATCAAAAGTTTAAATTTCCAATTTCTCAAAAAAAAAAAAATTCCACTAAGATTTTTTAAGGACATTAGAAACAGTCAATATCTGTGTTTTCTAATACAATTTAATTTTTGCTTTCAGGCTTTGCTCATAATAGCTCAGCTGCTTTGAACAGTCTTTTTGCCATCGGATGTGCCGCTGGCTCCCTCATGGGTGGATTAATAGCAGAGGGTATCAAAATTCTATCCAGACACTGGACGTGTCATGTGTGCTCAGTTCAATGCCTTCATGGGCATTCCTTTCTAGTGGATTCTGTTTGCAGTCATCCCTCAGTCTGTAAACAGTTGGAATGCCTATGCTGCTTGCCTCTTCCTCATGGGACTCACTATCAGCTGGTGTGCTACTTGTGCTAATAACCCAATGTTTGCTGAGGTTGTCCCTTTAAAGCATCGTTCCACGATATATGCTTTTGATCGTGCATTTGAAGGCTCATTCTCTTCATTTGCAGCACCTGCTGTTGGGTATCTTACTGAGAAGAACTATGGCTGTGATTCAAATTCTCTGAGTTTAGTTAATGGTTCTGCTCAGGGGGCATATGCACTCTCAAGGGGACTGTTAACAATGACAGTCATTCCTTTTGGCTTATGCTGCTTATTTTTCAGCCCACTTTATTTTATGTTTAAACATGATTGCGACTATGCTAGGATGGCAAGTTCAAAAGACCTGGTACTAACATGAGAAAGACTTTATGTAGTTCTAGGCAGTGGCAGTTCCATTCTTTTGGAAGTGATCACAGTTTGCCACCAAATACAATTACTTTGGGGTGTCATCTAAGACTGAGGACCTCTGATCCAGTGTTTACTGCTGTGGGATTTTGTTGTGTCGGTTAAATTCATCATGAAAGGCCACATGTTTCTGCAGGCTGACTACACTCTAATAAGAATGCACAAATCAAACAGAGCTCATGTTTAAATTTTTGTACTCCAATCCTCATGTTCTTAGCCTAAATTACTCTTGCTACAAATGGTGCTGCCATGCTCGGTCTTTGAACATGTAGAGTTATTCCTATCTTGGACCTCTTTAAATATGGGAAATGGTCATAATTTGGTTAACTTCCATGGTAGATGGTTTCCTTTTCATGAAGATGCACCAAGACCGAAGGACTTGGGGGAAGAGGATGGCATATCTTCTATTCCAATTTTTATTCAAGGCCATTAATTTGATGGTTGCAGGTGTTGTGATATTATAATTATTGGCCCTTGTAAGCTGCATTGTGTTTGTGTAGTCATGGGGATAAACGTATAAATAATTATCACTAAACCTATTAATTAATAAATCAACGTATATATTATTATTTAATATTTTAATATTTTATATAATATTTTAGGTAAAACCTTATCAACATAAAGAGATCAATTTTAGAAATTTAACAATGCAAACGGCACTTGAATCGGACTTAAAACGAGCTCGGAATTGATTTTATAAGGATTTATTTGTTTATTAGCATGCATTTTAAAGCAAACGAATCTATGTGACGCACAGAGGCTACCAAGGCTTGATTCCTTTGCAAAAATATCGCCAAGATCCTAGCCGCCAAAATGATCTTCAACATCAAAAATTACCAAATGTATCCCAAATTTAATAGAATTAAAGGAAGAAGCCAGATTTCATGGAAGAAGCCAGATTTCACATACGGCAGTAATTAAGGAATATATTTGAAATTGGAAGGGAAATCATCTCTGCAATCTTGCCACGATCCCTCTAAATCCTTCTGCATTTGTCCAAGTGTCAAATTAGAAAGTAATTTGGAGTAGAAAAAGCTTTCTCCGCGTCCGCATCGTCTGCATCCCAGCGTTTGATATGGAAATAAGACGACTGATATAGAAATAGGATCACGTCCGGACGTCTACAAATAGCAGAGACAAAGGAGGAGAGCAAGGTGGAGTTCCAAGGCATCCGTCCGTGGGTGTGGAGGTTCGGTCGCGCATCCGTGGTTCGTAGAGATCAATCGTGGAGGCTCTGTTCTCTGTACCCAGGCGACTCTATTCCCAGGAAACTCTGTTCCCATGAGACGTTCAGAGGAGTTTTTCCCATCTGGGCGTGGAGGTTATCATTCGTGGATGTTCTGGAGGCGTCTGCAGAAAGTCTTCAATGCGGTTCAGCCCGTTTTTTCTTTGATTTAAGAAGAATTTATTCTCATCATAACTTTTAATTAATATGAAATAAAGTTTTTATTCATATTTAATTGTTATTAAATTCTATTTAACTGAAAATAATTTTAACTGATCTATCCTTAAAAAGGGACGGGCCGTGATCTACGGGTACGGCCGTGCTCTTATAAGATAGACCATATCTTAATTATTTTGCACTATTAATTATCTATTTAGTTAAATTTATAAATTTATTTCAAGATAATCGCTAAAGTCCTGTGGAATCGATCCCTTACTCTCGCTATTCTATTAGTGAAATTAAGGTGTTTTAATCGTTGCGCTACGACACGCATCATTTTTGGCGCCGTTGCCGGGGACTTAAGTGTGTTATTTTGAAAAAAAAATATAAAAAATTAAAAAAATATATAAAAACTGAAATAAATTAAAAAAAATTAGATTAATTTTCTCTTAATTTTATTCGTATTTTTAATTTTTGAATAGTTATTGTCTCTTATTTTATTTCCTTAATTGTTAGAATTTCATATTTTCTTTTTAACATAAAAAAAAATTATTACTTTCCTTCTTGTTACAAATCCACTTTTAACCTAATCAAAATTTTCTTTTAATTAACTTACCTTAAAAAAAACCTGAAAGAAAACCCTAAGACACCTTCCATAAAATATAAAATATATAATAAAAATAAATATATAAACAAATAATTATTTTATTTTATGCTTAGATTGACTTAGGTGGATTTATTTTCTGCAAAACTCAAAATTCTTCCATTGACATCTCATAATTTATTAGGAAATTAGAAACCTAATCACAAAAATCTTTTAAAAAAAGTAATTAGATTAATTTTGTTTGATAATTTCAAGAGCTGGACATCTGATTGTTGCATAGCATTTTCATAATTAACTTTAAGGGCACAAACCCCTAATCAAGATAAGGTGGGATTTCATCACCCTTCCTTGGCCCACAAACCACATCCTTCATTTTGCATTAACCCAAACCTTTAACTCTAAAATTAATTAGACGTCAGCCCCTAAGGAACTCGAGCTCAATAGGAAAGGCACCCAAAAGAGTTGGACCGGTCGAGATTGACTGCTTAACTGGTGTCTAGAAAAGGAAAGGAAAGTGGTTACTTGGTTCCGTTCGCTTACCTAGTAAGCAACGGGGGGACCCCACTGACCTTATCCTCAACTGGCTAGTTAATCAGCTAATTTTTGACTTGGAGGGCTCCAAGGCGGTCTTGGAAGTAGGGTAAACCTAGAATAGAGAGTCTAATCTTTGTAACTTGATTGCTAAGAATTATTAAACCCTAATTAAATTATCATTGTTCTTAGTTCTAGGAATCTTTTAGGATATTTTCTTTAGAATTTTCTTTTTTCTCTTCTATATAATAAAAAAACTGAATTATTGTTTGCTTTAGAGTCATTGGTAGGGTGTATGCTTGGTCGCCGATCATTGCAACCCAACCTTATACCCTTAGATCCTGAGATAGAAAGAACTATTAGAGCAAACAGACTCAGAATTATGATCCTAATAACGAAAATAATCAACCACGACAGTTAAAAGAGTATTTCACTCCTTCAAGGTATACCTACTCTCCCTGCATTCAAGTGCCTCCAGTAGAGGCTGTCCAATATGAAATTAAGTCAAGTGTAATCCAAATGTTACCATCTTTCTATGGACTTACAAATGAGGATCCCTACAAACACTTAGATGAATTCTTGGAAATTTGCTCAACTGTCAAGATTCAAAATTTCTCTGATGATGCACTTAGGCTTAAGTTATTCCCTTTTTCCCTAAAAGATAAAGCCAAGTATTGGTTAAATTCATTAGACACTGTTATAATTTCAACTTGGGATCATCTTCAGAGAGAGTTTCTTAAGAAATATTTTCCTATAGGAAAAACGAATCAAATTAGAAAAGCCATAACAAGTTTTTCCAGACAGATGGAGAGATGTTTTATGAGACATGGGAGAGATTTAAAGAACTGATTAGAAAATGTCCACATCATGCCATACCCAAATGGCAACTGGTTCAGTGCTTTTATGATGGTTTATCAGAAAAGCATATGGCAAATGGTTGATGCTTCATGTGGTGGGACATTTATGTTAAAAAATGAACATGAAGCTTGGCAACTCTTTGAGACATTGAGTGAGAATTCATTACATCACATGTCAGTTGCTCGTCGAGACCCTCCCATAGGACCTAAAAGAGGTAAAATATATGAAATAGGTCATTCTACAGATATCTATACTAAGGTAGATGAATTATCCCATAAACTTGATCAGATTCTACAAGTTGGAAACATCTCTTCCCCATCTACTCAATTACATGAGGTCTGCATAATTTGTTCAAGTCCAACCCATTCTATAGGTGAATGTCCAGCTGCATACCAATTTCCTGAACTTGTTCAAGAGCAAGCCCACCAAGCCCAAACCCGATTGGCTCTTAGAACAGGAAATGATCCATATGCAAATACTTACAATCCTGGCTGGCGAAATCACCCAAATTTTTCTTGGAAACCTCAACCTGTAACCAATTCATCGATCAGACCTAATTATCAAGAAACCAATTTTAGAAGCATGCCATATTCACAATATCCAAACATCCCACAACCTCCACCGAATAATCATCCTACTTTTGAAGACAAAGTGTTACAAGCATTGAAAGGGCTAGAAATGAATACCCAAATCCTTCACTCCCACACACAATCTATTGCAAAACTAGAAACTCAGATAGGTCAATTAGCCACAGCATTCAGTAGAAGGGAGGAGGGTAAGTTACCTAGTCAGCCTATCGATAACCCAAAAGGACAATTCATGGCTGAAGGTTCCAATAGTCCTGACAAATTCCAGAACATGCTAAATCAGTCATGACTCTCAGAAGTGGAAAAACATTGAACCCACCTGAACCAACCCAGAAATTAGAAGTGGCTAAACCAGAAAAGAGAAGAAATGAAGAAGAAAAGGAATTCAATGATCAAGCAATCACACCTAAAGCCCCATTCCCTAGTGCTTTAGAATCTCCTTTGTCTTCAGATAAGAAGAATATAAAAATGAATGAGATGCTTGAGTTATTTAAGCAAGTCCAAATAAACTTACCTCTTCTCGATGCTATCAAGCAAGTTCCGGCTTATGCCAAATTTTTGAAGGATTTATGCACACAAAAACGGAAAGCAAAGTCACAAATACCAAAAAAGATCCATTTGACTGAGCAAGTCAGCTCAGTTGTTCAGCAAATAACCCCACCCAAACTAAAAGATCCTGGTACCCCGATTATATCATGTGTCATAGGAAACTTCACAATCAAGAAAGCATTATTAGATTTGGGTGCGAGTGTAAACCTTCTCCCAAGTTCAGTATATGAGTTATTTGGATTTGGAGAGTTGAAACCCACAACGATAACACTACAATTGGCAGATAGATCAGTCAAAGACCTCGTGGAATATTGGAAGATGTATTAGTAAAGGTAGATGAATTCTATTTTCCTTCGACTTCCTTGTGTTAGATATGGAATCTAGCGGTAATCCTAACCAAATTCCCATCATCCTTGGAAGACCTTTTCTAGCTACCGCTAATGCATGTATAAATTATAGAACAGGTGTGATGGATGTATCTTTTGGAAACAAGAAGATGAGATTAAATATTTTTAATGCTTCCCAAGGACCACCTGTGTATGATTTAAATGAAGTAAACATGATAGAGGAAGTAGTAGATAAGAAATTCCAAAGTTTGCTTGATTCGGATCCTTTACAAACATGTCTTACACATTTTGGAATAGATGACTTTGATATTGATGAGTATACCAAAGAGATAAACATGTTATTAGAACCACCTAAGTTCGACACCATCCCTCCTTGGACTATAAAATATGAACCACTTCCAACTAAACCAAACCCTTTAATACCATCCTTGGAAGAACCACCCCAACTAGAATTGAAACCTCTTCCAGATGACTTAAAATATTCATTCCTTGGACCCAATGATACCCTTCCAGTAATCATTGCATCTACCCTAACCTCTGAGCAGAAGATAAATTGGTAGATGTACTTAAAGAACATAAAGAGGCAATTGGATGGACAATAGCTGATCTTAAGGGAATTGACCCTTCCGTTTGCATGCACCACATTCATAGTGAAATTGAAGCCAAACCACATAGAGACATGCAACGAAGGCTAAATCCAAACATGAGGGATGTTGTTAAGAAAGAAGTAGTAAAATGGCTTGATGCTGGTATCATTTATCCAATTTCAGATAGTCAATGGGTCAGTCCAATCCAAGTAGTACCTAAAAAATCGGGTATTACCGTGATTAAAAATGAAAAGGGCGAATCAATTCCTACTCGCACATCAACTAGTTGGAGAGTGTGTATAGATTATCGAAAGTTGAATGCCGTGACTAGGAAAGACCACTTTCCTTTGCCTTTTATCGATCAAATTCTAGAACGGCTAGCGGGACAAAGTTTCTTTTATTTCTTAGATGGATATTCAGGATACAATCAAGTCCCAGTATTTCCTGCAGATCAAGAAAAGACCACCTTCACTTGTCCCTTTGGAACATTTGCCTTTAGACGTATGCCATTTGGTCTTTGTAATGCACCAGCCACTTTTCAACGATGTATATTGGCCATATTTTCTGATATGATTGGTCAATTTTTGGAAGTATTTATGGATAATTTTTTAGTTTTTGGTGCATCATTTGATAGCTGCCTCGAGAACTTGACTAAGGTACTAAAACGATGTATGAAAATGAATTTAGTCCTAAGTTGGGAGAAAAGCCATTTTATGGTTCGTGAGGGAATTGCTTGGACACATTGTTTCAGAGCGAGGTATTGAGGTTGATAAAGCCAAGGTTGAATTGATCTCAAATCTACCACCCCCAACCTCAGTTAAACAAGTACGATCTTTCCTTGGTCATGCTGGTTTTTATAGACGCTTCATCAAAGATTTCAGTAAAATTTCTCGACCATTGTGTAATTTGTTGACCAAGGATAGTTCTTTTAATTTTGATGAAGATTGTCTAACAGCCTATAACATCCTTCGAACTGCTTTGACCACTGCACCAATTATCAAGCCCCCAGATTGGACCATACCTTTCGAAATCATGTGTGATGCTTCTGATTATGCTGTAGGGCAGTTCTAGGACAGAAACTCAATCGAGAACCTCATGTAATTTATTATGCTAGCAAAACTCTTTCAGATGCACAAATGAACTATACTACCACTGAAAAAGAATTACTAGCAGTTGTGTTTGCCCTAGAAAAGTTTAGATCATATCTGTTAGGATCTAAGGTTTTAGTTTATTCAGATCATGCAGCATTGAGGCATCTTTTATCAAAAAAGGATACAAAACCCAGACTGATTAGATGGATCCTTCTACTACAAGAATTTGATCTAGAAATCTTAGATAAGAAGGGTTCTGAAAATATGGTAGCAGATCATATCTCTAGGATCTCAGTAGAATACAATAAAGAAATAATCAGAGATAAGTTCCCTGATGAGCAATTGTTCTCAATTTCCCATAGCAGTCTTCCCTGGTTTGCCCACATTGTGAATTATTTGGCAACAGGAAAAGTACCTTCCCACTGGACAAAACAAGAAAAAGATAGATTTTTCTCACAAGTCAAATATTACTTTTGGGAAGACCCTGAATTATTTAAGTACTGTTCAGATCAGGTGATTAGGCGATGTGTCCCAAAGAGTGAATTCAAAAGTATACTTAACTTCTGTCATTCTCTTGCCTGTGGAGGACATTTTAGTGGAAAGAAAACTGTAGCAAAGGTACTACAAAGTGGGTTTTATTGGCCAACTCTTTTTAAAGATGCACATGAATTTGGTCGTAATTGTCTCCAATGTCAACAAACAGGAAATATTTCTCGAAAAGACATGATGCCCCTAAACCCTATCTTGGTTGTAGAAATTTTTGATGTATGGGGTATTGATTTTATGGGCCCATTTCCTTCCTCTTTTGGATTTGAATACATTCTAGTGGCAGTTGATTATGTGTCAAAATGGATTGAAGCCATGGCAACTCGAACCAATGACCATAAAGTTGTAATCAAGTTTATTCAGCATAATATCCTTAGTCGTTTTGGATGCCCAAGGGCTATAATTAGTGATGGGGGTACACATTTCACGAATAGACACTTTGAAGGATTAATGAACAAATATGGAATTACTCATAAGGTAGCTACACCTTATCATCCCCAAACTAGTGGCCAAGTTGAAATATCAAATAGAGAAATTAAACATATCCTTGAAAAAACTGTGAGACCTGATAGGAAAGATTGGTCAGAATGTTTGGATGATGCATTATGGGCTTATCGTACTGCATTTAAAACTCCCATAGGAATGTCTCCTTACAGGCTCGTATTTGGAAAAGCCTGTCATTTACCTGTAGAATTGGAACACCGTGCATTTTGGGCCATCAAGCAATTTAATTATGATATGAAAAATGCAGGTGTCAATAGAAAACTCCAATTAAATGAGTTAGAAGAGCTACGAAATGATGCATATGAAAGCTCAAAAATTTATAAAGAACGAACCAAAGCATATCATGACAAATTTATTAATAGAAAAATTTTTGAACCAAATCAAAAAGTATGGCTTTACAATTCAAGATTACATCTTTTCCCTGAAAAACTTCGTTCACGATGGAATGGACCTTTTATAGTAACTCAAGTATTTCCCCATGGAGCTGTAGAGCTTAAAGACCCCAAGCAGGAAATACATTCAAAGTAAATGGCCAACGTTTGAAACCATATATAGAAGAAATTAATGATGGAGAAGTTGTTGAATCAATTGATCTTGTGAACCCAACATTATCATAATAAGTAGCACAGTCTGGCTGAAGACTTTAAACTTAGCGCTCTTGGGAGGCAACCCAGTTTATTAGTTATTTTTAACTTTCTATTCTTTTAGTATGTTCTTTTAGTATGACCAGAGAAGAGCAACAGAAAAAGATTGAAAGAAGATGGCAATAATGAAACCTCCAACTTCAAATACTCTGCCAGGTAGTATCTTTCCTTGAAATTAATTTTTCTTCATTAGGGACAATGGAAATTAAGTTGGGAGGGGAGGAAAAATAATAAGTAAATCCTCGAGTAAAACTATAATCAGATGTGTGTACCAAATTCTATCTCGATTTGAAGTTAATCAAATAGTCTGATTAATGATCAATGGTTAGATTATTTTTGAGATACTGAGGAATAAATTATTAAGAAAACCTAATAAATGATAGGGTTTAGCCCAAAAAAAATTTAGAATAATTTCAGACCCTCCTGACCACTGATCTTAATAGTACAATCTACTTAATAAGGGTATGGGTGAAAATGTCACATTCAAAAAAAAAATCTCTCAAAGTTAATAAATTAGGTTCTTAGTATTTTTCACTAAGTAACCGGGCCCCATCACCTAAGAAAGTGATGTTGTTCACGTAAAAAGGTGAGAATGTAAAAGAACCTAAGTAGAGTCAGTCCTATCTAAAGCCTTTTTGACTCGAGTCAGTAAGTCTGAGGGGTGTTTTACACCTAATACCCTAAAACCAATTGGTTTGGGAGCCATTGGCCTAAAGCTCGCTACAAGGGTTAATTAGAAAGCAAGGGGTTAGGACATTGCACTGACTTTACACATAAATAAATAAATAAAGGAACCAAATTACAAAAGATATTACACCCAACCCAAATTAAGTTAGAAGACTTAATTAGAGAAGTGAAAAGTTGGTAAAGGAAGACTTTTATAAATTCTTATGGACTATACTATATCACTAAATGGGTAAACTTAATAATCCAATGAAGTACCTCCCTTATAATCTAACTAGAAATTTTTAAGAAGAACAGTAAGATAACTATCAATTCTTGGACTAGCTTAGTACACATTTCTAAATTTCTTATTTGCTCAAGGACGAGTAAGATTCAAGTTGGAGGGAGTGATAAATGCATAAATAATTATCACTAAACTTATTAATTAATAATCAAGGTACCTATTATTATTTAATATTTTATATAATATTTTAGGTAAAACCTTATCAACATAAAGAGCTCAATTTTAGGAATTTAACAATGCAAACGGCACTCGAATTGGACTTAAAACGAGCACGGAATTGATTTTATAAGGATTTATTTGTTTATTAGCACATATTTTAAAGCAAAGTCGGCAATTCCATTGCCGACTTCATCGTCTTCTTCCCAAGGTTCTTTCAAACGAATCTATGTGACGCACAAAGACTGCAAAGGCTTGATTCCTTCGCCAAAAATATTGCTGCTGAGAAGATCCTAGCCGCCAAAAAGATCCTCAACATCAAAAATTACCAAAAGTATCCCAAATTTAATGGAATTAAAGGAAGAACCCATATTTCACGAAGAAGCAAGATTTCACATACGGTAGCAATTAAGGAATATATTTGAAATTGGAAGGGAAATCATCTCTGCAATCTTGCCACGATCCCTCCGAAATCCTTCTGCATCTGTTCGGGTGCCAAATTAGAAAGTAATTTGGAGTAGAAGGAAGCTTTCTCCGCGTCCGAGTCGTCTACATCCCAGCGTTTGATATGGAAATAGGACGACTGATATAGAAATAGGATCGCGCTGACCTCTACAAATAGCTGAGACAAAGAGGAGAGCAAAGTGGAGTTCCAAGGCGTCCGTCCGTGGGCGTGGAGGTTCTGTCGCGCATTCGTGGTTCGTAGAGATCGATCGTGGAGGCTCTGTTCTCTATACCCAGGCGACTCTGTTCCCAGGAAACTATGTTTCCAAGAGACGTTTAGAGGAGTTTTTCCCATCCGTGGGCATGGAGGTTCTGTCGAGCGATCGTGGAGGCTCTGTTCGGAGGAGCCCAGAGGCGTCTGCAAGGCATGGATGTTCTTGAGGCATTGCAGAAAGTCTTCAATCCGATTCAGCCCGTTTTTGCATTGATTTAGGAAGAATTTATTCTCCTGTTGCCTTTTTAATGTCATAACTTTTTAATTAATATGAAATAAAGTTTTTATTCATATTTAATTGTTATTAAATTCTATTTAAGTGAACATAATTTTGACTGATCTATCTTTAAAAGGGATGGGCCGTGATCTACGGGTACGTGCTCTTATAAGATAGACCATATCTTAATTATTTTGCACTATTAATTATCTATTTAGTTAAATTTATAAATTTATTTAAAGATAATCGCAAAAGTCCTTGTAAAATCGATCCCTTACTCTCACTATTCTATTAGTGAAATTAAGGTGTTTAATCGTTGCGCTACGACACGCATCACATGGCACAAGAACTCTCTACTACAACTGTGACTTTGAAGTACCCATAGCAATGACCGGTAGAAATCACTTCCCTGCCATCCCATCTCCAAACTACACAACCGGCCAGCAGACTTGGTAATTAATTCGAAATGAAACACCTCTGTGAGAAGATATCTAACTGAATGTTTGTTCCATTGCCTGCTATCTAGACTGCTCAACAAAAACTCATAGCCACTATGCCATATTGGAGGAAGGCAGGATCAAACAGTCTTAGGAAGTTGCTTGGATCCTGTGGTTTCTTTGTCAAAAATGAATTTCTGTGTCCATTACCAAGCTTGGATTTGGATTTAACATTACTGAAAGAGAAGGATCTCAGCTCCAAAATTCCTCTGTGAAAACCTAGTATCAAGTTGTAAACTAGTTGACACTGATCACCATAACCTGCAAGCAAGAAGTTATACATCTGAAAAAGATGATTTACATGTTAAGATTGCCTATTAAATTAAATTAAGTAATCTTAAGCCATAACCATTTTGTTATCCTTCCTATAGATTTCACTCTTGTTTCCTGATCACATAAATTTCATCTTTTCATGGTACAGGAACTTTGATTCTTACCATCATGAAAATATTGGGGCTAGTAATAAAAGCTTGACCCATTTGTCAGAAGTTATTTCTCAACTAGTTCAAACTTTTTTCATTTGCCATTTTGACCTGTTAATTCTTTTATTTCTTGGCCTAACTCATTTATCCCTGATTTTGCATAGCAATCATCATATTTGATGCATTATAGTTGAATGAAATTACAGGGCAAGGGCGAGACTTAAAAAGAGTGCAAACCCCTGAAAACTTGATGAAGTGCATTAGTTGATGCCCATGATTGTTTTAACAATAAGATTTACTTTGATAGAAATTTATGCAAGGAAAATGTCAATGACTTTACTAATATTGTGAAAAATTTATAACAATTCTTAACAGCTTGTATCCTAGTATCATGTTGATTTCTTAAGATCGGGCTGATCTAATTAGAATATTTTAGGATTAAACTGATTTCCTAGGATTAGGCTAATCTAATTAGAATATTGTAAGATCAGCCTGATTTCCTAAGATCAGGTTGACCATCTAGATTCTTTGACCCTATTGTATTTGTCTGCCAGGGCCATCATGTCAAAAATGTTCTTAGGGTAGTTGACTCCATAGCTCAGTAGAAGTCCCCCTCTTTTGACACTCCGCCTGCTAAGGAGAACATAACCACCTGGTGATTGAGGTTGTCAACTTCCAATATAGCCACGTTGAAATGGTCATAAAAACTTCTCAAGGACTCCCCTTCTCGCTGCTTGATTTCAGAGAGGGAGTCGGGTCTTCTTTGGTGGCGATAGTTGCTGACGAACTGGCTAGTGAATAGGCAACCCAATTCATCGAATGAGTCAATATACTTCGCCTTCAAAGTGCCGAACCATATTCTGGCGAGCTCTCGAAGAGTAGAGGGCAATGCCTGGCATAGGATCGCATCCGATGCTTCGTGGAATATCATGATGGATCGACAACAGCTCAGGTGGTCATCGGGGTCAGTGGTTCCATGGTATGGCTTGATGGTAGGGAGCTTGATGTGGGCCGGGACCACCCCCTTGATGTGGGCCGGGACCACCTCCTGCATGACTCTATCGGTAAACGATATACCCTGCTCCACCTTGGATTGAGGATGGGATGCTTGTCTACAGTGTTTAACTCCTGGCGCATCTTCTGGGGGATCGCGACCATGGCATCGAATCATGATGCTAGAAACTAGAGATAAGGAGCAAGCTTGACGGGATCGAGGCAGACTCATGTCTTCATCTTTCTGCTTTGCTAGCTTCGCTCCTTCCTCACGGCCAAATTATCATAGGAGGCTCGTAGCCTCAAGTGGGTTGGGCAGAGCCGCCGGTGGGACTGGTGCGGCTATTCCAGTGGAAAGCTGTTGAGTGGGTGCAATCGGGAAAGAAACTCCATGGAGCCCCTGCACCAATTATGCCAGGGCCTGACTTGCTAGACTAGCGCACCAAATTGGTCCTGAGTGATCAGGGCCACTAATGGTGGGGGAGCCTCGATCGGTGATGGCTGCGAGGGCGCTGTGTTATTTGTAGAATCGGGCCTCTAAGAAGTGGCCTAATCGAGAGCATCTGTGGTTGCTCTCTTACGGTTGGCCATTGAGAAAAATATCTTCTTATTTGAACCTTATCTCCTTGATTTCAAGTTTTCAGAGGGACTTAAGGCCCTTCCTCTAGCGCCAATCTATTCCTATTGATTCTCATTCTCTGACCTAGGGGCAAAGCATGTCAAGATTCGGGTGATAATCTTCCATCCGATGGACCTGCAAGATAGCCCTCACGCAGGAATCATAGGGGGTGGTCCTTGCGGAAGACCCTCCAATACCCAAGTCAGTAAAAACCTTCAGCAATTAGATAAGAGGAGAAAGCTCTTTGCAAAAGGATGCCACAATGGCTCTGCTCAGAGTTGTAGAGGCTTAGAATTGCCCTTAGAAAGCGTACCTGAGGGGTCTTGGAATGTAGTATTTATGTGCCACCAAGATGGTAAGTTGTTACCTGATTTTTTGGATGCATTTTAGAAAGTTGGGAGCTGATAGATTGAAATGTCGTCAGTTATGGGGATTGATAGCTGATAAGCCTTATCAGTAATTTGAAACTCCGTTAATCATAGTCGGAGTGTTGTATTTGGCTTCCGTTTCCTTTTTAAGAAGTTTACTCTAAAATTTCTGTGATCAGGGTGGCCCGTCCTTTAGAATATCCGATGTGGTATGAAGTGACGATGACACTCGCGCCAAGAAGAGGATCCTCGGCCTTACCGAGGTTCGGAGATGGCTTGACCTTGCCAAGGTTTGGAGAGTGTAGGTAGTGCAGTTTAGCGGGTCATAACCCAAAAATGAGCCTTACCTATTGCCACGTACGTTAACTGATGCAATGATGATTTTACCGCGCATCAGATCCATACTAGTATCATTTTAATTTTGCCGATTCAGTATATTGACACTTGATAAGGCTTTCAATATTCATATGGTATAATATATCTAACAATTTAATATGGACTACCGTGATAAATCTTACTTTTATATATAATTTGGGTGCTAGGAGTTTGATGGGTGAAACTTCGTTATTTAGTGGAAGTCTGCTTGAGACAGGAATGGCTTGCCATGGTTGTCAGTTGGCGATCTCTCTTTTGCCCACCGCCGAAGAGGGTGACCACGGTTTATGATGATGAGTGGCTTGGGGAAAAATGAAATTTCTTCAATTTTCTTCCTAGTATATTTTTATATTAAAATTGATGATTCTATTCTTGTGGTTTAATCTGGGCTGTAAATGTACCAAAAATGCAAAACATATAGGCACTGAACAACCTAATAACGGGCTTAAAAGAATCTTATTCAGTTTCAAGTGAATGAAAATTATGTAGGATGTTTAGATAATTTGGGTGGTGTGTAGAAAGCTCTTTCACTCACGTTTATAATCGCCACTTCTGTATGTGATGCAGTTTGACCATGATACAAGAAGTGTAGATGCCGCCAATTGAGTTATCTGCATACATGCCTTTGTTAATTCGTAGACACTTCAAACAAAATAATTAGATATTAAATGTATCATTATTTGGTGATGTGATTGACTTTTGCTCAGGAATTTAATATCTTGGTTAAATAACAGAATTTTGTTTTCATTTGCATAAAAATAAACAGCATTGACATAGTATTCGGTAAACATAGCCGTGTGTAAGTTTTACTTCACAATTCACACTATTTTTATGACTCTTGCAATGGGTGACTGTTTCTTATTCACAATTCACACTATTTATATGACTCTTTGGATGATTGTTTCTTACACGCAGAGTTTTCCTTTGCAATTCACGTGAATATACGAGGCATCTCTGATGGATAAGAATAATGCAGAGAAGATAAAATTGAGAGGAGATGAATGAGGTGATTTTCTTTATCTTAAAAATGGTAAAATATCAAATCATTTGATTCCACTAAAATAGCCTTTATATCGGCAAGAAAAATCATCAACACAACCAGAAGTCGGAAACTAAATCCTAAAAACTAGGCTCCATGATCGACATATTCTGCACTACTAACAAATAAACAAACTGGTTCCTAAATAATAGGACATGATAAGACTTATTCAAAAAATAAAAATAACAACTGGATTAGGATTAACAACCAACATCCCCCCATTAATCCTGATCCAAAAGAGTAGTCATTCCAAGCATGCCCCTTAATTTGATAAAAGCTTCAAACTTCAAGGGTTTAGTGAGGATGTCAGCTACTTGGTCTTCTGATTTGCAGTAAACCTACTTAATTGTTTTCTTGCCAACTTGATCTCTCAAAAAATGATATCGCATGTTGATGTATTTGCTTCTTCCATGTGTAATAGGATTTTTTGCCAAATCTATTGCAGAGACATTGTCAACAAAAATCTTCATTGGTTCCTCCATTGGAGCATGAATCTGGTTCATTAAATTTTGCAACCAGATTGCCTGACATGTACTTGATGCAGCAGCAGCATACTCTACTTCACAGGTTGATAGAGCAACAATAGACTACTTCTTTGATGACCAAGAGAAAGTTGTAGCACTAAAATTGAAACAATATCCAGAAGTGCTTTTCCGGTCATCTAGATCTCCAGCTCAATCACAATCTGAGTAGCCTAGAAGAGCACAATTGTTTGTTGAAGAATAAAATAGACCATAATTAAGAGTGCCTTTTATGTACCTCATGATTCTCTTGGCTACTTGCATATGAGAATGCTGGGGATTTTCCAAAAACCTGCTAATTAAGCCAACACCATAAGAAATGTCCAGCCTTGTGCATGTGAGATATCTTAAACTTCCAACAATTTGTTTGAAATATGTTGAATCAACTGGTGCTCCTTCTCCATTCTTTGACAATCTTGTACCAACTTCCACATGTGTTTTTACACAATTACAATCTTGCATAAGGAACTTCTTCAAAAGTTCAGTAGCATACTTCTTTTGGCAAATAAAAATCCCATCTTCTCTTTGAACCACTTCGATGCCCAAAAAATATGACATGAGACCAAGATCAGTCATTTCAAACTTACCCATCATGGACTTCTTGAAATCTTCAATTGTTGTGGGATTATTGTCTATGAATATTAGATCATCAACATAAAGACATAATAGCAATATATCACCATAATCATTAACCTTCACATATAAGGCATGTTCTGAGGGGCACTTCTCGAAACCAGCCTGAAGGAAGAAGGAATCAACACATTTATTCCATGCTCGTGGGGCTTGTTTAAGGCCATATAATGTTTTCTTCAACATGTACACCTTGTCTTCACTTCCCTGTTTCATAAATCCAGGAGGTTGCTTGACATATACCTCTTCTTCAAGTGGACCATTTAGAAAAGCTGACTTTACATCCATTTGATGAATTTTCCACTGATTTTGTGCAGCCAAGGAAATCATAAGTCTGATGGTCTCCATTCAAGCAATCGGAGAGAAAACTTCTTGATAGTCATAGCCGGGCCTCTACTTGAATCCCTTTGCCACTAACCTCACTTTATTCCTTTCTACCTTGCCATTTGACTTCAGTTTTGTCTTGAAAACCCACTTGACATCAATTGCTTTGTGACCTTGTGGAATATCAGTGAGCTCCCACGTATGGTTCCTTTCAATTGCCTTGATCTCCTCATTCATAGCATGCACCCATTTGGGATCCTTTATTGCCTCCTCAAATATCAGTGGTTCACTATCTGCAAAGAAAGCCAAGTGTACCAATTCTCCATCATTATCAACTTCATCATCAAGAGTTACCTCATAATCTTGCAAGCGTACTGGCGGTTGGCGTTGTTGCTGTGGTCTTTCAGATTTTGTCAAAGTTTGTGATGAAAAAGTTTCTCGAGTAGAGCTTGAAGAAGCTCCTTCGTGTGTGGTGTGAACTTCAGCTACTTCTTCAAGAACAAGATTTTTAGGACCTTCATGGGTATCAGCATCCCATTTCCAAGCTTCATCTTCAACAAATGTTACATCTCGGCTGACAATCACCTTTTTGACTCTGGATTGAACAACTTGTACCCACCACGCTTGTAGCCAATAAAAATAGTCTTCTATGCTCGATCATCTAACTTTGTCCTTGTCTCTGCTGGAACATGAGCATAAGCAATAGACCCAAATACCTTAAGATGTTTCACACTCGGCTTGAAACTGCTCCAAGCTTCTACAGGGGTTATATTTTGGACACTCATTGTTGGAGATCTATTTATTAAATACACAGAACATGAAACGGCTTCACCCCATAATGAATTTGGCATACCTTTTGCCTTCAGCAAGCTCCTTGTCATGTCCATGATGGTTCTATTTTTCCGTTCAGCAACTCCATTATGCTATGGAGTGTAGGGAAAAGTGACTTCATGCTTTATTCCCTGTTCTTCACAATATTTATTAAATTCATTGAAAGTATATTCACCTCCACCATCAGTTCGCAACACCTTGATAAGATGACCACTTTGCTTTTCAGCATATGCCATGTATTTCTTAAAGCAATCAAAAACTTCATATTTCTTTTGCAAAAAATAGACCCAAATCTTCCAAGTAAAGTAATCAATGAAGGTGAGGAAGTACTTATTTTTGCCATTTGATATCGTATTCATTGGGCCACACACATCAGAATGAACTAGCTCAAGTGGTTGAGTTGCTCGCTATTGCTGTCTTGCTGCGAAAGGCATTCTGTGATGCTTCCCAAGAGTGCAGGCTTCACACAACTGGTCAGGTTTATGTATACTGGGCAAGCCTTTTACCATCTTTCCTTGAGCAAGCAATTTTAAACTTTGAAAATTCATATGTCCAAACTGCAAGTGCCAAAGCCAAGATTCATATTTTATAATTGTATTAAGACAATTATAAACTCCACTAGAAATATCAACTTGAAACATACGATTTTTGCTTAAGGGAGCTTTAAGAATGAGTGTACCTTTCTTATCCAAAATGGAGAATTGATAATCTCGTAGGCTCATAATATACCTCTTTTCAAGCAATTGGCCCACACTAAGCAAATTACTCTTCATGCCAGGAACATAGAAGACATCTGAAATGTACTTGTGATCCCCATTCTTCAAATTGATGAGAATTCTTCCTTTTTCAGTCACTGGTGTTGCTCTGTCATCAACAAATTTTACCTTGGTGTGAAAGTACTCATCAAAATCAACAAATAACTCCCTTTTGCCACTCATGTGGTTGGTGCATCCGGTGTCAAGAAACCATGTGTGATAGTTTGGGGTTTCACCAGCAGCAGTGACCATCAAAAGGGTATGATCGCCATCAACATCATCACCATCTCCTTGCACATATTGAGCCTTTTGGTTACTATTTTTGTGTCTGTACTCATTTGAATAGTGGCCATGTTTATGACAATAATAACATTCAATATTAGATGTGTCATACCTTCCTCTACCACGTCCGTGACCACGACCTCTTGAATTCTGCTAATGGCAAAAATTTAACTTTTCTTTATCATTACCACCTACTTGAAAATTGTTATTATGGCCACCACGACCTTTGTTGAAGTAAACACCATGCCTTTGACTTGTTTCACCACCTTGATCACCTTTGAAGGAAACTTGGCTTTGGAAGGCTTGCTCAATCGGCTTCTCTATCTCCTTCTGATTCATTTTTTGCTCATGCGCTTCTAATGAGCCTAACAACTCTTCAACAGTCATCTGAGACAGATCATGGGCTTTTTCTATTGCTGCCACGATATGCTCAAATTTGGTGTGAGTGTCCGCAAGATTTTCTCCACTTTAGTCTGCTCTTTGTACTCCTCTCCATATATTTTGCTTTTATTTGTCAAAGCAAGAACTCGACTAATATAAGTAGCAATAGCTTCAGAGGACTCCATTTGTAGAAGCTCATATTGATATCTTAAGGTTTGGAGTTTTACCTTCTTAACTTTCTCCGTACCTTTATATGATGTCATCAAGATATCCCATGCTTGCTTTGATGTTGTTGCATCTGCAATCTTCTTAAATACTTCATCATTCATCCCTGATGGATGAGATATAAAGCCTTCTTATCCTTTTTCTTGCTTTCATGATGGACATTCCTTTGGGCATCATTTGCATTATCTGCATCGGTTGTAATTTTTGCCATCCAGGATAGGAACTGAAATTTGAACAGGACCATTCATTTTGCCCGCTCTGATACCACTAATGGATAAGAATAATGCAGAGAAGATAAAATTGAGAGGAGATGAACGAGGTGATTTTCTTTATCTTAAAAATGGTAAAATATCAAATCATTTTATTCCACTAAAATAGCCTTTATATCGGCAAGAAACATCATCAACACAACCAGAAGTCAGAAACTAAATCCTAAAAACTAGGCTCCATGATCGACATATTCTGCACTACTAACAAATAAACAAACTGGTTCCTAAGACACGATAAGACTTATTCAAAAAATGAAAATAACAACTGAATTAGGATTAACAACCAACAATCTCAAGGTGTGGGTCTGCTTGAACTTGAGATCCAACAAGGCTTTGCACGAGACAAAACAGAATCGTTGGAATGGTCATAATTAACAACAAATTAACCCAACTTTCTACTAGATTCTTTTGAAATAACGTGGCAGATGTGGCACTTATTGTCAATTTATTAGCCTCATTTGTTCGTAATATCACACCTTGAATATTTGCGAAAGATTTCACCCTCATTAAATTAGTAGCAAGAACGCTAAATAACAGCTGTCATCGACAACTATCACGTAAACACCCGTCTCGCATGAGATGATGGGGCCTCGAAAGCCGTTGCAGCAGGATCTTACGCCGTGCAAAATAACTAAATTTCGATGTGTTGGATCTTGCATCGTAGGAGCTTGTTGACCTGTTGACCATCGTCAAATGCAACGGTCAATAGAATCCAGCGGCGAGCCTGGGGCTCTCCGTCTACGGCCTCTGAGTGGCTCCACGTGGCCATGACATCCAAGAGCGATCGCGGTTTCGGCGTTTTGAAAAGTTTTATTTAAAAGAACGGCTTTGCCGTGCCGGGAGATCACCCTTATCCGCAAGTAATAAAATAATAAATCGATTATTTAACTAATCAGAAAAAAAGAGGACGAGTTCTCCCCCGCCCCCCGCTTCTTTCCGTGGCCTCCCGTCGTCTCTTTCTTTCCATGAGAATTTTCTTTCCCTTTGCTTCCCGTATGATCCCCCGTAATCTAGCGTAATGGCCTAAAAATTTACCCTAGATCTCATTCCTAATACTCTCATATTCCTTTTTTTCTTAATGGATCATCTGGTAGATGTAAAGGAGAGGAGGGATAGGGGGAGAGCTGCTGTCGATAGTAGAAGTGAAACTCGGGCTCATAAAACTCGAGTTTTCCTCAACCCTAACCCTAACCCTATTTGTAAAATGTCAACCCTAATCATAACCCTAACCCTATTTGTAAAACCTCAACCCTAACCCTATTTTTAAAATCGGGTTTGGATTGAGTTTTGGGTTGAAATTTGGGTTTATGAAAAATAAAATAAAATAAAACACTTTTTTTCAAAATAAATAAACACCGAATTATGGATAGGGATGCAACTCGGGCTCATAAAACTCGGGTTTCCCTCAACCCTAACCCTAACCCTATTTGTAAAATATCAACCCTAACCCTATTTGTAAAACCTCAACCCTAACCCTATTTTTAAAAATGGGTTCGGGTTGAATTTTGGGTTGAAATTATGGTTGATGAGAAAAAAAATAAATTACTTTTTTCAAAGTAAATAAACACTGAATTATGGATCCCAAAAATAGAAAAATAAAATCCCTTGCCGAACGCATAAGCTGGACTCGGGGCTTTAACATTGTATTAAAAAAAGTCTTACTTGAAACAAAGATGAGGAGGAGATGCCGTAAAAAAAGAAGAGAAGGAGGCGGAAAGTGAAACGAAATGTGCGAGTAGTCCGCCTTTATGTTTGTCCTTTTCCTCGTCTGCGACCGACGGTCTTGCCCTCCTCGCCCTAAAGTTGGCCATCTTGTTTGACCTGATTGGCCCCTTCAACGCTCCCAAAAATTTGGTGCCGATAAGCTACACCCGTTCGGGTAACCCTCGGGTTCGGATTATCTCGGGTTCGGGTTGCAGTCAACCCTAACCCGGGTCAATTGCAAATTGGGCTGGGTTAAACCCGGATCTTTCGGGTTCAGGTTGAGCAAACATGAGTTTAAACGCTGATGTAAATCAGGTTTGGCGGGCCGGGTTTGGGTTGAACTCGGCCCAAGTTGCACCCCTAATTATGGATCCTAGAGATGGGAAAATAAAATCCCTTGCTGAACGCATAAGTTGGAACCCGAACCCGGCCCAAGTTGCACCCCTAATTATGGATCTTAGAGATGGGAAAATAAAATCCCTTGCTGAATGCATAAGTTGGATTTGGGGCTTTAACATTGTATTAAAAAAAAGTCTTACTTGAAATAAAGAAGAGGAGGAGGTATCGTAAACAAAGAAGAAGAGGAGGCGGGAAGTGAAACAAAATGTACGGATGATTAGCCTTTATGTTTGTCCTTCTTTTCCTTGCTTGCGATCGATGGCCTTCCCCTCCTCGCCATCAAGTTGGCTATCTCATCCGATCCTACTAGAGCCCTCAACACCCCCAAAAACCTGGTACCGATAAGCTACACCTCGTTCGGGCAACCCTTCGGTTCGGGTTATCTTGGGTTCGGGTTGCTGTCAACCCGAACCCGGGTCAATTGCAAATCGGGCCAGGTTAAACCCGGGCCTTTCGGGTTTGGGTTGAGCAAATATGAGTTTAAACACTGCTGTAAATCAGGTTCAACGAGCCGGGTTCAGGTTAAACCTGGCCCAAGTTACACCCCTAGTCGATAGGGTTCGGCTGTTTGATCTGGTTTTCTTATGAAAAACGGGGCTGTTCTTCTGGTGCTTAGATGTCGCCTACTCACAGAAAAAAATGAAGTTGTTTGAAACTTCCACTCCTTTGCTGCCGAATTGTTTTTTCTCATAGTTTAATCTCAATTGGTTCCATAGTTTTAGATTGTCATGTTATGAAATATCTCGAATAATGGATCAAAAAAAGGGCTATCCACCGAATGTTATGATTTTTATTTTTATTTTGTGTGATATTTTGAGCTGGTTTTATGATGTATTATTATTTATTATTTTTCCTACTCTGAATTGATGAGTTTTTTTAGAGCGTTGTCTTTGGAAACCCATAGCATTTTTAATCCCACAATGGAGAGGAGATAAATCTTCCATCTACGTGAGCATGGGGATTGGGTTGGAAATATGTGATGATCGAAGATGGATTAAAGATGAAGGAAATTTAAATCAAAGGAATCTGCCCAAGAGATAAAGAGAAGATACATAGAGCTTTTATGGCCATCCAATGAGAGTTGCAAATCCCCGAATTTATAGTACTTTCAGTGAGGGGAAGGAGAGGCTGTGCCTTCCTTGTTTTTCAAGTAATTTTTTTTTTCTTTTCCGTTAGATGGATAATAAATATAATCATGAAAATTTTTCATTTATCTAGATATCATCTATTGCTGCATCAATTGAGTCGATGAATACTAATATCCAAAGAGGTAGATGAGTAAGGCAATGTGCTCACATTTCTTAATGAGGCATATTAGAATGAGGTGTCTGCCTCATGAATACTTCTTTAAGATCTAGACCCAAGAATATGGTGTAGATTGTAATACCCAAAAAAGTCTTGCATCGGATGGAAAAAAGAGTGTTATATGTTTATAACTCGTTTACTTGCAACTAATTAATTGTCACTGGAGTTTTTGGACCATGTGGTTTCGATCCGCTAACGGATTAATTAGGCCAGCAGATGAGCTTTAGGCATTATAAATGGTATCAAAGTCAACCCAAATATACAAAAGTTTGTGTGGTCATGAGAAAAAGGCTACCCATGGGACAATGATAAAGTTTCGTCATGGCATGAAGCCATCCTTTCAGCATCAATAATCAAGCTGAGGGTAAATTGTGTTTAGTTTGTGGCATACAACAAGGACATTGCATTATAAAGAGAGAAGATTATAATATCTCAAAATAGTCCCACATTGGATGGAAAGAAAAGTGTTATGTGCTTATAACTTAAATTCACCTCCAATCAATTAACTTTCATTCGAGTTTTTGGACCACATAGTTTCAGCTGCGATGAAAAGCAAGGTAATGACTATTGAATAAAAGGGCCTATCAAGAGGCCTACCAAGCCTTGAACAACCTCATCCTCTCCTAGCTTTCTCCCCTTGTAAATTTTGACTTGCTCTGTGATTAGCCCTTGCTCTATATATATTGTCATTCTTAATAAACATAGGGATCCCCCTTTATTTTTACTCACATAAGGTTTTGTAATTGGGCAACAATCACTCATTGCTATGCCAATTGTTTGGTTCCACATGCAGCATCCTCATGAAATTGTTTTTATTTTTGGCTGCATTCTATATAAGACTAAACATAAAACACAAGTTTTTGTGCTTGATGCGAGCCTGTCTTTGTAATGCTTATCCTTGGATTTGTGAACCCTCGCATGTGAGCCACAAGGTGGTGAGCCTTCTCCCAAGACACAAAGCAAGGTAAACCTCCACAAAGCCTGCTTAGATGACCACAATTATGATCTGTGATTATACACTTCCATTTCTAGGTGATTGATCTAACTTCCAGCATTACTATTTCTTTTAGTATTGCTATATGTTTGCTAAAATCAATAGTTAAAATTCATGTTGCAACCTTTAGTTTTCATTTTCAAAAAAAAACCAATACCAATGAAGTTCACTGGAATCTTTTATAGCTAATAGTTTCATGGATGGTCTGTGTGGTACTGGATTTGGATTAATGAGCCTTGTTGGTTCTATAGGTGGAATAGGAGGCGGTGTCTTAGCAACAATCATAGCTGGGCAAGAATTTTGGGGAATGCCAGGATGGCGTTGTGCCTTTATTATGATGGCAACGCTCAGTTTGCTGATTGGATGTCTTGTTTACATGTTTGTTATTGACCCTAGAAGAACCACTCCAATCACTCATGATGAGGACTCTGAAAGGTAGCTGATACGGCTGACTGTTTCCCCGGGGTAGTATTAACTTCTGCGCGGTTTTCGAAAGCAATGATGTGACAACAAAACCCAAAGCCCCAGCGCCGGCTTCCAGCGTCGGCCTCCAGCGTCGTCCTCCAGCAATGGCCTCCAGCGTCGGCCTCCAGCGCCGTCCTTCAGTGTCGGCCTCCAGCGTCGGCCTCCAGCAACAGCACCAAAGACCGACACCCAGTGTCGGCATCAGAGTTATACGTTAACACCAAAGACTAACGACCAGCGTCGGCCTCTAGTGCCGGCCTCCAGCGTCGGTCTCCAGCGCCGGCTTCCAGCGTCGGCCTCCATTGCCATCCTCCGGTGTCGGTCCTCAGCTCCGACCTCCTGTGCTGGAACTTTGACCTCGACCTCTTGCATTGGCTCCGGTCTTCGGCATCGGCCCCCAGCGTCGGCCCACAGCATCTCACACACATTTCATACAGCCGACCCTGAAATCTATGCACCTCGCTCACCAAAATCACGGGCATGTGTTAGCCTGATAGGCAGTTACCGCTATAAGCGGCCCTTATCCAGCAACAGTCCAACGACTTGCCGTTCAATGGAACATCGCAACAGGACGGATTCGACGGTTCCAACAGACCGAGGTAAAAGGGATCCCCAACAGGTATTAAAAAGAGGACCCTTGCTCCATGCAAAGGGACTCTCTCTGAAACTCTCGTTCTAGCACAATTTTACAAGAAATCATATCCCTGTTCGACGACTCAATAACTTGAGCGTCGGAAGGGTCCCCGCCGGAACTACCAGTCCGGGACTTTTTGCAGGCTCCAGGAGGAAGACGGCGGCCTATCTGCACATACGGTGATCCAAGCCTACCCGACGTTCATCATATGTGATTCGGCCGCAACAGATTGGCGCACCAGGAAGGGGAAAGGCAGACCAGGTCAAAAATTCTCCCTGGAATCCCTCCAATTTTGCAAAGGAAGCGATGGTGACCATGCTAGCACAAGAGGCTTCCTCTAGCCAGGCAGCCGGGCACATCCCGCGAGTTGAGCATTCGGAGGCCAACCCCCATGCTCCACCCCTCGCACCGACAATCCAACCCGACCGGCTTGATGTTCTGGCCCATCAGGTCCAGGATCTGACGATGATGGTCCGGGGGCTGCAAGAGCGTTATGTGGCTGCTGTAACTCAACCCCCTGTGATGGGCGAAGGGGTGCGAGGAACAGTTTAGTCTCACCAAGGAGGGACCCCGCCTGAGGTCTCTCACCGCTCACCCCCCGAACCTCATCACCAAGGGACCTCGAAGCGACGACGGTCTCCCTCCGTCACTCTGGTCGTCCCCACCGACCGGAAGAAAAGGAGTCCAAGCGGGCACATTCTTTGCACCGGTGATCTTCTTCTTTCGACTCATCCCGAGGTAACACTCCCCGGAACACCACCCGACGGGCCGAGCAAAGGCTTGACGAGTACCATCGGCGGTTAGACGAACTCAGCCGTCGGATCGCCGATCCCTATGCAGCGGAGTATGAGCGTTGCCCCCCGCTTTCTCGCCATATCATGGAGGAACCGGTCCCCCCCCGGTTTCGTCTCCCTCAATTGGATCCATATGACGGAACAACGGACCCCCTGGACCATCTGGAAAGCTACAAAGTCCTCATGCAGGTCTAGGGAGCGACGGATTCCTTATTATGCGTCGCCTTCCCGGCCACGCTCCGTAAGGCGGCACGCGCGTGGTACTCCCGTCTGCCCCCACGCAGCATCAACTCATTTCGGCAACTTGAGCGGTCCTTCCTGGCTCATTTTGATGCCTGTCGAAAGATCCCACGAGTTGCCGATAGCCTCTTTGTTGTCCAGCAGAAGAGTGGCAAGACCTTAAAGGATTTGTTGCTCGATTTAAGGAAGCAGCGCTGGAGGTGTACAACCTGGAGGACTCTGTCGCCACCTTGGCCCTGAAAAGAGGACTTCGCCCGTCCAGATTTGCTTACTCTTTGGATAAGAAGCCTCCGCGTTCCTACGCCGAGCTTCTGAGCCGGGCACAAAAGTACATCCGCGCTGACGAAGCAGATTCTTCCGGAGAGAAGTTGACAAGAACCCCGGTAACAAACCGCCGCCTTCTGACCACGCTGGGGCACAACCTCGGAAACCCGAGCCTCCACGACACTCGGATCGCCGGCCACAAGCGCTGGTTCCTAAAGAGCAGTTCACCCCCCTCATGCCCCCATCTCCCACATTCTATTGGAGATCGAGGAGGAACCGTATTTCAAACGTCCGGCTCCCTTGAAGTCCGGGGGCCCCCGCAACAAGGAGTTTTACTGCCGGTACCATCGGGACTACGGCCACGACATCGAAGACTGCCGCCATCTAAAAAAGGCCATCGAGGAGCTGATTCAGCAAGGCCACCTGGGCAAGTTTGTCCGAAGGGGGAATCTCCCCGCGATGGGCCCCACGGCGCCCCCAGGTCGCCCGGCTGGTGTGGATAATACCCCAACTGAGAAGACCATAGCTATGATCTCTCGGGGAATGGATGGTGGTTCGAAGAGGCCACGAGAGGGAATAGACTCTGTAATACCTTTCTTCGGAAAGGATTTAGATGGGGTAGTTAATAAACATGACGACAGCGTCGTGGTGTCCATGACTATAGCTAAACACCCTGTAAAAAGAATTCTAATTGATAGTGGGAGCTCTGTGGATGTCTTGAGTTACGAGGCTTTTGTTCGGATGAACTTATCAAGGTCTTTACTCCGACCCGTTGCCACACCACTAATGGGCTTCACGGGAGACTCAGTGAGCGTCGAAGGCGAAATTTCTCTCCCGGTCACGGCTGGGACTCCTCCATGTCAGAGCACCATGGTCATAAACTTCTTGGTCGTCCGGGTCCCGCTGGCTTATAACGCCATCTTGGGAAGACTGGGGCTGAATTTGCTAGATGTCGTGATCTCCACTAAGAGATTATTGGTAAGGTTTCCCACCAACGAAGGAATCGGAGAGATGAAGGGGGAGCAAAGCCCACTTCCGCCTTGCTACCATCTGTTGCCCAGCCTGCTGAACGCAGAGTCAGCAACAGCCTCTGAGTCACTTGATCCTAGGGAGCTGGGAAAAAGGAGAGAGCCGACAGAGCACCTCCTAACCCTCCCCTTGGATGATGACCCAGCAAGGACTGTTCAGCTGGGGGCATCACTCCCGGAGGAAGTATGTCGTCAACTTCTTACCTTCCTATGGGCCAACATGGACATTTTCGCATGGTCATCCTCAGACATGCCAGGCGTCCCAAAGAAGTAATCACCCACCAACTTAACCTCAAGCCAGGGTGCCGGCCGGTCCGACAAAAAAGAGGAACTTCGCTCCGGACAGGCAAAGAGCCATCGATGAGGAGATCCGCAAGTTAATGGCTGCAGGCCATATTCGGGAGGTCCACTACCCCGAGTGGTTGGCTAATGTGGTTCTGGTCCGCAAGGCCAATGAAAGTTGGAGAATGTGCGTAGACTTCACCGACCTCAACAAGGCATGCCCCAAGGATAACTTCCCCCTGCCTCGAATCGATCAACTGGTGGACGCAACATCCGGCCATGAGGTTCTTAGCTTCATGGATGCTTTCTCTGGATACAACCAGATCGGATGAACCCGGCAGATGAAGAAGCTACCTCCTTCATAACCGAAAAGGGGCTGTATTGCTACAGGGTAATGCCTTTCAGGTTAAAGAATGCGGGAGCTACTTACTAGAGGTTGATGAACAAGTCTTTGAAGGTCAGATAGGGCGTAACATGGAAGTATACGTGGATGACATGCTGACAAAAAGCGTTCATGCTGGTGACCACATTGCGGACTTAGCAAAAACTTTTGATAGCCTTCGTCGGTACCAGATGAAGCTGAACCCCCGCAAATGTGCATTTGGGGTGACCGCTGGGAAGTTTTTGGGTTTCATGGTGACTCGGAGGGGGATTGAAGCCAACCCAGATAAAGTCCAAGCCATCTTGGACATGAGGCCTCCCGCCAATAAGAAGAAGTACAACGCCTGGCGGGAAGAGTAGCTGCCCTAAGCTGCTTCCTATCCAAGTCTGCTGAAAGGTGTATGCCTTTCTTCAAGGCGCTTCGCCGAATCAACGAGTTCGAGTGGACCAAAGAATGCCAGGAGGCGTTCGAAGGATTAAAGACATTCTTATCTACCCCGCCATTGCTAGCCAAGCCGATGAGCGGAGAAGAGCTCCTCCTATACCTTGCGGCCTCTCCTGAGGCTGTTAGCTCTGTGCTAGTCCGTATGGACACTAATGGCACACAAAGACCGGTATATTATACGAGTAAGGTACTTCATGATGCAGAGACCCGCTACTCAAACATGGAAAAAATCGTCTTCTCTTTGATCGTGTCTGCCCAGTGACTGCAGCCATATTTCCAAGCCCACCCGATCGCAGTGATCACAGACCAGCCTCTGAAGGTGGTTCTGGCTCGTCCAAATACTTCCGGCCGGCTGGCAAGGTGGGCCCTCAAGCTGGGGGAGTTCGATATATCCTTCCGCCCCCGGTCGGCCATGAAGTACCAAGTTTTGGTAGATTTTTTGGTTGAATGTACTTGGGGAATGGAGCCACCTGAAGAACCTCCTACGAACATTCAGCCCCTCGGAACCAGCGAAGATGAGTGGGTTCTCCATGTGGATGGGGCATCTAACTCTCAAGGGAGCGGAGCTGGCCTCATCTTGGCCAACTCGGACGGGGTTGTGACTGAATGTGCACTTCGCTTCCTCTTTCCAGCTACTAACAATCAGGCGGAATATGAAGCTCTGTTATCCGGAGTAAGATTGGCTCGCGAGCTTGGGGTGAAACACCTTAGAGCTTTTACCGACTCCCAACTGGTAGCCGGCCAGATTACAAAGGAGTATGAGGCAAAAGATCCCATCATGGCCCGATACTTAGACGCGGTACACTCGATGGTTTCCCCATTCACTCACTTCAGCGTCAGCTACATCCCTCGACAAGAGAATGCTAGAGCCGACGCCCTATCCCATCTCGCCGCCTCAGCTGATGGGATGTTGGGAAAAGCTTATATAGAGCACTTAGAAGCCCCGAGCATCGATGTACCAAGAGAAGCTTTGACAGTGGAGCAGGAGCCCTCCTGGATGGACGCCTACGTTCAATACTTTACTGAGGGCAGCCTCCCAGAAGACCCTGCCGAAGCCAGGAAACTAAAAAGATGGGCCCCGAAGTTTTTTATTATGGAGGAAAGCTCTATCGAAGGTCATTCTCATACCCTATCCTTAGGTGTGTCGGTCCTACCGATGCCAATTATATACTGTGGGAGATACACGAAGGGATATACGGAAACCACCTGTGGGGCAGGGCTCTTGCATATAAAGCTTTACGTCAAGGGTATTACTGGCTGACAATGAAGGAGGATGCCTCCGAGCTCGTTAAAAGATGTGACACCTACCAGCGGTATGCCAACATTCAACATCAACCGGCATCTCAACTGACCCCTCTAGCTGCACCATGGCCTTTCGCACAGTGGGGCATGGACATCCTGGGACCCTTCCCTCCTGCTCCGGACAACGTAAGTTCCTAGTGGTGGCAGTCGACCATTTTACTAAGTGGATCGAGGCGGAAGCTCTTGCTAAGATCACGGAAGCCAGAGTAAGGAATTTCTTCTAGAAATCCGTAGTATGCCGGTTCGGGCTACCGCACACCCTCGTTACGGACAATGGCCGACAGTTTGATAATGCTGCCTTCTGAGAATTCTGTGATGGCCTGGGCATCCGCCATCGATTCACCTCAGTAGGGCACCCCCAAACCAACGGCGCTGCAGAAGTAACTAATCGCATCATCCTCCAAGAACTCAGGGCTCGGCTAGATAGCCACAAAGGGCGCTGGGTGGAAGAACTTTCCAGTGTGCTGTGGGCCTACCACACGACGCCACGAGCACCTACAGGGGAAACCCCTTTCAGCTTGGTCTTTGGGACCGAGGCGGTAATCCCCATGGAAATAGGAGCTCCTAGCCCTCGAACAGAATTGTACCATGAAGAAAGCAACTCAAACCAGCTAAGGGCTGATCTGGATTTGGTGGAAGAATTGCGAGATCAAGCGCAACTTCGCATGGCAGCATTTCGTCAGCGAGTGGCCAAACACTACAACTCTCGGGTGCGACCCAAGACATTTCGGCCCGGAGACCTCGTCCTACGAAGAGCCGAAGTATCAAGCCGACGGAAGGGGCAAGCTAGCACCAAAATGGGAAGGACCATACCGTGTCAAGGAGGTGCTCCACCATGGGGCGTATAAAGTCGAAGAGCTAGACGAGAATCCGCTCCCTCGAACTTGGAATGCCGATAATTTATGCCGGTACTATCAATAGAACTCTATCATTGTTAATTTGAATCTGTTTGATGCATGAATAACAAACATGTTCTTATTTTCGAATGAGTATGTTAACCCAAGACCGGCGTCCAGCGTCGGCAGCAAAAGACCAACTACGTGTTGGCACCTATGACCGGCGTCCAGCGTCGGCAGCAAAAGACCAACTACGTGTTGGCACCCAAGACCGGCGTCCAGCATCGGCAGCAAAAGACCAACTATGTGTTGGCACCCAAGACCGGCGTCCAGCGTCGGCAGCAAAAGACCAACTACGTGTTGGCACCCAAGACCGGCGTCCAGCGTTGGCAGCAAAAGACCAACTACGTGTTGGCACCCAAGACCGGCGTTCAGCGTCGGCAGCAAAAGACCAACTACGTGTTGGCACCTAAGATCGGTGTCCAGTGTCGGCAGCAAAAGACCAACTACGTGTTGGCACCCAAGACCAGCGTCCAGCGTCGGCAGCAAAAGACCAACTACGTGTTGGCACCTAAGACCGGCGTCCAGCGTCGGCAGCAAAAGACCAACTACGTGTTGGCACCCAAGACCGACGTCCAGCGTCGGCAGCAAAAGACCAACTACATGTTGGCACCAAGACCGGCATCCAGCGTCGGCAGCAAAAGACCAACTACGTGTTGGCACCTAAGACTGGCGTCCAGCGTCGGCAGCAAAAGACCAACTACGTGTTGGCACCCAAGACCGGCGTTCAGCGTCGGCAGCAAAAGACCAACTACGTGTTGGCACCCAAGACCGGCGTCCAGCGTCGGCAACAAAAGACCAACTATATGTTGGCACCTAAGACCGGCGTCCAGCGTCGGCAACAAAAGACCAACTACGTGTTGGCACCCAAGACCGGTGTCCAGCGTCGGCGGCAAAAGACCAACTATATGTTGGCACCTAAGACCGGCGTCCAGCGTCGGCAGCAAAAGACCAACTACGTGTTGGCACCTAAGACCGGCGTCCAGCGTCGGTCGCAAAAAACCAACTACGTGTTGGCACCTATGACCGGCGTCCAGCGTCGGCAGCAAAAGACCAACTACGTGTTGGCACCCAAGACCGGCGTCCAGCGTCGGCGGCAAAAGACCAACTACGTGTTGGCACCCAAGACCGGCGTCCAGCGTCGGCGGCAAAATACCAACTATATGTTGGCACCTAAGACCGGCGTCCAGCGTCGGCAGCAAAAGACCAACTACGTGTTGGCACCTAAGACCGGCGTCCAGCGTCGGCCGCAAAAAACCAACTACATGTTGGCACCTAAGACCGGCGTCCAGCGTCGGCAGCAAAAGACCAACTACGTGTTGGCACCTAAGACCGGCGTCCAGCGTCGGCCGCAAAAGACCAACTACGTGTTGGCACCTAAGACCGGCGTCCAGTGTCGGCCATAAAAAACCAACTACGTGTTGGCACCTAAGATCGGCGTCCAGCATCGGCAGCAAAAGACCAACTACGTGTTGGCACCCAAGACCGGTGTCCAGCGTCGGCGGCAAAAGATCAACTATATGTTGGCACCTAAGACCGGCGTCCAGCGTCGGCAACAAAAGACCAACTACGTGTTGGCACCCAAGACCGGCGTCCAGCGTCGGCGGTAAAAGTCCAACTACATGTTGGCACTAACAACTGACACCCGTGTTACCACCGAATATTGGCCTTGTCAACACTTAAGACAGCGTCACGACTCGCGGTCCTATTTATCGTGACCTACTGTACACGATCCTATCAATTGGCGGTTTCACAGCAGCTTGAACAAATGAAGCGAAAGGGTGAAAGAGATTGAAAACATTCATTGAAAGTAAAGGTTACAAAATTGTCGACTCAGGTCAGGCACAACCAATACAAGGGAAAAAAAAAACTAAAAGCTGTTAATGACCATCCGGAGCCGGGGCGTCATCCTCAGGGACATCGTCGGGCTTCAGCCCCTCGATATCCTCCAGGTCATAAAGCTCCTGGATTTTGTCTTTACAGTTTTGGAAGTCGGCATCATAAGCTAGCGCCGCTGACTCGGCCACCTCGTTATCGAAGGCTTCGGATTTCTTATAATCTTCTACGGCCTCGGCCCCCTTCTTTTCAGCCTCGATGGCCCTCCCCTGGGCCTCCGCCACTGTCGCCTCCAGACCCATAATTCTAGTTACATATTGGCGGGTGGCTTCTTGGGCTGCGCTGGCCTCAGCGCTTAATTGGGTCTTCAAGACGCACACCTCCAGTTCTGTCGCCACCAACTTCTCTTCGGCCGCTCTCTATTTCTCCTCGGCCACTTGAGCATTGTTTAGCTCATTGGCGGCGCGGCGCTGAGCAACTTCCAGCGCGTACTCTGTCTTTTCGGCTCGTAGCCAGGCGGCATCAACCTCACCCTTCAGGGTAGCCCGGACATCCTCCAGAGCCATTGCTGACTTCTCCACCTTGATCTGGAGAGACAACATCTCCTCATGGGCTTGTTCGATGGCGGTATCGCTTAAGGTCCAAAGGTTTTTGAGAGCGACAAGAGAATTCAAGGCCTGGAAGGAATGTCGAAATAAGAAAAGAAAAGAAAGGGGAAAGAGATGACAAGTGGCGCAGCAGCTCACCCAAAGATGCGCCACCGATGCTTCGCGGAAGAAGGCGCCTCTCCCCTGACTCCGAAGGTATTCTTGCACCTCGTCCACCGAGGCTTCTTCTATGATCCGTGCGGCCCAGCGGCCATGATTTGCCAGCAGCGACTGGAAGGAAGGATCGACTCTCCTCCCTTCCTTGGGCGTCGGCTCTACAGAGGCGGATTCCGCCTCTGAGCCCGCTGCCTCCGGCTCTTTCGCTGGCTGAGGCGCTTCGGCTGTCGCCCCCGCAGGGGGCCGGGCCACGGTTGGAGTCGCCATCGTTGCTGCCAAAGTTTTGTCCATCTCCTTGAGCGTGAGAGACGGTGTCTTCCCCTCGGAAGATAAATCGAGCAAGATAATCGGAGGAGCCGAAGCTAGAGATTCTCCCTCCGGTGGGTTCCGTTCCGCCTCACCAGCCTCGACCCTCGCCGCGTCTGCCATGGTGGGTTCATCGGCTTGGAGTTGAGCCGCCTCGCTTACACGCAAGGAATCCACTATTTTGGCCCCCGGGGCCTCTGCCCCCTCAGCGTCGGCCCTTTTGAGGCCGCCCTTTTTCAAGACCTTGGCACGGAGGGGCCTCGCGACTCTAGCCCCTCCGGCGTCGACCTCCCCAGCGTCGGTCTCTCTGGCGCCAACCCTCTCAGTGTCAGCCCTCCTGGGAACTTTAGCGGCAGCCCTTACTTCGACGGGAGGCGTAGTCCCGGCGGCCTTCCTCTTCTTGGTGGTCACCTGCTTAAGCTTATGCAGCGTCGGTGCTATCCCTACACAATCGAAGGATAGTTAAAAAAAAAAAAAAAAAAAAAGAGAAGAGAAAGGAGAAGCACAGGAGAAGAGGCGAGTAGTCTAGTGCTCACCCCTTGCGGGAATTAGACCGGCATGGTGAAGATTCTCTTTGGCTAGAAGTTTATTACACCAAGAAATGTCGACAGTCAGGAGCTGCCCAAACGCCACCCGGTCTCGTGGAAGGATGGAGGGGTCCCTATTGGAATCGATGTTGGGTATCCCCCAGCTCCCACGAACCCCGCTGATGTTCGCAAAGAAAAACTTGTCCTTCCACCCTTTAACGGAGGAAGGAAGGCACAGTTTAAGAATTCTATTGGACCTAGGGGTGAAGGACCACCACCCCGACTGTTTGCGAAGGGTATAGAAGCTACGAAATAGGGAAATAGTAGCCTCAATACCCTGCAGGTGACAGAGTACTAAAAAACCCACAATGGTTCGGATAGAGTTGGGAACTAGTTGGGAAGGGGTTAAGGAGTAACGGTCTAAAAGATTAAGAATGAAAGGATGGATCGGTAATCGGAGCCTAGCCTTAAAAAAGGCTCCGTACAAGGCAACCCTCCCAGGACGGGAGGAGGTTACCCTGTCGTTAGGCGTGGGGAAGAACAGATGAAGGTCGGGAGGAAGCCATACCTGGCCCTTAAGTTTGCAATGTCTTGAGCAGACAGGGAGGACGTAGTCCCTTCGGGGGACTCCTTGGCAACCCTAGAAGGACCAGCAACCACCAACCGGCTCCGAACGAAAGTCCGTCCGCCGGTCGGACGAATCCCGGTTAGGGGACGATTGACTGGTCGTGGCTCCGGTGAGTGGTTGGAAGAAGGGGTGGACCATTGGCTGGACAGAGAATCGGAAGTCTGGGAAGGATGGTGGGAACCCCCCCAGGAACCGGAAATGGAGCAAGAAGGAGAGGAGGCCATGGGCACTAACATGAGAAGAAAAATTTGGGCCAAGAACAGAGCACGGAGAGAATGGACGAGAGATTGAAGCGCTGGTGGACTCAAAAGAGGGCAACGACAGAAGAAGTGGGGAAGATAGGAAGATAAGGGATATTTTCCCTCATGACGCCATCTCGAAACACCCCACGATCGTCCGATCCGACCACGCGTCCATCTTCAGTTGGGAGGTGCTTCGACGATCTGCCAATGCGATAAGCTCGAAAAGACCACCAGTGAAAAGGGGGGCGTTAACCTTATCGCAATGATGCCGTTAGCCTTTTCGCAGCACTGCCCGAGGGAAATCTTCCCTAATCCCAACAAAGGCGAAATGATGGCGCGAAAGCGGGCCACCTAGAGGATATTCACACCCCTTTCGCGGGTAAGTAAGCGCTCACCCATCTCAGGGGCGGGGGGGCATCTGATACGGGTGACCGTTTCCCCGGGGTAGTATTAACTTCTGCGCCATTTTCGAAAGCAATGATGTGACAACAAAACCCAAAGCCCCAGCGCCGACTTCCAGCGTCGGCCTCCAGCGCCGGCTTCCAGTGTCGTCCTCCAGCGATGGCCTCCAGCGTCAGCCTCCAGCGCCGTCCTTCAGTGTCGGCATCCAGCGTCGGCCTCCAGCAACAACACCAAAGACCGACACCCAGCGTCAGCATCAGAGTTATACGTTAACACCAAAGACTAACGACCAGCGTCGGCCTCTAGTACCGGCCTCCAGCGTCGGTCTCCAGCGCCGGCTTCCAGCGTCGGCCTCCAGTGCCATCCTCCGATGTCGGTCCTCAGCTCCGACCTCCTATGCTGGAACTTTGACCTCGACCTCCTGCATTGGCTCCGGTCTCCGGCATCGGCCCCCAGCGTCGGCCCGCAGCATCTCACACACATTTCATACAGCCGACCCCGGAATCTATGCACCTCGCTCACCAAAATCACGAGCAAGTGTTAGCCTGATAGGCAGCTACCGCTATAAGCGGCCCTTGTCCAGCAACAGTCCAACGACTTGCCGTTCAATGAAACATCGCAACAGGATGGATTCGACGGTTCCAACAGACCGAGGTAAAAGGGATCCCCAACAGGTATTAAAAAGAGGACCCTTGCTCCATGCAAAGGGACTCTCTCTGAAACTCTCGTTCTAGCACAATTCTACAAGAAATCATATCCCTGTTCGACGACTCACTAACTTGAGCGTTGGAGGGTCCCCGCCGGAACTACCGGTCCGGAACTTTTTGCAGGCTCCAGGAGGAAGACGGCGGCCTATCTGCACACACGGTGATCCAAGCCTGCCCGATGTTCATCATACGTGATTCGGCCGCAACAGTAGCTACCTGGTTCTCTAGTTTTTTTATGTTCATTTACTCAAGTGCATTGAAATTCTCATCCTTTCCATAGGGCTTTTGACATTAGAAGTAATTCAATATGCTATTTTAGGGGAAATGACTAAGGAGATTTAAAACATTCTTCCATTGGTATATAGTTGATCTTTCAGGCAACCCTATATGCTTTTAATTAACATCCAGTGGTCAAATGGACATTTCTGGTGAAGAAAGTTATTACACCCTGTAGTCCGATATTAACATTGCGAACATTCTAGATTCTTTGGTCCCATTATGATGATAAATGATGTGCTTGCTATGTTCAGGAATAAAACAACTACATTAGGCAATTGTGTTTTTGATATAATACAGAAAACAATGTATCTAGTTTGTATTAAGTTATTTACAATGGTTTGCTGCTACAGCTTGGGGGTGGGGACTTAAGTTTGAAACTATTGCAGTAATTAGAAGGTGATGTACAATAACCTGTGCACTCAAGTCTTTTGCATACAAATGCCATCTCTAGTTGATGTTTCAATAATCATAACCATGGTATTTCCTGGTTTTTTAGGACTTCTCTGGTTGGTAAAGGTAGTGTACGTTCACCTTCTGTCTGGAGTGATTCTTGGTTAGCAATGAGCTCTGTAATGAAAGTGCAGACATTTCAGATCATTGCCTTGCAGGGCATTGTTGGCTCCCTGCCATGGACATCCATGGTTTTCTTCACCATGTGATTTGAGCTGATAGGTATGAACATATCAAAAAGTTAAACATTTGATCTAATAAACAAAGACCCTCAAAAAACATGACATCAAAAGTTTAATTTCCAATTTCTCAAAAAAAAAAAAATTCCACTAAGAATTTTTTAAGGAAATTAGAAACGGAGTCAATATCTGTGTTTTCTAATACATTTTAAAAATTGCTTTCAGGCTTTGCTCATAATAGCTCAGCTGCCTTGAACAGTCTTTTTGCCATCGGATGTGCCGCTGGCTCCCTCATGGGTGGATTAATAGTAGACAGGGTATCAAAATTCTATCCAGACACTGGACGCGTCATGTGTGCTCAGTTCAGTGCCTTCATGGGCATTCCTTTCTCATGGATTCTGCTTGCAGTTATCCTCATTCTGTAAACAGTTGGAATGCCTATGCTGCTTGCCTCTTCCTCATGGGCCTCACAATGTGCTAATAATCCAATGTTTGCTGAGGTTGTCCCTTTGAAGCATCGCACCATGATATATGCCTTCAATCGTGCATTTGAAGGCTCATTCTCTTCATTTGCAGCACGTTCTGTTGGGTATCTTACTGAGAAGATCTATGGCTATGATTCAAATTCTCTGAGTTTAGTTAATGGTTCTGCTCAGGGGGGCATATGCATTCTCGAGGGACTGTTAGCAATGACAGTCATTCCTTTTGGCTTATGCTGCTTATTTTACAGCCCACTTTATTTTATGTTTAAGTGTTACCGCAGACAATGCTAGGATGGCAAGTTCAAAAGAACTGGTGCTAACATGAGAAAGACTTTACGTAGTTCTAGGCAGTGGCAGTTCCATTCTTTTGGAAGTGATCACAGTTTGCCACCAAATACATTTACTTTGGGGTGTCATCTAAGACTGAGGACCTCTGATCCAGTGTTTACTGCTGTGGGATTTTGTTGTGTTAGTGAAATTCATCATGAAAGGCCACACGTTTCTGCAGGCTGACTACACTGTAATAAGAATGCACAAATCAAACAGAGGTCATGTTTAAATTTTTGTACTCCAATCCTCATGTTCTTAGCCTAAATTACTCTTGCTACAAAATGGTGCTGCCATGCTCGGTCTCTGAACACATAGAGTTATTCCTATCTTGGACCTCTATAAAAATGGGAAATGGTCATAATTTGGTTAACTTCCATGGTAGATGGAGTGGGAAATGGATGGTTTTCCTTTCCATGAAGAAGATGATTTGGGGGAAGAAGATGGCATATCTTCTATTCCAATTTTTTATTCAAGGCCATCAATTTGATGGTTGCAGGTGTTGTGATATTATAATTATTGGCCCCTGTGAGCTGCATTGTGTTTGTGTAGTCATGGCACAAGAACTCTCTACTACAACTTGAAGTACCCAGAGCAATGACTGGCATAAATCACTTCCCTGTCATCCCATCTCCAAACTACAAACCGGCCAGCAGACTTGGTAATTAATTTGAAATGAAACACCTCTGTGAGAAGATATCTACCTGAATGTTTGTTCCATTGCCTGCTATCTCGATTACTCAACAAAAACTCATAGCCACCATGCCATACTGGAGGAAGGCAGGATCAAACAGTCAAAAAAAAAAACTTAGGAAGTTGCTTGGATACCCTGTGGTTTCTTGTCAAAAACGAATTTCTGTGTCCGTTGCCAAGCTTGGATTTGGATTTAGGATCTCAGCTCCAAAATTCTCCAGTGAAAACCTAGTTTCAAGTTGTAAACTAGTTGACACTGATCACCATAACCTGCAAGCAAGAAGTTATACTTCTGAAAGAGATGATTTACAGTGTTAAGTTTGTCTGTTAAATTAAATTAAATTAAGTAATCTTAAGCCATAACCATTTTGTTATCCTTCCCATAGATTTCACTCTTGTTTCCTCACATAAATTTCATCTTTTCATGGTATAGGAACTTTGATTATTACTATCATGAAAAATATTAGGGCTAGCAATAAAAGCTTGACCCATTTATCAGAAGTTATTTCTCAACCAGTTCAATCTTGTTTCGTTTGCCATTTTGATATGTTAATTCTTTTGTTTCTTAGCCTAACTCATTTAGCCCTGATTTTGCATAGCAATCATCATATTTGATGCATTATAGTTGAATGAAATTCCAGGGCAAGGGCGAGACTCAAAAAGAGTGCCAACCCCTGAAAACTTCTTGAAGTGCATTAGTTGATGCCCATGATTGTTTTAACAATAAAATTTACTTTGATAGAAATTTATGCAAGGAAAATGTCAATGACTTTACTAATATTGTGGAAAATTTTGTAACAATTCTTAATAGCTTATATTCCTAGGATCATGCTGATTCCCTAAAATCAAGCTGATCTAATTAGAATATTCTAGGATTAGGCTGATTTACTAGGATTAGGCTGATCTAGCTAGAATATTGTAAGATTAGGCTGATTTCCTAAGATCAGACTAATCTAATTAGAATATTTAATAAATCATGAAGATCTACCAAATTAAAATATTTCATAAATCATGAGATTTACCTAATTAGAATATTTCATGAACATGGGATCTACCTAGTCAGTCCATAAATCATAGGATCTGCCTAGTCGGTTTTCTTTTTTTAGTAGCTAGGTTTTGTATAGAGCTAATCTTTTGTGCATTATACAAGAAATGAAGTGAGAAAAATCTATTCGTCAATTTTTGTCGTGGTTTAAAAGCCCTAGGGTTTTACACCTCTGAATTTTTTTCGGCTTTCATTGTCAAGTTTTCGTCTGCTCTTTCTCGTCCTTCACTACCGACTTATTGTTGGCCTTTATTGATGATATTTCTTTTTCTTTTTTCTATTGCACCAACCTTCATAGTTGGTATTTTTTTATAGACTACGATGTCTGAGATTGTTGAAACAAACAAACCCCTACTTCAAGTCGAGAATGGGGTCAGCAGAGTATTCAAAAAATTCAGCAGCAAGCTTACTAAAAAGGAGAACAAACAAGGAACAATAGCCAAGCCCATGTTGCTGTGACTCAACAAAATGAAGTAGCACCACAGGAGCCAATTGCTCTCAACCAAGAAGAGGTTAAAAGTTTGAGATCCCTTATTAGTAATCTTGATAAACCTTTAGGTACTTGTTCCTTGGCTTATTCAAGTAAGTTTTCTTTCTTTATTGGATTAAATGTCTTAGATAGAATCTTTGTCGAATCTTAGATTTTAGACTCAGGAGCTATCGACCATATGACCCACTCATCAAACATTTTTTTTCGCATATTCCCCATGCCCAAGCAATAGAAAAATAGCCATAGCTGATGGTTCCTTGACCACTGTAGCAGGTGTAGGAGATGTTAGAATAAGTCCATCACTTATCATAAGAAATTTCTTCATGTTTCCAAATTATCTACTAAACTTGTATTTGTTCAAAATTCACTCGAGACTTATATTGCAATGTGATTTTTTATCATAGTCATTGTATATTTAGGATGAGGATTCGGGAAGAACGATTGGACTTGCTAGAGAATGTGATGGCCTTTACTACCTTGAAGCACCAAGCCAATTAGGTATCACCAAGTGCAAGTTATTTCATTCCTTTGTTTCTGAGAGTTTTTCATCCAATAAAAAAAAAAGGTTTGGCTTTACCATCACTGACTTGGACATTCATCATTTAGGACCATTAAAATTCTATTTTCTTCTTATTTTAAAGGTTTAAATGTCAAGAATTTTCATTGTGAAGCATGTGAACTCGCTAAACACAAATATGTACCATTTTTAATTAGTAATAAAAAAAGTTTTGTTCCTTTTTACCTTATTCATAGTGATATTTGGGGTCCATCTGTTGTTCCTAATGTTTTCAGGGCACGATGATTTGTGTCATTCATTGATGATTGTACTCGTGTTACTTGGATTTTCTTGCTTAAAAATAAATCTGATGTCGGTACCATTCTCTCAAACTTTCACTTCATGATTAAAAATTAATTTGGATCAATATCAAAAGATTTTGGTTAGAAGGAAGGAATAGTACATGAGTCATTCTATGTCAATACCCGGCAACAAAATGAAGTTCAAGAAAAATAAATGGCCACATTCTTGAGTCAACTCGAGCCTTTACATTCCAAAAGAATGTACCAAAATCTTTTTCGGGGGAAAGCAGTTCTTATAGTTACACATCTTATAAACCGATTGCCTTCTAGAGTCTTGGGTTTCAAAAGTCCAATGAAAATGCTCTCAACATTTTATCCTGACTTAAAAATCACAAATAACCTTGTTCCTAGGATATTTGGATGCATGGCATTTATCCATATTCATAATCAAAATAGGGAAACTTGATTTGAGAGCATTGAAATGTGTCTTTGTGGGTTATTCTTTGACTCAAGAGGGGTATAAGTGTTACCATCTTTCATCAAAAAAATTCTATGTTTTAGCATATGTTACCTTCAATGAACAAGAGTCCTATTATTGTTCCTTATCTTCAAAGGAAGAAATCTGTAATGGAAGATAAGGACTTTTTTTTAAGCTACCATCATCAACCTTATTTCCTTCCTCAAGTTCAAGCTTTTTCCCTCTTGAGCTACCATCATTATCCGCATTTCCTTCCTCAAGTTTAAGTTCTCAACCAGCTTTATGTCCTTCTCTTGTATCGTCAAGTCACCCGATTCGATGTCTATGCCCATGTCTGTGTCAGAAAATTTTTCAAAATATCTAACTCTGCTTTTGAGAATGAGGGATATGGCAAGGTATATTCAAGGAAGGAGACGGCTATCCCTGAATCTGTACAGTCCCAAGAGTTCAATCTGAATTCTATGAATGAGGTAACAATTTTTGAACCTACATTATAAACTGAGATGAGCCTTATAAAAATGATGATGATTTAAACCTTCTCATTGCAATTAGGAAGAAAACTAGAGTGTGCACAAAATGACCTTTATATCCTCTCTCAAATTTTATGTCTTTCAAGAATTTTTCACCATCTCATAGAACCTTTCTTGTTAACCTAATCACCATTGCTATACCTACCATCTTGTTCGAGGCTTTATCCAACGAGAAATGGAAACATGCTATGAATATGGAAATAGAGGCATTAGAGAAAAATAAGACATGGAAGCTAGTGAAGTTGCTTGTAGGAAAAAAATTATGGGGTATAAATGGGTTTATATAGTGAACTATAGAGCGGATGGATCACTAGAGAGACATAAAGTAAGATTGGTGGCCAATGGGTATACACAAACCTATGGAGTGGATTATCTAGAGACTTTTGTTCTGGTTGCAAAGATGAACACTGTTAGAATATTATTATTTTAGCAGTTAATTATGGTTGGAATTGTAGCAATTTGATGTCAAGAATGCATTTTTGCATGAAGAATTAGAGAAAGAAATTTATATAGAAATTTCACTAGGTTATGGAAAAGACTTGGCAGTTTATACAGTGTGTAAGTTGAAGACAGCTTTGTATAGACTCAAACAGTTTCCATACGTGTGGTTCAAAAGATTTGTAAGAGTTATGATAGCCATAGGAAACAAGCAGAGTCAAGGAGACCATACATTGTTCATTAAGCACTCACCTTCAGGAGGAGTTACAGCTCTTGGTGTATGTTGATGATATAATAGTAATTGGAGATAATGATGAGGAGAAACAGTTCTTAAGTCAATGTTTGGCTAAGGAGTTTGAGATTAAGGCATTAGGAAGGCTAAAATATTTTTTGGAATTGAGGTGGCTCACTCAAGGCAGGGTATATTTATCTTCCAATAGAAGTATGTTATACATCTTCTCAATGAAACAAGCAAAACAACATGCAAACCGGCAAGTACTCCAATAGATCCTAATCATAGATTTGGACTAGCAGAAGAAGATCTGTAGTAGATAGAGAGATATACCAACATATGGTAAGAAAACTCATTTATCTGTCTCACACACGACCATATATTGCTTATGCAGTGAGTATAATTAGTCAATTTACGCACAGTCTGAAGGATATCCATTTGCGAGCAGCTTACAGGGTGTTATAGTATCTCAAAGGGAACATTAGAAAAAAGTATTCTATTTAAAAGGATGAAGGTTTAGCACTTGAGGCATATACAGATGCAGACTATGCTAGGTCAATTGTAGATAAATGATCAACTTCAGGTTATTGTATTTTTTTTTTTTGTGGGAATCTTGTGACATGTAGGAGGAGTAAGAAGCAAAGTATGGTAGCACGATCAAGTGCAGAGATAGAATTTTGAGCAATGGCTCAAGGAGTGTGCGAGCTACTTTGGTTAAAGATTATTTTAGAAGACTTGAAAATCAAATGGGATGGTCCAATAAGACTCTATTGTGATAATTAAGTTAGTAATCAGCATAGCACACAATCTAGTACAGCATAAGGTGGATAGACACTTCATTAAAGAGAAGTTGAAGAGTGGATTAATCTGTATACCTTATGTTTCCACAAATAGCCAACTTGCAAATGTGCTTACCAAAGGTCTAAGTAGTTTAAGGTTTCAAAATGTAGTATCCAAGCTGGGAATGAAAAATACCTATTCACCAGCTTGAGAGAGAGTGAAAAATTTTGTAACAATTCTTAAAAGCTTGTATTCCAAGGATTAGGCTGACTTTCTAAGATCAGGCTGATCTAATTAGAATATTCTAGGATTAGGCTATTTTTTTAGGATCAGGCTGATCTAATTAAAATATTATAACATTATGCTGATTTTCTAAGATCAAGCTAATCTAATTAGAATATTTCATAAATCATGTGGATCTACTTAATTAGAATATTTCATTAATCATGAGATCTACCTAATTAGAATATTCCATTAATCATGGGATCTACCTAGTTAGTCTATAAATCATAGGATCTACCTAGTCAATTTTTTTTAGTAGTTAAGTTTTGTATATAGCTAACCTTTTGTGTATTATACAAGAAATGAAGAGAGAAAAATTATTCTTTAATTTTTGTCAAATATTATTATCCTTAAATTAGTAAAACTATATTAAACTTAGAAGTCTAATAAGCATCCTGCGATTGTTATAAGATGAACAATTTTAAAAAATTCATGTTGCATATGTTAGACATTCTCATCATTTGGATAATGTTATTTAGCCCATACATATAAAATGAATTTTCTAAAAAACTTTACACTGCCTTTTACTTTAGTTTTGTGAAATTTTTATTAGGCATTATCATGTAAGATCCATTAAAGAATTTTCTTTAATAAACATAATAGCCAAGATCTTAGAATAAATGATTTTTACATCTAAACATAAACCAAGAATGCATACCTTGATCCATTGATATTTGTTGACGAGAAACAAGAGGCTGCGATTGGATTAACGACAGATTGAGTTTCTCTCTCTTTCTTAATTCTCTTTCTTATCTGTTTTGATGGTCAAACAAACTATATATAGGAGAGAGAAGATCAATCTGATAATATGATCAATTTCTCTTTCCATCAAAGAAAGGTTATCAGATAATAACTTTCCAAAGATAAACAAATAGGAAATTAGCTTTATTAAACCATCATTATCACTTAAATTTAAATATCTGATAAAATCAGATATCATAATTATCATTTAGAATAAATAAATGATAAATCAATCATATATCCATGTGGGCCACATAAAAGGAAACGCTAACATTCTCCCACTTGGCCCATATGAGATATTAAACATGCTGGTTTAATAATCAATCATAATGTGCATAACAAAAGCTAAAATCCTTATAATATTGGTCAAACATGAAATCATCATTAAGCAAAAAACTAATAAGGATCATAATGGTTGTATGCTATTATTTTGACGTACTCCCTTCCATGTATCACATTACTAGTTCCATACTTAACATGACCTATAATGGGAATTGCAATAAGGTCTAACAATAATGTCTTTATCAAAGACAAATCCTGTAATATTCTCATAATTCATTTATGTATATATACTAGCATAAGTAAACAGGATCCATAAGTGATTGAGAAACAACAATTAATTGAGTTCAAAGTGTCAAATACATAAAGAACTTAAAGCTTTAAACATAACATCACTAATGGTTTTCAATAATGCCCATTCTTTCGACATATTTATGAAATGTCTTTGGCGGCAACCCTTTAGTCAGCGGATCTGCAATCATGAGATTGGTGCTAATATGTTCAATTGACACTCTTTGTTTCTGAACTTCTTCTTTAACGGCAAAGTATTTCAATTCCATATGTTTAGCACCCTTTGAATACTTGTCATTTTTAGAAAAGAAAACTGCTGTGGAATTATCACAATAAATTTTTAGCGGCTTGGCAATACTGTTGACAACCCCAAGTCCTGAAATAAAGTTTTGTAGCCATAAACCATAAATTGTAGCCTCAAAGCATGCCACAAACTTAGCTTTCATAGTGGATGCAGTAATGACAGACTGCTTCGCACTTTTTTTATGAGATCGCTCCTCCAGCTAAAAGGAACAAATGGCCAAATGTGGACTTTCTAGTATCAACACATCCAGCAAATCTGAGTCTGAATATTCCTTTATGCATAAGGAATATAAGGAATTTGTTCCATTTGTTCATGTTTCAATTCATTCTTTAGACATTGCATAAGGCTGAATTTATCTCCCTTCTGAATTGGAACAACACTTATAGAACATTTGTTTATGTTGAATTTCTCAAGAACTTTATTAATATATGCTTTCTGAGATAAACCTAACATTCCTTGTGATCTATCATAAAATATTTCGATTCCAATCACATAGGATGCCTCACCCATCTTTCATTTCAAAGTTCTTAGAGAGAAAATTCTTGGTCTCATATAATAGGCCAAGGTCATTAGAAGCTAGCAAGATATCATCAACATATAGAATCAAAAATATGATTTTGCTCCCACTGACCTTCAAATATATACACCGATCAACGGTGTTTTCTTTAAATCCAAAGGATGTAATGGTATCATTGAACTTAAGATACCATTGTCGGAAAGCTTGCTTAAGTCTGTATATTGACTTCTTCAGTTTATACACCATGTGTTCTTTCCTTCAAATAAAAAGCCTTTAGATTGGTCCATATAAATCTTTTCATTCAAACTCCCATTTAGAAAGGCAGTTGTTACATCCATTTGATGCAACTCTAAATCATAATGAGCTACCAGTGCCATAATAATTCTAAATGAGTCTTTCTTAGACACTGAAGAAAAGTCTCTATGTAGTCAATGCCATATTTTTAGTAAAACCTTTGGCAACAAGTCTGGCTTTACAACGTTTAATATTGCCAATTGAGTCGTGTTTGGTCTTAAAGACCCATTTACACCCAACTCTTTTACAATCTTCATGCAATTCAACAAGATCCTAGACTGCATTGAAATCCATTGATTTTAACTCATCTTGCATGGCATTTAACCATTTAGATGAATTAGCACTTTGCATGGCTTGTGAAAAAGAAACTGGATCATCATTAATACCCAAATCAAAGTCTGATTCTTGTAGATAAACTACATATATAATCATCAGAAATAGCAGTTCTTCTTTGTCGTTGAGACCTTTTTACTTCATTGGGATCGCTTATTGCAAGTTCATTAGTAATATCATCATGCTGTGGTGTTTGATCATTAATTTGTTATTCTTGAAAGTTATTAAAAGGTTCAACAACTCTAGGAATAATAATTGAGAAGAAGTTATGGGTGAAGAAACTTGCACCTTAACTTCTTGGATTTTCACATTATGTGGTTCCAAACTCCCACTAATTTTATTATTCTCAATGAACCTTGCATTTCCAGATTTAACAATTCTTGTACTATGTTAGGACAATAAAATTTATACCCTTTTGATCTTTCTGGATAACCAATGAAGAAACCACTGGTTGTTCTTGAGTCCAACTTCTTTTCATGTGGATTGTAAATCCTTACTTCCGTCGAGCAATCCCAAACATATAAATGCCTCAAAATGGGTTTCTTTTCTATCCACAATTCAAATGGAGTCTTTGAAACTATCTTACTAGGAACCCTATTTAGCAAATACATAGCGGTCTTTAAAGCATGCATCCACAATAATAAGGGTAATGATGAATTGCTTAACATACTCCTAACCATGTCCATTAGAGTTCGATTACGCCTTTCTGCAATACCATTTTGTTCTAGTGTTCCAGGCATTGTGTATTGAGCACATATGCCATGCTTTTCAAGGAATTTGGCAAATGGACCAGGGCATTGTCCAGATTCATCATACTTTCTATAATATTCACCACCTCTATCAGACCTAACAATTTTTACTTTTCTGTCTAGTTGTCTTTTAACCTCATTGATAAACACTTCTAGAGCATTTGCCGATTGAGATTTTTTATGCAACAAATAGACATAGCCATAACGTGAAAAATCATCAATAAGGTGATAAAATACTTTTCTCCACCAAAAGATGGAACATCAAAAGGCCCACATATATCGGTGTGTATAATTTCAAGAAGCTATTTACTTCTTGTGTCGCTTTTCTCTTTTCTTGATTGTGTGTTTGTGTGTTTTCCCTTAATACAATCCACACAAATCCCAAGATCAGTAAAATCTAAATCAGAAAGGATTTCATTCTTTACTAATCTCTCATTTCTTTCTTTGGATATATGATCCAAATGTTTATGCCATAAGTAAGCTGATTGTTCATTCATTAAACCACGTTTAGTAACATTATGATGCAAGGTTAACAATGTCTCAGCAAAAAGACTATCAAGCTTAAATTTGTACAAACCATCAGAAAGAATACCAGAACCAATAAGATGATTGTGTTTAAATAAACTAAAACATCCATTTTTAAATTTAAAAGAATATCTAACTGAGTCAAGTTTGGATAAAGAAACTGAATTATGAGAAATAGAAGGGACATAAAGTGTTTGGAAAAGGTCTAAATGATGTCCAGTGTCTAGAACAAATGATAAGTTCCAACGCTTCAACTGAAACTTTGACTCTATTTCCCATTGAGACAAAGTTTTTCATTTCAGTTTATGGTTTGGATCGTAAGGAATCCTGCATCGTATTAAAAACATGAGTGGTACAACTAGTATCAATCCATCTATTAGGTTTGATTCGAAACATACAAAAGCCGTAGGCTTACCTTTTTGTTCGAACCATGCCTTACGTTTCAGGCAATCTCTCTGATAGTGTCCATGCTTTTTGCAAAAGTGACACTTATCATCCTTTTGTTCCTTCTTATGGATTTGAGCAGATGACCCATTTATCTTTAGTGGTCGTTGCTTGCTCTTTCCTTTCTTATCTAGGCATGGGCACTGGGCCGTGCCGTGCCAGGCAGGCACAGCCCAGGCCCGTCGTGCCAGGAAAATTATCGTGCCGTGCCTGGCATGACCCATTAACAAATGGGTCGTGCCAGGCACGGCCCACTAAAAAAAAATTCAAATTTGGCACGGCCCGTGACCCATCAAGAAATGGGCCACGGGCCGTGCCTGGCACGGCCCAGCAGGGCCGTTGCTGGGCCGTGCCAAAACGGCCCTTCTGGGCCGTTTTGTGGGCCATGCCATGGCATGGCCCAGCAGGGCCGTTGCTGGGCCGTGCCATGGCACGGCCCAAAAGGGCCGTTTTGGCACGGCCCAGCAACGGCCCTGCTGGGCCGTTTTGGCACGGCCCTGCTGGGCCGTGCCAGAACGCCTTGCTGGGCCGTGCCAGAACAGCCTTGCTGGGCCATTTTATAAGCCGTGCCAAGGGTCGTGCCATGGCACGGCTGGTGACAGGAGCACACTGTGCACCTAGGCACCAGCCAGCTGATCGAAGCCATGATCCTGATCGGTGATGATGGATCCGACGATTGCGATCAATCTGATCGGCGATGATCCGACGATTGCGATCGATCCAAGCCATGATCCCGATCGATGATGATCGATTAGATCGTTGCGATCAATCCGATTGGAGATGATCCGACGGTTGTGATCGATCCAAGCCATGATCCCGATTGGGATGATCGATCCGATGGTTGCAATCCATCCAATCGGAGACGATCTGACGGTTGCGATCGATCCAAGCCATGATCCAGATCGGCGATGATCAATCCAATAGTTGCGATCCATCTGATCGGAGATGATCTGATGGTTGCGATCGATACAAGCCATAATCCCGATCGACAATGATCGATCGGACTGTTGCGATCAATCCAATCGGAGACGATCCGATGTCTACGATCGATCCAAGCCATGATCATGATCGGCGATGATTAATCCGACGGTTGCGATCCATCGATCGGAGATGATCTGATGTCTGTGATCGATCCAAGCCATGATCCCGATCGGCGATGATCAATCCGACGGTTGCGATTCATCCGATCGAAGATGATTCGACATCTGGATCGATCCAAGCCATGATCTCGGTCGGCGATGATCAATCCGATCGGAGACAATCCGATGGTTGCGATCGATCCAAGCTATGATCTCAATCGGTGATGATCAATCCAACAGTTGCGATCCATCCGATCAGAGACGATCCGATGGTTGCGACCGATCCAAGCCATGATCCCGATCGACAATGATCGATCGGACTATTGCGATCTATCTGATCGGAGATGATCCAATGTCTGCGATCGACCAAGCCATGATCCCAATCAGGGATGATCGATCCGATGGTTGCGATCGATCCGATTGGAGATGATCCGATGGTTGCAATCGATCCATGCCATGATCCTGATCGGCGATGATCGATCCGATGGTTGCGATCCATTCGATTGGCGATGATCCGACAGTTGTGATCGATCCAAGCCATGATCTCGATCGGTGATGATCGATCTGATCAGAGACGATCCGACGGTTGCGATCGATCCATGCCATGATCCTGATCTGCTATTATCGATCGAACGGTTGCGATCTATCCAATCGGAGACGATCCGATGATTGCGATCGATCCAAGCTATGATCCCAATCAGCGATGATCGATCGGACCATTGTGATCAATCCGATCAGAGACGATCCGACGTCTTCAATCATCCAAGCCATAATCCCGATCGGCGATGATCAATCCGACGGTTTGTGATCGATCCAAGCCAAGATCCCGATCGGCGATGATCGATCCGACGGTTGCGATCAATCCAAGCCATGATCCCGATTGGTGATGATCGATCGAACCGTTGCGATCAATCCGATCGGAGACGATCCGACGGTTGTGATCGATTCAAGCCATGATCCCGATCGGGGATGATCAATCCAACGGTTGTGATCTATCCCATCGAAGACAATCTAACAGTTGCGATCGATCCAAGCCATGATCCCGATCGGCGATGATCGATCCAACGGTTGCGATCCATCCGATCGGCGATGATCCGATGGTTGCGATCTTTCTATTTTTTTCTTCTTACTTATTGTATTATGTTCTACAGGTTAGGCCTAGCCCCCCTCCCTTCTATACCATTTAATTTTAAATTAATAAACTGGTAGGGGTCTGTGCCAAACCCCCACCATTATGGTGGCTTTATATTAATAAAATTTCTTTATTCCTAATAATTTTTTAATTTATCAAAAAAAAATATTTTTTATAAATTTTTTTATTTGAGTTGTTCATGGGCCAGGCCCCAGGTGGGTCGTGCCTGGCACGGCCCAGGCCCACCTGGGCCGTGCCTGGCACAGCCCACCTGGGCCGGCACGGCTCAGGCCCACCTAGGCCGTGCCGGGCATGGCCCACCTGGGCCGGCATGGCTCAGGCCCACCTGGGCCGTGCCAGGCACGGCACGACGGGTCAGCCCAGGCCCATCATGGGCCGTGCCATGATGGGCCAACAGAAAAAATTTTCTGAGCCCGACACGGCCCGGTAAACTGGGCCGTGCCGGCACGGCCCGGTACTGTAGCAGTGCCGGGCCGTGCCTGGCACGGCCCATCAGGGCCTGGGCCGTGCCGTGCCATGGGCGGCACGGCCCAGTGCCCACCTCTATTCTTATCTTTCTTTGATTTCTTTCCAGCTCCTTGTTGACCCATGAGATTAATAAAATGATTTACATGTTTCTTAATTCTTGCTTCCTCTTGAATGAGCATACTTTGTAGTTCATTCACATTCCACTTATCCTTCATAGTGTTATAACTCATGTGAAATGGACCATACTTAGGAGGCAAGAATTGATAATGAATCACACAAGAAAATTCTCATTCACTTCCAATCCCATTGTCTTTAGTCTTGCTGCTATGTTTGTCATTTCAACAACATGCTCATGCATAGTACAAGAACCATCAAACTTAATGTTGGTTAAAGTACTCATCAAGTGACTTATCAGCAAAGTCAGATTGGGAACGTGCTTCCACAAACTTCATAAATTCCTTAGCACTTTCAGTAGCAGGAATTATGGACTTGATGTTGTTTGCTACAGTCATTTACATGAACATCACACTAAGTCTGTTTGATCTTTCCCAAGTCTTATGAAAAGACCTCTGTTCAGCACTGCTAGAGTCAGTAAGAGCAGTGGGTTTCATTTATGAGTGCCAAATCAAGATCCAGAACACAAGATGAAACTGAACTTGTTCGCGCCATTCAGAGAAATTAAGCCCATTAAGAGTTTGAACAGACATAGTTTGCGAATGAAGAGAAACAGGAACAAATAAAATATGCTCACACGTTATATTTAAATAAATATCCAGACTCTATCAAGTAAACAATAAGTGCATATTGAAGTTCTCCTTTGGATGATACAACAATATACAACAGTAAACATAATTGATGCTTAATTTTAATTTTACATACTTGGCCATTATATATACTCAAATTAGATATGTTTGCTATCTTTGGATATGCTAAACATACCTAACCAAGCATATTAATTGACCACATCATGTCCATAGATTATAAAATGACTAGTCAACCTTTGGGCGACCCTTAAATATTTATAATCAATGAACTTCAATATACTCATAACAATTAAGCAATTATGTCATTCATTTATAAGCATCACATAATTATGAGTAATTGAATTATTTAATTAAATTTGATACCTATAAACTTTTAAATTTGGCCACTTTGGTGACTAACAAATTACATAATATAGACATCAAATTTAATTAATGATAATATCTTGCATGAATACTAAAGACTTAAGTGTACCCACATAATTTTACTATATATATATATATATATATATATATATATATATATATACATAAACATTAATCTCATAAATATTAAAAGGCAAAACATAAATTTTAAAAGAATCTCCTTGCTGGAGAAATATCCTCAGCTTTCATCTTTTATTGTTAAGGATTAGATTGATAAAGTGGTAACCCCTTGTTTATAGGTTTGAATCACCGTTAGCCTTTTATTTTATTTTACTTTTTCCCTCCTCATGACCCTTTCCGTAAGA
>UESW01004810.1:131988-162823 GCA_900491605.1 Calamus simplicifolius
ATTTTTTTTTTAATCCTAGTGGGTAGACTTTTCTATCTATTTATTTTCTGAATCCATACTTTTAAATTAAATAAAGTTTTTTATTGTGGTTATGGAGCGGGGTTTTAGTTAGGCCTCTTATTTGGATGAATTAAGAACGGAATGCAATCGTCATGTGAGACTTCTTGATTTAGGAGTATTTTAAATTTTTAATATGATCTATTTATTGTATCAAATATGTTGCAGCCAAATCACTTTTGAGGAGCGTCAAGCGATAGAAATGCTTCATTGGCCTTCAGAGGAATGATAGGGACTGCCTCCTTCAACCGGAAACCTGCAAGAAAAGTCAGACCGGTGGTTCCGACGGGGACCTCCGATGCTCAAGTTAGCGATCTGGAGAACAAGGATTTTTTAATGAAAAAGTAGAGATTGAGTCCCCCTCCCTCGTTGGGGGTCGGGCTCTTTATATACATGTTCGGGTCCCTCTTACCTTTCGTCCATAATAGCCGAATCATATCTTCTGTTAAGATCGGCTCCATAGGTAGGCGCCAGCTGCTAAACGTGTGCCATAAGTATCACAACGGCCCATAGTATAGCAGGAACCGCTCGTGATCTTGGCAAAAGAGAACGGGTTGACGGGCCACGTGGAAGTCCTGTGAACAGCAATGGGTGATAAGGTTAGTCACGTGGGCCCCAAGTGTAGCCATTGGGGCGAAGATTCGGAGTTGAAGCCAGCTGTCCATCGTAGAGCATTAATTATGGAGTTATAGCACTATTCACGTGCAAGGCACTGTTCATGTGCATGATACTGTTCACGTACATGACACTGTTGACGGCCGAGGCCGTAGGAAAAAGCCGAGGCCGAAGTTGTTTATTGCCGAATGAAAAATCAAAGGCCGAAGGGGCTAACGTGGCAGCCATAAATACCTTAATATATGAGAGAGAATAAGGCAATAAATGCGAGTGGATGCTCGTGCCTTTGAGGCCATAAATGCTATAAGACTGAAGAAAATAAGGCAATAAATGCTAGCAAGTAAGTGGATGTACGTCGGCAAGGGCCGACGCGGAGATGCAGGCCGATGCGAGGTTGAGGCCGACGCCTTGAGGCCGACGCGCGCTGTTGAGGTCGACGCTGATGCCAAGTGCTGTTGAGGCCGACGCCGATGCCAGGGGGCTAACGTGGCAGCCATAAATGAGAATAAGGCAATAAATGTCTGGATGATCGTGGCCATAAATGCTATAAATATGGAAGAGAATAAGGCAATAAATGCCTAGCAAGTGGATGCACGTCAGCAGGCCAACGCCAGACACTGTTGAGGCTAACGCCGACACCAGAGGGCTAACGTGCCAGAATAAGGCAATAAATGCTTGGATGATCGTGGCCTTTGAGGCTATAAATATGAGAGAAAATAAGGCAATAAATGTCTAGCAAGCCGAGGTGCTATTGAGGCCGATGCTGACGCCGATGCCAGAGGGCTAACGTGGCAGCGATAAGGCAATAAATGCCTTGATGCTCATGGATGGAATTAAATGTCCATCACGTCCTTCAAAAGAAAGCCGAGTAGAGCGGCCTAAGGCCGAGGATGGCCGTCTAAGAAAATCATCTAAAAATTGCTATCTCGAAAGGATGCCATCCAAAAATTGTTATTTTTATTGCCCATAGGGTCAAGTGGTCCCATCAAAATATATGAATCAAAATTACTTTAATATATTATTAATGTATACTAAATATAGTAATCAACATTACTAATATTTATGATCGTAAACAGTTTATTAAGAGCATAAACATTTTTTTTCTTTTCTAAAATTATCTGGTCTTGTCATCTTTGTTTATGAATCCAAGAGGCGTTTTAAATTGTAGTCCGCCACAATACTTATTTTCAAAATCAAAATAATTTTTTTAAAGAAACACGTAACTAACCTAAAAACATGAATTTTATAAAATTTAAAAGATTTATAAAGATTTTTAATGATCTTCACATAACTTTAAAATAAAATGCAAAAATTTTAATATTTTAAGATATACAAAATCTTTGATACAGACGGGCCAATTAACTCTTTGTTCAAGATGAAATAATGGCCGTGAATATTTTTTCGCCTGGTGTTGAACTTGAGGTCAAGATCATTATTTTTATTCTTTTAATTCTAGATGTTCTATTAATTTTAGTAATTAATTAATTTTTATTTAATAATTTTTATGCACTCAGATTTGATTGCATTTTATCATGAGCTAGCCTAATAGAACGGTGGAGGTCTTCAGCCTTGAGGGCTCAGGTGAGCATAGAAATTGGCAACATTTGTGATGGGTAGAAAAAGTCTTTGTATATTGCTTCAGTGCAGGATGATTTGTATCGGACATGATGATTCACTCGTACATAAATTCATGTGCCTGCAGTGCAGAACTCATGAGCAAATTTTTTTGGCATGAGCCCTGGCATGGATAAATCAAAAACTTTTTCATGATGGATAATTCGTTTGTTAGGGGTACGCGATAAAGTGTGCTAGACTAATGTAGTCCTAGGCACACTTTTGATATTTTAAAATTTTCAAACTACTAGCTTCTACTGCTAGCTTTGATCAAATGCGTGGTAAGAGGTAATGTGGCATCTCAACAACACATGATAGGGTGTGACGTGATGTGGCTTTTAAAATCTGAAACCAAATTTCATATTTACTCATGGCTGATTTGTGTGGCCCAAATATCTTTTTAATATTTAAGATAATTTTTAGATAACAAACTTGGAAAAAAAATAGAATCATAAATATCATATACAATTTCATTTTACTTTTTAAGATTTTAAAATTTAATTCAAACTAAATCAAATTTGAATTTAAAAACAAAATATTCAAAAAATATTTTTAAAAATTTATAAATTATTATTTTTAATGCTTATAGCTTATATCATATTTTTATTTGAAAAAATTATAAACATAACTTATTTAGTTTATTTTATTTTTTATAAAATAAAATTTATTTTAATTTTAGATTATATTTAGATAAAAAAATTAGTTTTCATCTAGTTCATTATTATAACTAGTATGGATACGATTAAGTTATAGATTTAATAAATTGGTTCGTTTATTTGTTTGGATTTAATATTTTTAAAAGTTAATCAATTTTATTTTAGGTTTTAAAACTTGATACATATTCAGATAGCATTAAAAAATAAAATACTTGACCATTACCATGCATAGCATATGCAGAAAATATTTTTTCAAACAAAAATTGAATACATGTTTTCTCAAATAAAAAAAGTTATATATTAATTCTATATATATATATATATATATTGAAAAATATGATATGAAATGACAATATTCTTTGCCTCCATGGATATGGATATGGGACAAAATAATGTTGTTGGATATTAATTGAGAATAAGTGGATAAAAAAGTTGTTTTTTTTAATGAAATTAGTTGAGTTTGCCCTCCAATCCCTATTATCTTGTAATACAATAGTGTATTCTATAATATAATAATATGATAATAATAACATTTAATATATATTTATATGAAAATATTATATATATTATATTAGTACGATACTGTTGCAATAAGTATTGAGATATTATATAATATTCTATATGAGTGGATAAAGAATTGAAGGAAAAAAAATGAATAGCAAAACCTTTGAGATGGTATGGATATGTAATAAAATTCGACTAAGGGTTTTTGAACATCTTTTTTGTCTTTGGCATGCACTCGAGCACGTGTCGTCAATCATTAGGCGTGGTGCAGCTCCTACTATACGCACTACGAGAAAGTTGACCATTTGAAGCGAACTTATAACGACGACTTATTGTCATCGCTATAGGTTCACTTACTACGGTGAAATAAAAATTAAATTCATCATAATAACTATTTATTATTTCAAAAAAAGATTTTGTCGTAATATTCCTACTTATAACAGTGAATCTAATGTCGCCGTTATAGATAGAATTTTTATTTAAAAAAATAATATTTTGATTTAAGATATTATGATGGAAAAATATTTATCGTAATATCTCTACTTCTAACGGTGAAATCAAATTTGCCATTATAGATAGAGTTTTTATTTAAAAAACTAATTATTTTAATTCAAGATATTGCGATAAAAAAATATTTCAACGTAATATCTCTACTTTAATGGTGAAATCTAGTTTTACCGTTATAGATAGAGTTTTTATTTAAAAATAATTATTTTAATTCTAGATATACGATGAAAAATATTTCATCATAATATCTCTACTTCTAATGGCGAAATATAATTTCGTCATTATAGATATAGTTTTTATTTTAAAAATAATTATTTTAATTCAACATAATACGACAAACAAAGATTTCATCGTAATATCTCCACTTATAACAACGAAAACTAATTTTGCCATTATAGATATAGTTTTTATTTTAAAAAATAATTATTTTAATTCAACATAATACGACAAAAAATATATTTTTCCATAATATCTATATTTATAATGGCAAAATCTAATTTTGTCGTTATAGATAGATTTTTTATTTAAAAAATAATTATTTTAATTCAAGATATTAATAGGGAGCAGATTTTATTTTTTTTTTTTGTGCATTACGGTGAAAAATAAATTTCATCGTATTATGGAGCATATTTTATTTTTATTTTTTGTTCTATTATGGTGAAACGTTGTTTTCGCCGTAATAGGGAGTAGATTTTATTTTTATTTTTTCATTGTGCTATTATTTGTAACGAAGACATCTAAATGTCACCGTAATAGGGTGAGAGTATTTTTTTTTTTGTGCTATTATGGCAAAAAATAAATTTCACCGTAATATGGAGCATATTTTATTTTATTTTTATTTTTTGTTCTATTACGGCAAAAAATAGTTTTCATCGTAATAGGAAGCAGATTTTATTTTTATTTTTCTTCATGCTATTACGACGAAAATTGTATTTCACCGTAATAAGTTGATTTGTAACGGTGACAGTTAAATGTCGCCGTAATAGGTGAGAGTATATTTTTTTAATTTTTGTGCTATTATGGTGAAAAATATTGTTTCACCGTAATAAGTTGATTTGTGGCGGTGATAGTTAAATGTCTCGTAATAGGGTGAGAGTATATTTTTTTAATTTTGCGCTATTACAACGAAAATTATGTTTTGCCGAAAGAAATTGATTTGTAACGGCAACATTTGAATGTCCCATAACAGGGTGAGAGTATATTTTTTTTATTTTTGTGCTATTACGGTGAAAAAAATAATTATCACCATAATAAGTTGAATTATTACGACAAAAATTAATCGTCGTAATAAGATCACACCCGGTAAAGATATTTTTCCCCGTTTTTCCTCTTTTCCCTGAAACCCTCCCGCGATTTTCTTCTCTTCTTCCTGAAACCCCACGATCTCCCCTCCGCAAATCTGAGGCCCCGCGAGCTCCTCTCTGCCATGAACCTCCGGATGCCGGAACCCTCCCTCGCCACCTTTAAAACTCTACCGCATAGAAGCAAAAACAAATCTGGTAAGCTCTCCCTTTCCCTGTTCTGGTTTTATTGATCTCCTTCGATCTATTTTTACTGCTCCTGGGTATTTCCTCAGTCTCCGTCTCCATCTCCGTCTCTGTCTGAGAGGCATCTCAGATATAGAAAGGGAGAGAGAAAGAGAGATTGAGAGATAGGGAGAAAGGACAATCATATTATGTGATTTACTAGTACTTGCAATCCTACTTATGGTATTTAGCATCATCTGAAAATATATTTGCATTCAACCATGTCCACTTGTTTACCTTTCCTTTCGGTATGTTACCTAGCATGTGTTCACACTTCATCATTAGATACCTTGTAAACCTTATGGCAACTAAACCTCACCCACAGTTAAATTAGTGGTGTATGATACACCTCAAGGTTGAAGAGGAATGATAAATGATGACGCCCAATCATCGATCCTGAACGTCGGGAACGGAATGCTTCTCGAACCTTTGCTTCACCAGGTTGCCTACAAAGAAGTTCCAAGACCGGAGAGGGTTCTCCGGTGGGACCCTCCGACGCCCAAGTTAGCTACTGAGGTCACAGCTCAAGAGGGGCTCGAGTGAGCCCTTTTTAGTATGGAAAGGGAGATCTCAGAGAGGAGGGATTCCTTCCTGAGTGCTAAGACAGCGATTTTGAGGATTATCGCACATACCTGTTTAGAGAGTGGATTCACCTTTTTATAGGGGTTGATATGATCGCGTGGGTTTCCATGAGGAAGGAATGTCCGCGGGTTCTTGGAAGTTGTGTGGATCTGGGTTGGTTGGTGGGTCCTATCCCATCGGAGAGGGAGAAAATGGTTGGTGGGTTAAGTCCCATCAATCAGTGGGGCTACTGAGTTGTTGGGTCTAGTTCCATCAGCGACGTGGCCAGTGGGTAGGTGGATCTGGCGTTGTCAGGCGGCGCGAGTCAGAGAGGTGGTTTCTTAAACTGCTAGGGCCGATTTGGAGAGGACTGGGACATCTCGACCTCTCGGGGGAGCCGAGGCTGAACCTGGTTGACCAGGGGCGGCTGCGGCCGACCTCCCAGCCAGGAAGTGCCAGGGCGGGGCCGGCCAGGAAGGGCCAGGGCCGACTCGGTGGACTCGGGGATGCCGGGGGAGAGGGGTCGGCCAGGGATGTCCGGGGCGACTCGGTGGGCTCGAAGATGCCGAGGCCGAGAGGGCCGGCTAGGGGTGGTCGGGGCTGACTCGGCGGGCTCGGAGATGCCGAGGCCGAGAGGGGCCGGCCAGGGATGGCCTGGGCTGACTCGGCGGGCCTGGAGATGCCGGGACCGAGAAGGGCCGGCCAGGGATGGCCTAGGCCGACTCGGCGGCTTGGAGATGCCGGGGCCGAGAGGGGCCGGCCAAGGATGGCCTGGGCCGACTCGCGGGCTGGAGACACTGGGGCTGAGAGGGGCCGGCCAGGGATGGCCTGGGCCAACTGGTGGACTTGAAGATGCCGGGGCCGAGAGGGGCCGGCCAGGGATGGCCTGGGCCGACTCAGCGGGCCTGGAGATGCCGGGGCGAGAGGGGCCAGCCAGGGATGTCCTGGGCCGACTCGGCGGGCTTGGAGATGCCGGGGCCGAGAGGGGCCGGCCAGGGATGGCCTGGGCCGGCTCGGCAGTCCTGGAGACACCGAGGCTGAGAGGGGCCGACCAGGGATGGCCTGGGCCGACTCGGCGGGCTTGGAGACCGGGGCCGAGAGGGGCCGGCCAGGGATGGCCTGGGCCAACTCAACGGGCCTAGAGACGCTGAGGCCGAGAGGGCCTGGCCAGGAATGGCCTGGGCCGACTCGGCGGGCTGGAGATGCCAGGGCCGAGAGGGGCCGTCCAGGGATGGCCGGGGCCGACTCGGCGGGCTCAGAGACGCCGGGGCCGAGAGGGGCCGGCCAGGATGGCTGGCCGACTCGGCGGGCTCGGAGATGCCGGGGCCGAGAGGAGCCGGCCAGGAATGGCCTGGGCCGACTCGGCGTACCTGGAGATGCCGGGGCCGAGAGGGGCCGGCCAGGGATGGACGGGGCCGACTCGGTGGGCTCGGAGATGCCAGGGCCGAGAGGGACGGCCAGGAATGGCCTGGGCCGACTCGGCGGGCTTGGAGACGTCGAGGCCGAGAGGGGCCGGCCAGGATGGCCGGGGTCGATCGGCGGGCTCGGAGATGCCGGGGCCAAGAGAGGCCGGCCAGGGATGGCCTGGGATGCAAAAACGCTTTGGTTTTATCGAGATTGCCCCTGTGGCTAGACGTGGCTACACCAACCACATCAGATGCCCCCCCGCCCCTGAGCGCTAAGGACCATGCGCCTGCTGCCCTTTGGGCGAAAGGGGCGCGAAAATTCAAAAGGAATGATTGCTTCTTTTGATGCGCTTTAAATGGGCTGATGAGCTGGCGCTTGGTTTCGAGGTGGTGTCTTTCAAAGATCTCCCGTAATCATGCGTTAGGTGGGGCTGATGTTGGCGCCGGACGCTCCGGAGAAAGAGCTCATCGGGTAGTGGAGAAAAGGTAAGGACATCATTGCTGCCCATTTTCTATGCCTCACGATTGGCCAGGGATCACGTCTCTTGGGGAAATGAGGCAGCACGTCTCGGGCCAGGCGAGATTTACGGCTAGCAGCTGCAGCGCAATGGATGCATGCCAGGTGGCAGGATCTCGGGCGGCACTGGCTAGAGATGGGGGCTATAAAAGCCTTCTAAGAGCCTGTGAGACCTTTACGCTGCCACTGCTTTCTCCACCTTCTTCTTCTTCGAATTCTTCTTCTGCGACCTGAGCCCTTCCAACTCCCAGGTCAGTCTCATCCCTTTTTTTACCTATGGACCGTAGAGCCATTAGGGAGGGTAAGAGGCCGGTAGAGGAGTCTTCCCAATCTGATAGTGAAAACAGCCTCCAGTAGCTAGCAGCCAAGTGCCACGACCGTCGGGCGGCGTCGTTATCCGCAACCCATCAAGGGCATTAGGACCTCCGCCTACCTCCGGTTCCCCCATTAGGGTAGTACCCTTATCCTCTCGCCGTCTGGCTCTTCCTCTGGCGGTGAGCTCTGATCCAGCGGGTCCGTCGGGGGTAGCCTCAACCATGACCCCTAAGGATGTAGAGGCCATTAGGGCTAAGTTCCTGGTCCCTGATTTCATTGGCCTGTCCGCGCCAGAGCCCGAAGATAGGGTGATTTCTGACCATCCAGGTCGGATCGCTCTATATGAGGAGTTCTTCCGATGCGGGCTGTGCCTTCCCTTTCACCCTTTCTTTCTTAACCTTTTAGAGAGGTATAGATTAGTGCCGGCACAGTTGACTCCGAATTCGATTCGGATCATTTGCGCCTTCGTTATCCTTTGCCACTTTGAGGGGGCCCGTCCGAGTTGTCCCTATTCCGAGCCTTTTACAAACTCCACCGTCAAGGCGAGGGGGCTGGTGGGCCTTTACCACCAGACCGGGTAGAGCCTTCCCCTAGGCCTCCCGTCCAAAATTAGAGGGTGGAAGTCTAGGTTCCTTTTTGCTCATGTTGAGGGGGTGAGAGCTATTTGGAGGGAGCCCGATACTAGCTCCAATGATGACTCCTCCGTAAGGGAGAGAGATAAGGATCTATTTACCCAGTTATCCAATTGTCAGATCCCCGGCTATAAGGAACTCCTATCCGAGGAGAACCTGATAGAGGCCGAGTTGGCCCCGGCGAGCCTGAATCCCTTTGTCCCATTTTTCTGTTTACTGCGTGTCGCCGCTAATGCCGATTATCTTTTCTTGTGCAGCCATGAAGTTCTCCGTCAACGAGTTCGAGGCCATCGCAAGGCAGAAGAGGCCGGCAATCGGAGAGTCATCTAGGCCATCGAAGAAGCTCCGGAGAAGGGAGCCAGCCAGGCTGGCCACAGCCCCAACGCCCGCGGAGGGACCGGCTGAGAGGAAGCCGGTGGTGAGAGTGGCCCAAAGGCAGCCGGGGCCGAAGTTGAAGAGGGGGAGATCCCGGCCGCCACCGAAACACCGGTGGTGGTCTTGGATGAAGAGGAAGCTGCTGCCGCTGCCGATGTGCCCGAGGCGGGGCAGGTCACTGTGCCGTTGGCCCCCAGCTACTGCTGAGCTGGGGAGGGAGAGTGCTCCCCCAGCTACTGGTGAGGGGGAGCAGACCACCAGGGAGGCCCGAGACGGGGCAGAGGCAACCGGGAAACAGAGGGATGAGCCAAGGAGCTCATCCCACCAACCGGCTTGGCGCCCAGACCATCCTCAGGCAGAGGGTCCGTAGGAGGGACAGATGCGCCTGGTCCCTACCATCGGCAGAATGACGGATGCGCCCGGGCCTCCCGTCTCTTGTCGGGAGTCGGGCTGCCAATTTTGAAGAGGAGATGCGGGGGATGAGCCACTCCGCATTCATGGACATAATTTTGGTCTCCATCGTCCAGGTAGCTCTTGAACTTGCTTCCTTTTCTCGATGTTTTTCTCCTTGTAGCTAACATGTTTCTTCCGTTGCAGATAACCAATGGCGCCCTTGGGCTACGCGAGGCACTGGCCCAATCTTCAGGCACATTGGCGAAGGCCCTGGCGTGGGTCGACAAATACCGGAAGGAGAGCATGGCGCACGTTGACAGCCTTGCTCGACTTCGCCAGGAGACCACGGCCTACGAGGAGAGCCTCGCTGGCCGCCTAAAGGAATTGGAGAGCCGGGCCACTGCAGCCGAGGCCAAAGCGGAGTTGGCCTCAGAGAGGTTGAAGGTTGCCGCGGCGCAGAATGAGGAGCTGACCAGGCAGCTCCAAAGCGCCGGGAGGAGGCCCGGGCAGCCAGGGAGAAGGCCGCTACCGCGGAGAAAGCGGCAGCGGAAGCTGTTTTGGAGAAGTCAGTGCGGTGGCCTGCGCTGATGAGGCCAGCGCCCGTGCCGCAGAAGCTGAGGCCAAGGCTTGGGAGGCCGAAAACAAGGCGCAACGGGCCGAGGCCGAGGCCGGGCAGGCTGTCTCCAAGTTCAAGGCTTCGCCGGAGTTCAGGCAGGAGGTCCTCGAAGCCAGCCTTGACGCTTATCTTCAAGGCTTCGAGATGGGCAAAGTCCGAGTAGCCGCGGCCCTCGAGGTCGACATTGCCGAACTCGAAGATATCCGGCCCGGGGGTCCCAACGAGGAGCCGGCTGGGAAGAAGGACGAGGGGAAGCCTGGCCCCGGCGAGCCTTGAATTGTATTTTCTTTTTCTTTATCTTATGTAATCGGCCTTGGGCCCAATTTTGTACTCATCTTTAGCTATCAATGAAGAAACTTTTTGTCTAAGCTTCTTACTTTTGTACCTCCCTTCCATAGTTAATGAAAAAGTCCTTTACTCAAAATCTCTTTGTGTCTCGATCTGTTTGCTTCTTTCACTTTTGAGAGAAATGCCTTACTGTGCCAAATCAGATATGCCGGCGACATTATAGTTGGATATTGTATCTTCCAAACTGTTCTTTTGAACCTTGAGCGTTGCGCGTGTCGGCCGTACTAAGACCAAACTGCAATTTTGGACTTGGCCAACACTTGAACACATCTCCGAGATGTAAACTGGCTACATAAATGCCCAGTGCTATTGTAGGCTGTTTGAAAGAAGGCTCGCCTGTGCATGAATCTTTCTGAAGGCTTGGAAAAATCGGCGGATGACCTGCTGCCGAAATTAATTTTGGAGGTATCGAGGCTGACCAGAAATGGTTAGAACCGATTTAGCCATTGTAAGGGCACCAAGGGCAAGTGAAGTTGACTAGGGGAAGTCTATATCGACTTGCTCAGTGCTGAAAATGCCAGAACCGGCTGGGGCCAATTAGGAAAGGCCATAACCGTGCCGTCTGGTTCAGGGTTCACGGGAGCCAATCAGGGCCCTTTAGAACTGTCTTAATGGGTGTGAATTTTGTTAGAGGGGCGACTTGAACGCACATCGAGCTGTTAGGAGAGAAACCACCGTGCCGGGGCTGAGGGGTGTGGTGCCGATGGTTGCCTTGAACCGCTTCAGTGGTATGTAAGCCACCTGAAGGATGACTCAACCGGGTATGGGGCTATTAGGGTCTTGACCGACTCGGGGGCACCGCTGTGCCGGAGTCGAGTGGTGTCCCATTAGCCGCGATGCCAGTGAGCTCCTTTTGAACTACTTCAGGGGTTTGTGTGCTACCTGAAGGGCGACTCAGTCGGGTACGGAGCTGTTAGGGTGTTAACCGACTCGGGGGCACCGCCGTACTGGGGCCGAGTGGTGTCCCGTTATAGCTGCGATGCCAATGAGCTTCTTTTAAACCGCTTCAGGGGTTTGTGTGCCGCCTAAAGGGCGACTCAGCCGGGTACGGAGCTATTAGGATCTTAACCGACTCGAGGGCACCGTCGTGCCGGGGCCGAGTAGTGTCCTTAGCCGCGATGCTAGTGAGCTCCTTTTGAACCGCTTCAGGGGTTTGTGTGCCACCTGAAGGGTGACTCAACCGGGTATGGAGCTGTTAGGGTCTTAACCAACTTGGCGGTACCGTCGTGCGGGGCCGAGTGGTGTCTTGTTAGCCGCATGCCACTGAGCTCCTTTTGAACCACTCCAGGGGTTTGTGTGCCGCCTGAAGGGCGACTCAGTCGGATACGGAGCTGTTAGGATCTTAACCGACTCGGGGGCACCGCCGTGCCGGGGCCGAGTGGTGTCCCATTAGCCGCGATGCTAGTGAGCTCCTTTTGAACCGCTTTAGGGGTTTGTGTGCCGCCTGAAGGACGACTCAGCCGGGTATGGAGCTGTTAGGGTTTTAACCGACTCGGGGGCACCTCCATGCCGGGGCCGAGTGGTGTCCCATTAGCCACGATGCCAGTGAACTCCTTTTGAAATGGCTTCAGGGGTTTGTGTGCCGCCTGAAGGACAACTCAGCCGGGTACAGAGCTGTTAGGGTCTTAACCGACTCGGGGGCACCACCGTGCCGGGGCCGAGTGGTGTCCCATTAGTCGCGATGCTAGTGAGCTCTTTTGAACCGCTCCAGGGGTTTGTGTGCCACCTGAAGGGTGACTCAGCCGAGTACGGAGCTGTTAGGGTCTTAACTGACTCGGAGGCACCGCCGTGCTGGGGCCGAGTGGTGTCTCGTTAGCCGCAATGCCAGTGAGCTCCTTTTGAACCGCTCAGAGGTTTGTATGCCACCTGAAGGGCGACTCAGCCGAGTACGGAGCTGTTAGGGTCTTAACCGACTCGGAGGCACCGCTGTGCCGGGGCCGAGTGGTGTCCTGTTAGCCGCGATGCCAGTGAGCTCCTTTTGAACCGCTTCAGGGGTTTGTGTGCTTCCTGAAGGGCGACTCAGCCGGGTACGGAGTTGTTAGGGTCTTAACCGACTCGGGGGCACCACCGTGCTGGGGCCGAGTGGTGTCCTTTTAGCCGTGATGCCATGAGCTCCTTTTGAGAGATCTGGTCCTTGGATGTAAGGGAGAACAGGCTGTGGCGTTAGAAGGGGCCTCCTTTATTACTCATGCTTCTGGGAATACATCATTGGTAATATTGGCGGAGGTTGTCTGCATTTCAGGTATGTGGAATGGGTTTCCCATCAAGCTTCTCTAATTTGTATGCCCCCCGGTGAAGTGTTTCGGTGACGCGATAAGGGCCTTCCCAATTGGGGGATAGCTTGCCCCCCTCTGTAGGCTTTGAAACCTCAGCTTTTCTTAAGACCAAGTCTCCGCGGCGAAAAACCTTAGGACAAACTCGAGCGATGTAGTACTTGGCCACTCGCTGATGGAAGGTCGCCATGCGCAGCCTCGCCCGATCGTGCGCCTCATCTATGAAGTCCAGGTTAGCCCGTATCAGTGCAGAGTTGTTTTCCTCGTTGAAGGACTCCACACGTGGGCTGGGCAGACCGATCTTGACGGGGATGACGGCTTCGGATCTGAAGGCAAGACTGAAAGGAGTCTCGCCCGTCGGGGCTCTGGGGGTTGTGTGGTAGGCCCATATCACACTGGGGAGCTCCTTCACCCATCGACCCTTGGACCCGTCTAACCGGGTTCTGAGTCCTCTAAGAATGGTGCGGTTTATGACTTCAGCTTCTCCATTGGTTTGCGGGTGGCCGACAGAAGTGAATATGTGATGAATGCCTAGCTCGCCACAGAAGGCTTTGAATGCTTCGTTGTTGAATTGGCGGCCGTTGTCCATGACAAGGGTGTGAGGCAGGCCGAAACGGCATATGATCGACTTCCAGAAGAAGGCTTTGACTTTACGTTCAGTGATCTTGGCCAGTGCTTCGACCTCAACCCATTTGGTGAAGTAATCGATGGCAACTAGCAAAAATCTCAGCTGCCCTGAAGCTGGGGGGAATGGCTCGAGAATGTCCATTCCCCACTGGGCGAAAGGCCACGGGGCTGAGAGCGGACTCATTGGGGCAGATGGTTGATGTTGGATGTGTGCGTGGCGCTAGCAACCATCGCACTTTTGAACCAATTTAGCTGCGTCTTCCTTCATAGTGAGCAGAAGTATCCTTGATGGAGGGCTTTTTGAGCTATGGATCTGCCCCCCAGGTGATTTCCACAGATGCCTTCATGAATTTCTCTGAAGATGTAGTCAGCGTTGGTGGGTCCTATACACTTGAGTAGGGGGTAGGAGAATGACCTTCTGTATAGACGCCCGTCAAGGAGGATGAATTTGGAGGCTCTCCACTTGAGTAGCCTGGCTTCGTTGCGGTCATCAGGGAGAGTGCCGTCAGTGAGATAACGGACGTAGGTGTCCATCCATGTGGGCTCTTGGGTGAGTGGGAGGACTTCTTTATTGTCCTCTATGCTGGGTCTTTCCAAATATTCAATATAAGCATCTCTCGCCAAGCCGTCGGCGGAGGTGGCCAGATGAGAAAGGATGTCGGCCTTGGCATTTTCGCTCCGAGGAATGTAACTGATACTGAAATAAGGCAGTGGGGAAGTTAGGAGTTGAACCTTGCCCAAGTATTGCGCCATAACGGGGTCGCGCGCTTCGTACTCCCCATTGATTTATCCAGAGACGAGTTGCGAGTCGATAACGGCTCTGAGACGCCTTACTCCCAACTCTGGGCTAACCTTAACCTGGCCAGCAGGGCCTCATACTCGGCTTGGTTGTTGGTGGCTTCGAATAGGAACCGCAGAGCGCATTCCATCCTTTCTCCACCGGCCCGGCAAGAATAAGGCCGGCGCCGCTTCCTTGTGAATTTGATGCACCATCCACATGAAGAAACCAGGTTTCTCCATCATCATCTAGCTTAGGTTCGCACTGCTCCATGGGAGCCTCTTTGGGATCTTCCTCCGCCCAAGTGCACTCGACCAAGAAATCGGCTAAGACCTGAGACTTCAGAGCCGGTCGAGCTTGAAAAGAAAGGTCGAACTCTCCCAGCTTGATGGCCCACTTGGCCAGTCGGCCTGAAGTGTCCTGGCGAGCCAGAATGGCTCGAAGGGGCTGATCCGTGAGCACCACGATAGGATGGGCTTGGAAGTATGGACGGAGGCGTCGGGCGGAGACTATCAGGGCAAAAATAACTTTCTCTGTCTTGGAATATCTGACCTCTGCGTCATGGAGGACCTTGCTCACATAATAGACGGTCTTGAGTTCATCGGTGTCGAGACGCACTAGGACTGAGCTAACGGCTTCCGATGAAGCGGCTAGGTAGAGGAAGAGACTTTCTCCATCTCTTGGCTTGGATAGAAGTGGTGGAGAAGATAGGAATGCCTTCAACCCGTCGAAGGCTTTCTGGCAGTCGTCCGTCCATTCGAAGCTATTCATTTTTGCAGGGCCTTGAAGAAAGGCAGGCATCTCTCAGCCGATTTGGAGAGGAAACGACTTAGAGCCGCTATCCTCCCTGTCAATCGTTGCACTTCCTTTTTGCTGGATGGTGGCCTTATGTCGAGTATGGTGCTGATCTTCTCTGGGTTTGCCTCGATCCCTCGCTGGGTCACCATGAAGCCCAGGAACTTGCCCGCGTGACCCCGAAAGCACACTTCTTGGGGTTCAACTTGACTTGGAAGCGACGGAGGTTGTTGAAGGCCTCCTCTAGGTCAGAGACGTGATCAGAGGTGCGGGTGCTCTTTGTCAGCATGTCATCTACATAGACTTCATGTTCCAGCCTAGCTAATCCTGGAACACTCTGTTCATCACCTTTGGTAGGTTGCTCCCGCATTCTTGAGGCCGAAAGGCATCACCTTGTAGCAATAAATGCCTTTCTTGTCACAAAGGAGGTGTGCTCTTCGTCGCTGGGGTCCATCCTTATCTGATTATATCCTGAGAAGGCGTCATGAAGCTGAGGAGTTCGTGCCCGGAGGTGAAATCCATCAGCTGATCAATTCTGGGTAAGGGGAAGCTGTCTTTCGGATATGCCTTGTTGAGGTCGGTGAGTCTATGCAAATCCTTCAGCTCCCATTTGCCTTACGCACCATGACCACATTGGCCAGCCAACTAGGGTAGTGCGCCTTCCGGATGTGGCGGCACTGAGCAGCTTGTTGACTTCCTCGTCAATGGCCTTTTGTCGATCAGGAGCAAAGCTTCTCTTCTTTTGGCAGATTGGATGGTGCCGGGGATCAATGTTGAGCTTGTGGGTGATTACTTCCGGAGGGATGCCGGGCATATTAGATGCTGACCATGCGAAAACGTCTAAATTATCCCGCAAAAAGGCTAAGAGGCATTCCCGGTCCTCTGGGGGTAGGAGTCCACCGACGCGGACGTCTTGTCGGGTCATCCCCAAGAGGGAAAGTTAGCAGGTGCTTAGCTGGCTCACCTCCCTTGCTGGAGTCTCTGGGATCGGATGCTTCTAAAGCGGGCTCGGCTTCCAGGGGACTTGATGCCATGTGATAATAGGGTAGGATCGGGCTGATCTCGCCACGCATCTCTCCAACCCCCTCATTAGTAGGGAACTGCACTAGTAGACGTCGGGTGGAGATGACTGCGTCCAAAAGGTTCAGACCTAGATGCCCTAGAATGGCATTGTACGCCAAGGGGACCCTTACGACCAGGAATTTCATGATCATAGTGCTTTGGCATGGCGGTGTGCCGGCTGTCACAGGCAGAGGTATTTCACCTTCGACCCTTACGGAGTCCCCGGTAAACCGACTAACGGGGCCACCATAGGCTGGAGAGAGTCCAAAGATAATCCCATCCGAACAAAAGCGTCATAAGTAAGGATGTCAGCTGAGCTGCCACTATCAACTAATATCCTTTTTACAGGGTGCTTGGCGATCGTCATAGAGATGACTACGCCTTCATTGTTTACATTTTCCACTACAGTAGGTCCCCCCTGGGGAATTACATTATTCGATGCCTCCTCCCCTCTCGGCGTTTAGGTGCAGAAGCTGATCCCCAGGACACCATTCCGACCGTCCGTTCAGTGGGGGCATTGTTGACCGGGGCTTGGACAGGCGGGGGCCCATGAGGGCCGGCTGTGGCTGCGGCGCCTTTTGGACATATTTTCCGAGGTAGCCCCGTTGAATGAGCTCCTCGATGGCCCTCTTCAGGCTGTAGCAGCTATCGGTATCGTGGCCGTAATCCCGGTAGAATCGGCAGTAGCAGCTTTTGTCGCGGGAGGACCTTTCTTCATGGGAGGAGGACGTTGGAGATAGGCTCACCCTCGATCTCCAACAGGATGTGGGATCGAGGGGCGAGAAGGGGCGTGAGCTTACTCTCATCGGCGATGGGGCTCCGACCCTGTTGTCGGATCGACGAGGCGGTTAGCTCGCCGGTGTCGAGGGGGCCCACTAGGGCTCGGGGCGAGTAGGCTTGTGGCTGGAGTTTCTTGAAGATTCCCGGCGGGTGAAGTCGGCTTCATCCGCACGGATGTATTTTTGAGCTCGGAGGAGGAGATCGGAATAAGAGCTTGGGGGTTTCTTATCCAAGGAGAAAGTGAAGCGGGACGGGAGGAGTCCCCACTTCAACGCCAGTGTCGCCACCGCGTCGTCGAGGTGGTAGACCTCGAGGGCGGCAGCCTTGAACCAGAATACAAAGTCCCGCAGCGACTCTCCCTCCTTCTGACGAACAGAGAAAAGACTATCGGCTACCCTTGGATTTGCTGGCAGGCATCGAAGTGTGCCAAAAGGCTTTCTCCAGCTCCGAAGGAGTCGATGCTGTGAGGGGGCAGGTGTGAGTGCCATGCACGGGCGGCCTTCCGCAGAGTAGCGGGGAAGGCTTTGCAGAGAAGGGCGTCTGAAGCGCCTTGGACTTGCATCATCGCTTTGTAGCTCTCGAGATGATCGAGAGGATTCGTACCATCGTACGGTCTATCTGGGGGAAGCGAACCTAGAGGGAAGGCTCCTCCAATATCCGGCGTGTAAGGAGGACGAGTGTCAAACTCTTCCTCTGGCTGATGGTTGATTTTCTTGGCAGCTCGTTGAGCCGCCTGTTGTACTCCTCCAGGCGTTCCTCCGCCTGGCGGCTGATCGTCGGGGCCCTCGAGATGGCTCGGAGGAAGAAGAAGAAGAAGAGGCAGAAGGAGATGGAGACGAGAGTCGGGACTTCTACCTGGTTCCTCATGATGATGCGCTCAGGAGGAAATTTGTTGGGGCCGTGGTCAGGGGACCGTGGCGCTTGGGGGCTCGCGTCGGGGCTTCCTAGGGGAAGCCGGACGTCGGCCGGTCTCTCGCCGACGGCCTCCCCGAGGAGAGCCTCCCCTCGCCGACTGCTGACTGGCGGGGGAGCAGTCTGATGTTGTTGGCCACGGACTGTTATTGCTGAGCTCATGGACCATGGCGGTGAGATTTTGGACTTGCTAGGAAAGGTCGCCAGCCGCTCCGCTGTTGATCAGCGGCCTCTGGTGGCGGGTAGGTAACTGGAGGGTTGGTAGCAGGGGGATTGGCCTCATGCTGCCTAGTTGGCGGGGGAAGCCCCGCTGGACAGCTGACGGAGGCGTCCTGAGCTCGCGTCACCACCATGGTTTCTAGAAGAGAAGAGGGGGAGAGAGTCTCGCCTACTGAGATGTAGCGCAGGAAATGTTTGCTACTTTTTCTCTACCCCTTCCTGGCGCGCCAATCTGATGATGCCCAATCACCGAACCTGAACGTCGGGAACAGAATGCTTCTCGAACCTTCGCTTCACAGGTTGCCTGCAAAGAAGTCCCAAGACCGGAGAGGGTTCTCCGGTGGGACCCTCCGACGCCCAAGTTAGCAACTGAGGTCACAGCTGAAGAGGGGCTCGAGTGAGCCCTTTTTGGTATGGAAAGGGAGATTCAGAGAGGAGGGATTCCTTCTGAGTGCTAAGACAGCGATTTTGGGGATTATTGCACATACCTGTTTAGAGAGTGGATTCACCTTTTTATAGGGGTTGACATGATCATGTGGGATTCCGTGAGGAAGGAATGTCCGCGGGTTCTTAGAAGTTGTGTGGATCTGGGCTGGTTGGTGGGTCCTGTCCCATCGGAGAGGGAAAAAACGATGGTTGGTGGGTTAAGTCCCATCAATCAGCGGGGCTGCTGAGTTGTTGGGTCTAGTCCCATCAACGACATGGCCAGTGGGTAGGTGGATCTGGCGTTGTCAGGCGGCGCGAGTCAGAAAGGTGGTTTCTTGAACTGCTGGGGCCGATTTGGAGAGGACTGGGACATCTCGACCCTCTCGGGGAGCCGAGGCTGAGCCTGGTTGACCAGGGCGGCCGGGGCCGACCTCCCGGCCAGGAAGTGCCGGGGCAGGGCCGGCCAAGAATGGCTAGGGCTGACTCGGCGGACTTGGGGATGCCAGAGCCGAGAGGGGCCGGCCAGGGATGGCCGGGGCCGACTCGGCGGGCTCGGAGATGCCGAGGCCGAGAGGGGCCGGCCAGGGGTGGCTGGGCCGACTTGGCGGGCTCGAAGATGCCAGGGTTGAGAGGGGCCGGCCAGGGATGGCCTGGGCCGACTCAGCGGGCCTGGAGACGCTGGGGCCGAGAGGGGCCGACCAGGGATGGCCTGGACCGACTCGGCGGGCCTGGAGATGCCGGGGCCGAGAGGGGCCGGCCAGGGATGGCCTGGGCCGACTCGGCGGGCTTGGAGATGCCAGGGCCGATAGGGGCTGACCAGGGATGGCTTGGGCCGACTCGGCAGGCTTGGAGATGCCGGGGCCGAGAGGGGCCGGCTAGGGATGGCCTGGGCCGACTCGGCGGGCTTGGAGACGCCGGGACCGAGAGGGGCCGGCCAGGGATGGCCTGGGCCGACTCGGCGGGCTTGGAGATGCCGGGGCTGAGAGGAGCCGGCCAGGAATGGCCTGGGCCGACTCGGCGGACCTGGGGATGCCGGGGCCGAGAGGGGCCGGTCAGGGATGGCCGGGGCCGATTCGGCGGGCTCGAAGATGCCGGGGCTGAGAGGGGCCGGCCAAGAATGGCTGGGCTGACTCGGCAGGCCTGGAGACGCTAGGGCCGAGAGGGGCCGGCCAGAGATGGCCGGGCCCGACTCGGCAGGCTCGGAGATGCCGGGGCCGAGAGGGGCCGGCCAGGGATGGCCTGGGACGCAACAACGCTTTGGTTTTATCGAGATTGCTCCTGTGGCTATACGTGGCTACACCAGCCACATCAATAAATAAATTAGTATAGCAGATGATGAATGATAATTTACTTAGTATAGCAGCTTACAGTAGTTTATTTTTATAGAGGATAGAATAATCATTATGTTGATATTTTATATTTTTTTCTCGATGGTATGTATGATCTCATGCATTTTCTTCTACTAGTTAGGTTACGATCATGGATTCATTCAATCACCTGTTAGCATGCTTAGGCATAGAATTTGAATCCCTTTTAACCATACATATCTGATTTGATTCCCTGGTGGGATATAACAGACATTCCAGCACTTGTTCAAGTGTTTTTTGGGGTTTTTGTTTTTGTTTTTGTTTTTGTTTTGTTTTTCCTTGGTAAACACTTGTTCAAGTTTCAAAGGCACTTTCATTATCAATAAATATTTGACTTATTAGAATGAAATTTTATGCAAATATAGTTAGAGTTGATACTTAGATAAATCATCTAGGAAATGTAGATTTCCTGGTGCCAATGAGATAATAGTGATACATTATTAATCTACTAGTGTCTGCTTAAGCAGCCGTGCATGATTCATTGACCTGCATGTTGGTGTCAAGGTTAATCATTTAAGGAAGGTGCGTCCTCCATGGGGCTAATAAGACTATCAACTTCACGATAACTTTAGGAAATTGAACAGTTGGATAATATTATCTGCAAAGCTCTTGGTAATTGCCTGCTATTCCTGTAAATGAATTAGCATGGTTTTGAAGTATCTGAACCAATGCACTGGTATGGGCTGTTATGGTGTAGTATGCCCCTGTTCCACTATACTGATGCATGATACATGGTTCGAGTTGGCAGAGCATCCATATCATGTGTTAATATAGGGGTTTACCCAGCCTCTGCATCATCTAGTACAATACTGAATTGGTATGATACATCCTACACTGGCTGGTATGGGTCAGTGTTTAAATCGTTGATGTCAACTAAGAGTTCACCTTAAGTTTGTACTTTACGTGAAGATGTAGGTATGACTGTTTCATGATGGTGCACTCTGAGCATTAACCACTGTTACTGTTACTTTGCATTGTTCTTGATTGGTGATTTGGCCTGGAATCCTCCAAACAATCATGTCCTTCGCAGGAGTAAGTTTCCCTTAATTATCTCTGCCATCAACAGTTATGTCCTTGATTTCATGTATCATGACAGATTGCCTCTTGATTAATAGAACCTTTAAGCTACAAACAAGAAGGCCACCAAAGTTGTGATTGGCACCTAGGTTCTTGACTGCTTTGTAACTGAAGCCTTGCAAAGGCCACAGCTGAGTCCCTAAATGAGTCAAGCATGCTGCTAGCTACCAAGAATGGAGCTTGGACATTGTTCATAAGGCATGAAAAAAAAAAAAACATGTTATCTCTTTGAACTAGAGTTGCCCCATTAAGAAGAGAATCCTCTTGGGCAAGTTCAATTAGTTAATTAATAAATTATTTGTTGGTTATTATGTAGATTAATATTTCTAATTATTGACGTGTAGTTACTTGTTTTGGTGTTTTCTAGATTTTTTGCCGAATATTGATCTGAGGATGAAATATTTTTCACTGTGTATAAAATAGCCATGGTAATAACAATTGAATTCTTCATTGAAGTTGCAAGCTCCACCATCAAGTATCTTCTACTCATGTTAAGTTACTTGCTTTTAATCTCCTTATTTTAATGCGAGCTCTCAATTGTTCCGACTCTATTGTTATAGTCAGGTGGCAAGCCAAGAGACAAATGGAACCTTAGGGGCCGTTGTGAAAAGTCGCTCAGGGAACAAACAAGTTAGCTTCCTCACAAATCGGCATGTTGCTGTTGATTTGGATTCCCTAACCAGAAGATGTTTCATCCATTGCCGCCCAACCTTGGACCTGGAGTTTATCTGGGTGGGGTTGAAAGGGCAACATCCTTTAGGAAATTGCTTTCTAATCATATATTGCTTTCTCCACACTCTTGACAGCACATCAGCCCCACCTGTGGTGACCTTCACAGATTACCTTGTTCACGTCCAGCTTCATTCACCATACAACCTGCACATATCTGTTTTCCTGCTTCTATCACTGATCTTGACATCTAGTCGAGTCTGCTGCCATCATTTATTATCATACATAGGTTCTAGTTCTCTCTATGTGGGGGTTTCTTCGAGAAATATACTCATCCTTCCTCCCATCTCCATCTGAAACCCAGCACATTACTCTCTTCCTAGCTATCATGGTTTCAGATATTTGCGTGAGTGATATGTTCTTAGGGGTTTGAGAACGATACCTAACTCTTTGTAGGACTGGTATTTAGTATCACTCGTTAATATTGTTTCTCTTCTTTGGGTCTACAACAAAATGGCCCGTGATCGATATTTAATTATATATGTATTAAACTACATGATTTCTTCTGGGAAATGGAAGTGCATTTTATGTGAAAAAATTTATTTCTGGTACAGCAATCTGTACCATTTCTGCACCCAAATGTGTTACTCTATTTACTTCGAGACTGTGCGAGACCTCATTTTTTTTTCTTTTTTTTAACAGCGATTCCAACGCGAAAATGGTAAGTAGACTTTCCAACGTCTAGACAGGTCTTGTTAGTGATTGTAAGGGTCAGAATATAAATAAATAATAATATATATATATATACCGTAAAAAGAACCCCGGAAACGCAAGGCAAGCTAAAGGGTCAAAAGTTGTACTTTATGTTTCAGATTTAGAATATTTATTGTTAACTTTAGTTTAGTATGTGTAATGGTACACCGAACCATGATTTTAGATTCCACTGGAAACTTCGAAACCAAAACTGGTTAAGGAATTTAGTCCGGAGTTGACTATGGGGGGAACAAATTATGTAGGTCTTGTAAGGTTATTTCCTACCAGATCTTTATAAGATGGTCTTTGTTTTTTTTTTTTTTGTTACAAATGGACGATCATATAATACGAGTATGAGTCAGTCCATACTGATTAGAATACACTGTAAACCAAAAGGTAGGAGATCCCTGCCTCCATCTTCAGTAACCTGAATGATGAGTCACTAAGGATGCCACCAAATCGGCCACCGAATTAGCTTCACGATAGGTATGACGAATCTGAATTCCATAGGCCTCCTCAAAATAGCCCAAATATCTTGTAAGAGCGGATTGATAGAGGCTTGAGAGCCATTATCCCTCCGCAGCCATCGGATAATAATCATAGAGTCATCCTCAATAATAATGTTAAAAGCATGAAGAGTCCGAACGGCATAGAAGATACCCATCCAAGCTGCATAGAGCTCAGTTATTGGGACAGAGGAGTTCAGACTACCAAAACCACCTGCCACCAATAGGTCACCTTCCGCCCATGGATGACAAAGGCAGAACCCGCTAATCTACCTCGGACACTTCCGTCAAAGTTGATTTTGATAAACCCTGGAGGGGGGTCCCAGATATAAAAATCGTATGCTGGTTCGCTGCCGAAGCAGCCGGGGAACCCCAGAGGCCAAAGGAGTTAAAACCACCAGTAAAGAACCACGTGCACAATCCAACGCCAGGGATCTAATTTTTCATATGATCATGTGGAAGGATATACTGTTATCTGTGAAGATAATCTGGTTCCTAAACAACCAGATCTGATAAGCCGTAAGTCCACAAAGCACATTTGTACTGAGAGGCCTTCCGGAGGTCGTCTAAGAAAGAGGAGCACTAAGAACCCAATCTATAATAATAGCCAGATGACTGCCATATCTGCCTCACTCTAGGATAAGAGAAGATGGCATGACCAGTAGACTTCACCTCCAAACTGTATAACGGACAGGTAGGCTGGATAGTCAAGCCCCTCCTCGCAAGCAAAGCACAAGTAGGAATGCTTCCCACAGCAATTTCCATATGAAGAGCTGGACCCTGGGGATGATGGGAAGCTTCCAGATCCACGCAGCATCCATCGACCCCTGAGACTGAGGCCTGAAAATCTTCACAAGATCCTTAGTGGGGGCCCTCGAAAGACAAGATCTCCGCCAAAGTCTGACATCTATGGAAATACCAGGGATGAGCGGAATGGAAGGATCTGATGAGAAGCTCCTCTCCAAAAAACTAGGTCACCAGCAGGGCACTCCAAGAGGAAGGATCAGAAGAGATCAAATCCTTAACTCTCATACTACTAGGGACATCAATACTAAAGAAGGAGGGCCATCGAGAAAGCGGGATGTCAGATATCCAAGAATCTTGAATAACATCAATGGAAGAGCCATCTCCAATCATCCACGAAGTGTTTTTCAGAATGGAGCTACCATATCGACACACCTCATTCCAAAAGGTAGAACACCGTCAAGAGATTGTATATGCAAGGAGGGAGTCCAATCCCCATATCTTGCCCGCATAAAGAACTCCATAGGCACTGTGGCTCCAGGAAACTGCGAGGCATGCTTGGCCAAAAGTACCTCCCTTCTGACAGCCAGGGACTGGATCCTAAGACCCCCTCCCTGGATTGGCATACAGACCCTCTCTCAAGACATAAGGTGAATATCATGCCCATCCTGCATAGAGGCCCAAAGGAAGTCCCTAAAACACCTCTTAATCCTCATGAGGCATGTGATCGGGATGGCAGCATTGGAAAGAAGATACATAGGAAGGGAGAGAGCACCGATCAAATGATCGTGATCCTAGCCATCATAGATAATCCCGTAACCTGCCACCCCTCAATGCACTGGCGGACCCGCATCTCAATGTCAGAATAGTCAACACAGCAGGGATGCCGACCAGTCATAGGAACCCCCAAGTACTGTAAGCGGTCAGTCTGAGAGGAAATACCCAACGTATGGACAATAGCTTTCCTAATAGCTCTGGAGGTCTTCGGACTGAAGCAGATAGCAGACTTGGATACAATGACCTTCTGACCCAAAGCTTGACAATAACGCTGAATAATGTCAACAAAGGAAGAAGCATTGGCAGTGGTTGCCAGACCAAGCAAAATGCAATCATCAGCAAAAAAAAGATGAGAGATTGCAGGCCCCCTGGGACTGGCCATAAAAGGGGCAATGCTACTATCAGCCTATGCCTGATAGAAGGCATGAGAAAGATCATTTGCCACCAAATAAATAGTAGAGGGGATAGAGGGCATCCCTGACGCAGCCCCATCGAAGAGTGAAAAAATTCAGTCATGCTCCCATTAAAGATCAGCGAGAAAGAAGGCCTCCGAATGCAAGCCATAATCCACTCTATAACTGATCATCAAAACCAAACTCTGAAGGGAGTGGTGCAGGAAAACCCAGCTTAGTCTATCATAGGCTCTCTCCATATCCAGCTTGACAGCCATAAGACACTGCCTGGCCGGGGCTCTCTGTAGGTCATATATAAACTCTTAAGCAATAAGGACGTTGTCCATAATACTACGTCCTCTGATAAACGCCCCCTGTTCCACTGCTATAAGACGCGGGATCACCAAGTGAAGATGGCTAGCAAGCAAACGAGCACATACCTTATACAAAGTAGTGCAGAGACTGATAGGTCAAAAATGCTGAGGAAGGGAAGCATCATGACATTTGGGCACAAGAGTAATAAGAGTCCGATTCCAATCAGCAGGGATGGCCTTGGCTTGAAAGACAAGATGAATAGCCTGAGCCACCTCTTGATCAATAATGTCCTAGTAATGACGGAAGAAGAACGGCGGAAATCCATCAGGCCCCGAGGCCTTATCCGGCCGGAGCTCCCATAGAGCCAAGCGAATCTCATCATCAGTGATAGGTCTGATAAGCATATCATTCTCTAGAGAAGAAACCTTCCTAGAGTCCGGGACCTAGAAGACCGGAGAGCCATGCCAGAGGACTCCGACCAACTGGTCTGAAAGAAGTGAAGGAGCTGGTCCGGAATAGAGGAAAAATCCTCAGCCCCGACTCATCAGCTAATCTATGGATTCTGTTAGCAGCACGCCGCTTCAGAGTGGTCTCGTGAAACAATCTAGTATTACGGTCCCCTTCTCAAATCCACTAGATCCTGGACCATTGCCTCCAATAGATCTCCCGCTGTGTGAGAAGAGAGTGGTGCAGGGCAAGCTTGGCCCGGAGAGCAGAAAGGTCAAAGTCCAAAAGAACACCCTCCTGATCCTCCTTAGCCTGCAGGGAACTAATATCAGCTTCAAGCTGTTCCACCTGTCTATCCAAATCCCCAACCTCCGTTCTATTCTAACTGAGCAGCCTTCGTTTAGCCAACGAAAGCCAACGGGAAAGACGATAAATAGCATTGCCCCGGATGGGAAGATGCCGGATCTGGGAAATGATAGATCGGGCCACCGAATATGAAGTCCAAAACTACTCAAATCTGAATGCCTCCGCTGATAATGATCATTCTCCGTAGAGATAAGAATGGGGCAGTGGTCAAAAGCAATCCTTGAGAGATGAGCAACAGTAGTAGAAGGGAACTTCTGCAGCCATAGATCCAAAGCCAAAGCTCTATCAAGTCTCTCCTAAACTTAAGCCGAACCCTGACAGTTATTACACCAGGTGAACTATGACCCCAAAAACCCCAAGTCCAGAAGGCTAGCCAAACTGATGAAAGCCCTAAACTCAGTGATATCTGCTATGCTAGTGACCCTTCTACCCCCACACTTTTCACTAGCTTCAGTGATACAATTAAAATTACCAGCAACAATGGAAGGGAAGCCCTGGGCAAGAAGGGAAAAAAGATCGGCCCATAAAAGCCATCTTCTCGAAAAAAGATCAGGCCTTGGTGCCGAGCTAGCCTCGAGCTTCAGTGCCGGACTGGCCTCGAGCTTTCAATGCCGACCAGAGTTGAGCTTCGGTGCCAAGCTGGCCTTAGGCTTTCAGTGCCGACTAGAGTCTGGCTTCAGTGCTGAGCTAGTCTCGAGCTTTTAGTGCCGACCGGAGTCGGGCTTCAGTGCTAAGTTGGCCTCGAGCTTTCAGTGTCGATCGAAGTTGAGCTTTGGTGCTGAGCTGGCCTCGGGCTTTCAGTGCTGACCGGAGTAGGGCTTTGGTGCCGAGCTGGCCTCGGGCTTTCAGTGCCGATCGGAGTTGGGCTTTGGTGCCAAGCTGGCCTCGAACTTTCAGTGCCGACCAGAGTTGGGCTTGATGGCCTTGGGCTTTCAGTACTGATCGGAGTCGGGCTTTGGTGCCGAGCTGGCCTTGAGCTTTCAATGCCGATCGGAGTCAGGCTTGTTGGCCTCGGCTTCCAATGCCGATCGTAGTCGGGCTTTGGTGCCGAGCTAGCTCGGGCTTTCAGTGCCGACCGAAGTTGGGCTTCGGTGGAAAGGGCGAGATTCTTGAACACGTCTTTGTTAATCAAAGGAAGATGAGATATTTAAGGTTACCTTTATTTCAATAAGTTAAAAGGATGAGGTACTCAAACCTAAAATAGCTGGTTGCATGCATCATTGATAATATCGACGGAGGTTGTCCAAATTCTAGGTATGGGGGAGTGGAGTTCCATCAATCTCCTCAATCTGGTACGCTCCGCGATGTAGAGCCTCCGTGATCTTGGTAGGGTCCCTCCCAGTTAGGAGACAACTTGCCTTCTTCCGTCGGCTTCAAGACCTCGGCTCGTCTGAGGACCAAGTCTCCCGGGAGGAATACCTTGGAGTGGACATGGGCATTGTAGTACTTGGTGACCCTCTAATGACGGCCTCAGAGCCAAAGACGAGGCAAAAGGGGGTCTCGCCGGTGGGAGTACGGGGTATCGTGTGATAGGCCCATAGCACGTTGTGGAGCTCTTCTACCCACTTTCCCTTGAAGTCATCCAGCCTTGATGAGGACCGTGCTCTGGCACGGCGATGTTCTGGCCATTGGAAGAGTAATCTCCCCTCCACCTTCACGGAGTTCCCGGTAAAGCCCATCAGGGGCATGGTCATGGGCCGAAGAGAATCAACAAACAAACTCATCCGAACAAAAGCATCATAACTAAGAACATCGACTGAGCTCCTGCTATCAACTAAAATTCTTTTTATAGGGTATTTCATGATCATCATAGACACGATGACGCTGTCATCATTAGGATTATCCACCCTCTCTAGGTCCCTTTTAAGAAAGGGATTACAATATCTACCCCCTCAGCCTCTCGCGGCCTCTTGGTTGTGCCTTCTGCCCCCTAAGAAATCATGGCTATCATCTTCTCGGTCAGAGCATTATCAATGCCGACCTGGCAGGCGGGGGCATCGAGGGGCCTGGCGCTGTCAGATTCTCCCTCTGGACAAACTTGCCGAGGTACCCCTACTGGATGAAGTCCTCGATCGCCTTCTTCAGCTGGCGGCAGTCCTCGGTATCGTGGTCGTGGTCGCGGTGGAAGCAAAGTAGATGTTCTTGTTGCGGGGCTCCTAGCTTTAGAGGAACGGGGCACTGAAGATACAGCTTGCCCTCGATCTCCATTAAGATTGGGATGTCGGAGTGAGCAGGGGGTGAAGGGCCCCTCTCTCGAGGTGAGGGCCCATGGTTGGTTGTTCGGTCGATGGGGCGGCTCGAGCCTCCTGGGACGAGGCTTGTTAGGCTCCGGACAGGCTTGCCTCTTGCTGGACCCTCCATAAGCCTCTCTCCGCGAGGAGTCTGCCTCGTCAGCGTGGATGTTGATGCTTCGGGGAGGCAATTGGGAATACCATGCTCGGGCGGCCTTCCGAAGGATAGCCGGGAAGGCAATGTAGAGGAGAGAGTCAGTCGCTCTTTGGACTTGCATGAGGACCTTGTAGCTCTCTAGATGGTCCAGGGGTCCGTGTGCCGTCATATGGGTCCAACTATGGGAGGTGGAACCGGGTCAATATTGGTTCCTCCATGATGCGGCGAGATAGCAAAGGACGGCTATCATAGTCCATGTCAAGTTGATTGGTGATCTAGCGGTTGAGCTTCTTTAGCTGCTGGTTGTACTCCTCCAACCGTCGCTCGGCTCGGCGAGCGATCCGACCATCGAAGGACCCTTCCCGAGAAGATCCTGAAGATGGGGAAGGGCGATGCCGATGGTGATGCGCCCGCTTGGTTTCCCTCTCGCACTGTCGCTTGCAGAATCATTAGAGTGGCAGGAGGGGGACCGAAGCCTCTTGGAGGTCTCTCGGTGATGATGACGGGATGAGGCGCGGTGGCGGTGAGCCTCCTACTGGGGAGATCTCCCGTGAGTCGACTGCTGGCCCACCTCTGCGCCTAGAAAGGTGGTATACAGATAATTAAATCAATTTTATCCACGTTGCAAAGAGAAGATGCAACTCAAATTGGGCGTGGGTGAAGTTGAAAGAGGATTGGCTGGGTCTGCACCAAAACAGTGAAGTGACATTTCAGCTTTTATTGTGATGAAGTAACGCTGGTCCTTTTCTTTCCCCCACCATGGGCCCCTACTCTTTGGAAGGAAATCAAAAGCTTCTGAAACCTTTCAAAAAGCCAGTCTGTCTGCTTCCTATATACTCGCTCTCCCCCTATACACAGTGCATTGGAAGATGGCACAATAGGTGCCATGTTTATCGTCCTTTTCTCGGTAGCGATTTTACATCATATCATAATAAATCAAGAGAGTAGTGGAGATGCATCACATGCTGCCCCGCTCCAAGTCCAAGGTGTGATGATTAAACTAAATCTACCTTCCTTTGCCGCTGAAAAATCAGATATTATTTTATTTTAGTTTTTTAAAATTTTAAAATTTAATTAAATTGAATCAAATTTGAATTAAAAAATATTTTTAAAGACTATACAAATTATTCTATTTTCAATTGTTATAATTTATATTATACTTTTATTTTTTAAAAATGCAATACAATCATTTAATTTATTTTATTTTTATAAAAATAAATTATTTAATTCTGGATCAGATTTAGATAAATAATAAGTTTTTATCAGGTTCATTTTTATAATTAGTTGGGATGCGATTAAGTTTAGATTTAATAAATTAGTTCATTTATGTTTTCGATTTAACCTTTTAAAAAATAAAATTGATTTTATTTCATGCTTTAAAATTTGACACAAATTCAGATAGCATTAAAAAAGTAAAATAATTTATTCTTAAAAGTGATAAATCATTATGGAAATAAGTATTAATTATTTGACTTTTTTCTTTTTATACGTGCTTTGCCTATTCATTTTACAAGTTAATTTACATAAGAAAAAGTTAGTATTTGTAATATATTTGTATACCTAGTCCATTTGCTAGCACTTAGATATAGTTTAAATTATTAATTAATAGAGTAAGATAATTCAAATTAAGAATTTTAAATCAGTTAAAAGTAGAAATTTAAAGGTTCATACACAAAGTGCCTGACTTGATTAATGAAAATGAAATGTCTATGATAAAGGTGTAAATGAAGTAAGTTGGTACCTTGAAATATTTAAATAAAAAATAAAGGAGGAAAAGAGTCCTCGCCGATCGGATCCGCTGATTGGATGGATCACAACGGTCTGATTGATCATCGCCGATCCGGATCATGGCTCGGATCGATTGCAACCGTCAGATCATCTCCGATCGATGCATCACAACGGTCAGATCGATCATCGCCGATCAAGATCATGGCTTGGATCTATCGCAACCATCGGATCATCTCCAATCGGATGCATCACAACGGTCCGATCGATCATCACCGATCGGGATCATGGCTTAGATCGATCGCAACCATTGGATCGTCGTTGATCGAATGGATCGCAACGGTCCAATCGATCGTCGCCGATCGAAATCATGGCTTGGATCGATCGCAACCGTCGGATCCTAGTCGATCGAATGGATCACAATGGTCCGATCGATCATCGCCGATCGAGATCATGGCTCGGATCGATCGCAACCATCGAATCGTCTCCAATGGATGGATTGCAATGGTCCGATCGATCATCACCAATCATGATCATGGCTCGGATCGATCACAACTATCGGATCGTCTTCGATCGGATGCATCGCAACGGTCCGATCAATCGATCATCGTCGATCAGGATCATGGCCTGGATCGATCGCAACTATCGGATCGTCACCAATCGGATGGATTGCAATGGTCCGATCGATCATCGTCGATCAGGATCATGGCTCGGATCGATCGTAACCGTCGGATCATCTCTGATCGGATGCATCGCAACGGTCCGATCGATCATCGCCGATCGGGATCATGGCTT
>UESW01004810.1:164585-308572 GCA_900491605.1 Calamus simplicifolius
AGAGAGAGAGAGAGAGAAAGAGAATTACACACACGCAAACATGGAGAAAGAAAGGTACAGAGACAAAGAAAGGGAAAGAGGAGGAATGGGGGAGAGGAAGACAGAACTCTGGCGATGCAGCAGGTGCAGAAAGGCACTGTAGCAGCAGCAGGTGCAGAAGCTCACGCTTTCTCATTCCATGTCCACAAGCAACCCACGAAGGTCGAACAAAGGCTTCAATATGAACCCGTTACGCTCTGTGCAATATTTTAAAAGAATCAGGGCAGTGGCAGGAAAGATTGGCCTGCTCCAATGTGAAGTGATTGATGGAATCGGTCCCCAATCGACTGTCGTGCGTGCAAGTGATCATTAGATGTTTGTAATGGAGTGAAGTTGGTCGATCGGAAGCCTTTCGTAGTTTTGTCGTTTTTCATTTTGCGCGTTTGTTTTGTGAATTCATCTTCTTCCGGCTTCTTCCTCGACGTAGAGAGAATCCAATAAGTTTAGCTATGGTGTCCCTGTCATATGATCAGAAAATAAAGCATGAATAATGTTAGGCAAGAGACAAGTCACGTTAGCTAAACTAATCATTTCAAAAAAGCTATTAATATCATCATTTATTTAATTTGCCTCCTTTGATGTTTTATGATTTGGAGGTCACGAGAACATGTATCGCGTTATGCCACGTCGAACATTCAGCGAGCGGTAACTACGGGCAAGGTGCTAAACGTGTTTTCAGCTTCAATCCCTACCGGCAAAGCAGTAGTTTCGTGTGTCCATTTCTAATAATTCTCTTTACATAGCAGTAGATAGCACATGCAATACACATGCCCTGGAAATGGATAAGCAATGTTTTTTTTTTTTCTAGACCGACAAAGTTTTAATGGATCCTTATTCATTGCTTGAAAGTTTCCTTTTAAATAATAAAATAAAATCATAATTTTTTTTATTAAAATAAAAAATAATTAAAGATATCGATTTTGTTTCCTTTTATTTATATTTCATGGGTTGGACCCATTTGTTAAATTATAGTCAAACAAAGGTTGGTTTCTTAATTTTTCTAGATTTATTGGGTAAGATTGTATCTATATATAAAAACTAATGGATACAATTCTTAAATTGCAGTCAACAAAGGGCATGACTCTAAATTTCAGTTTATTAAATCTTTACGGATTTAGTCATTTATTTGAGGATATATATTGGTGATTCACCGTCAATAAATTTAGTAACGCTTCCGGTCCCACCATGCTGGCCCGACCCCATGCAATGAATTAATCCGCTGGCTCTCACCACTCACGCCGAACGTCCTTTGCTTGCAAACGGCCAACACTAGCTTCCACTCGAATTCAATCGCTGGCCATCAACGCCTACACTCAGGGTTTGAAAAGTGTAAGGAAAAAGATCTTCCAAGCCTATAAATTAATTATTTATCTGTCAAGTTCTCTCTCTGTTACAATTTGTTCAAAACTATTCAATATAAAAATGAAATATTGAATTACCAAAAGGTCAAAATGGACTAGAATTTTGAAGACCTGAGGTTGAAAAGATTTAATTACCAATAGTTATGGGAAAAGATTTAATACACATGCATCTACATGTAACTGAAAACAACGATTTTGTGGGTAATATATCAGAGATACTGGAAGCAGTTCCTTCAGACATGATGCAGTGCCCCAAGCCTATCAAGTATCCACATATACTTGGTTCCTTCACATAACGTGCATTCTGTGGGGAGTACGGAGGGCCATATGGAGGTGGTGATAGTAAGTGAAAGGGAGGAGGGGAAGCGTCGAGAGACACGGGAGTTCGTTGGACAACAATTCATGAGGTGGGTATACAGATAATTAAATCAATTTTTATCCACGTTGCAAAGAGAAGATGTAACTCGAATTGGGCACGGGTGAAGTTGAAAAAGGATTGGCTGGGTCTGCACCAAAACAGAGTGAAGTGAAATTTCAACTTTTATTGTGATGAAGTAACGCTGGCCCTTTTCTTTCCCCCACCATGGGCCCCTACTCTTTGGAAGGAAATCAAAAAGCTTCTGAAACCCTTCAAAAAGCAAGTCTGTCTGCTTCCTATATACTCGCTCTCTCCCCCTATAGCATAGTGGGTGAAGATGGCACAATAGGTGCCATGTTTTATCGTCCTTTTCTCGGTAGCGATTTTACATCATATCATAATAAATCAAGAGAGTAGAGGAGACCATCACATGCTGCCCCGCTCCAAGTCCAAGGTGTGATGATTAAACTAAATCTACCTTCCCTTCTACGATTTTATTTTAGTTTTTTAAAATTTTTAAATTTAATTTAAATTGAATCAAATTTGAATTAAAAATATTTTTAAAGACTACAAATTATTATATTTTAAACTGTTATAATTTATATTATACTTTTTATTTTTTAAAAATATAAATACAACTTATTTAATTAGTTGTTTTTCAATTAAGTTATAGATTATAGATTTAATAAATTAGTTCATTTATGTTTTTCGATTTAACCTTTTTAAAAAACAAAATCGATTTTATTTCATGCTTTAAAATTTGACACATATTCAGATAGCATTAAAAAAAGTAAAATAATTTATTCTTAAAAGTGATAAATCATTATGGAAATAAGGATTAAATTATTTTACTTTTTTCTTTTTATACGTTCTTTTGCCTATTCATTTTTACAAGTTAATTTACAAAAGAAAAAATTAGTATTTTGTAATATTATTTGTATACCTAGTTGATTTGCTAGCACTTAGATATAGTTTAAATTATTAATTAATAGAGTAAGATAAATTCAAATTAAGACTTTTAAAATTGGTTAAAAGTAGAAATTTAAAGGTTCATACAAAAAGTTGTCTGACTTGATTAATGGAAACGAAATGTCTATGATAAAGGTGTAAATGAAGTAAGTTGGTACCTTTGAAATATTTAAATAAAAAATAAAGGAGGAAAAGAGTTTTTGTTGGTTGGTAGTGATGTCATGTGATGTGAAATGTTAGAGTTTTATTCCATTATAAAGCTCACCACGTGATGCTACTATTTGGTGATTTATTGGGGGAGGGAGGGCAGCTTGCATTGGTACCGGATGTGATTTTTTAGATAACGGCAACAAGATCTGTGAATCATACAAATGATAGTAGAATGTGCATAGAATTGAAGAATAAACGTTGAATGCTTGTTTCTCAACCATAGAAGAAAATGAAATTTTAATCAATGGAAATTAAGTATAAAATTTCATTCAGTTGCCAGATCTCAATTCCCACTCAAATAAATTTAATGACTGTTACACAGCATATTGGAAATATCAAGGCTAATTATAGAAGGAAAGGGTTTATGGGCCATGTGGCAGATGACCCGGATCCTGATTTTAACACGGGTGAACCGTGATGACCGTTGAGTTCATTCAAATTTCGGATAGTCAAAGGCATAGCCGTGAAATAAATCCATTCCATTCTACGGATTGGTTATATGAGTATGAAGCACGTGTCTTGTAAATTATTTCATATTGACTACATAGTCTTTCATTCCATCGGGCAGCAAGTGGGCCACATGCAGTGCAACAATGCGGCGACTGATGCGATGCTTGGGAGAATGACCATATGAGGGAAGTGGATGAACTTCAAAATGCACCATTGGAGTTATTAGTGGGACCACGGGCGAACTATGATGAATTGGCTTGCTCATGTGCGGCCACCCAAGTAGGATTTTTTGTAGGACCTTCGGTCGGTCACTCGAATGCATCGCAACAGTCCGATCGATCTTTACGATCGGGATCATGGCTTCGATCGATCGCAACCGTCGGATCCTCGCCGATCAGATGGATCGCAACGGTCCGATCGATCATCGCCAATCATGATCTTGGCTCGGATCGATCGCAACCATCGGATCGTCTCCGATCGGATGCATCGCAACAGTCCGATCGATCGATCATCGCAGATCATGATCATGGCTCGGATCGATTGCAACCGTCGGATTGTCTCCAAACAGATGGATCGCAATGGTCCATCGATCATCGCCGATCAGGATCATGGCTTGGATCGATCGCAACCATCATATCGTCTCCGATCGGATGCATCGCAACGGTCCGATCGATCATCACGATCGGGATCAAGGCTTCGATCATTGCAACCATTGGATCATCACCGATTGAATGGATCGCAACGGTCCGATCGATCATTGCCGATCCAGATCATGGGTCGGATCGATCGCAACCGTCGGATCGTCTCCGATCGGATGCATCGCAATGGTTGGATCGATCATCGCCTTTCGGGATCATGTCTCCGAACGATCGAAACCGTTAGATCATCTCTGATCGGATGCATCGCAAGGTCGGATCGATCATCGCCGATCAGGATCATAGCTCAGATCGATCGAAACCATCGATCATCTCAAATCGGATGCATCGCAACGGTTCGATCGATCATCGCCGATCATGATCGTGGCTTGGATCGATCACAACCGTTGGATCATCACCGATCGAATGGATCGCAACGGTCCGATTGATCATCACCGATCGAGATCATGGCTTGGATCGATCGCAACCGTCGGATCCTTGCCCATCGGATGGATTGCAACGGTCCGATCGATCGTTGCCCATCGGGGTTATGGCTTGGATCGATCGCAACCGTCAGATCCTCGCCTATCGGATGCGTTGCAATGGATCGATCGATCATCGCGATCGGGATCATGGCTTCGATCGATCGCAACCGTCGGATCCTCGCCGGTCGGATGGATTGCAACGGTTCAATCGATCATCGCCGATCCGGATCATGGCTTGGATCGATTGAAACCATCGGATCGTCTCTAATTGGATGCATCGCAATGTTGGATCGATCATCGCCGATCGGGATTATGGCTTGGATCTATCGCAACCGTCGAATCATCCCCGATCGGATGCATCGCAACGGTCCGATCGATCATCACCGATCGGGATCATGGCTTGGATCGATCGCAACCATTGGATCGTTGTAGATTGGATGGATTGCAATGGTCCGATCGATCATCGCCGATCATGATCATGGCTCGGATCGATCGCAACCGTCGGATCCTCGCCGATCGGATGGATCGCAATGATCGATCGCAATGGTCCGATCGATCATCGCGATGATCATCGATTGATCATGGCTCAGATCGATCGCAACCGTCGGATCATCTCCGATCGAATGCATCGCAACGGTCCGATCGATCGGTCATCGCCGATCAAGATCATAGCTTAGATCGATCGCAACCGTCGGATCGTCTCCAAATGGATGGATTGCAACGGTCCGATAGATCATCGCCGAACAGGATCACGGCTTGGATCAATTGCAACCGTCGGATCATCTCCGATCGGATGCATCGCAACAGTCCGATCGATCATCGCGATCGGGATAATGGCTTCGATCGATCGCAACCGTCGGATCATGGATCGCAACGGCCCGATCGATCATTGCCGATCCGGATCATTGGTCGGATCGATCGCAACCGTTAGATCATCTTCTATCGGATGCATCGCAATGGTCAGATCAATCATCGCCTTTCAGGATCATGTCTTCGATCGATCAAAACCATCGGATCGTCTCCAATCGAATGCATCGCAACGGTCAGATCGATCATCGCCGATCATGATCATGGCTCGGATCGATCGCAACCGTCAGATCATCTCTGATCGGATGGATCGCAACGTTCCGATCGATCATCGCCGATCGGGATCATGGCTTGGATCGATCGCAACCGTTGCATCGTCGCCGATCGGATGGATTGCTACGGTCCGATCGATCGTCGCCGATCGGGATCATGGCTTGGATCGATCGTAGCCGTCGGATCCTCGCCGATCGGATGGATCACAACCGTTGGATCATCATCGATCGGATTGATCGCAATGGTCCGATCGATCGTCTCCCATCAGGATCATGGCCTGGAACGATCGCAACCGTCGTATCCTCGCCGATCGGATGCATCGCAATGGTCCGATCGATCATCACGATCGTGATCATGGCTTCGATCGATCGCAATAGTCGGATCCTTGCCGATCGGATGGATCGCAACGGTTCGATCGATCATCGCCGATCTGGATCATGGCTCGGATCGATTGCAACCGTCGGATCGTCTTCAATTGGATGCATCGCAACGGTCATATCGATCATCACCGATCGGGATCATGGCTTGGATCTATCGCAACCGTCGGATCGTCTCCGATCGGATGCATCGCAACGGTCCGATCGATCATCACCGATCAGGATCATGGCTTGGATCGATCACAACCGTTGGATCGTCGCTGATCGGATGGATCGCAATGGTCCGATCGATCATCGTCGATCATGATCATGGCTCGGATCGATTGCAACCGTCGGATCCTCGCCGATCGGATGGATCGTAACGGTTCGATCGATCATCGCGGTTAGGATCATGGCTCGGATCGATCGCAACCGTCGGATCTTCTCCGATCGGATAGATCGCAATGGTCCGATCGATCATCACCGATCATGATTATGGCTCGGATCGATCGCAACCGTCGGATCGTCTCCGATCGGATGCATCACAACTGTCCGATCGATCGATCATCGCCGATCATGATCATAGCTTGGATTGATCGCAACCGTCGGATCATGTCCAAACGGATGGATCGTAACGGTCGGATCGATCATCGCTGATCATCGCCTTTCAGGATCAAGTCTCCGATCGATCGAAACAGTCGGATCGTCTCTGATTGGATGCTTTGCAACGGTCGAATCGATCATCGCCCATCAGGATCATGGCTCGGATTGATTGCAACCGTCGGATCATCTCTTATCAGATGCATCGCAATGGTCCGATCGATCCTCGCCGATCGGGATCATGGCTCAGATCGATCGCAACCGTTGGATCGTCACCTATCGGATGGATCGCGATGGTCCGATCGATCATTGCCGATCGGGATCATGGCTCGGATCGATCGCAACCGTCAGATCCTCGCCGATCAGATGCATCGCAATGGTCCAATCGATCATCGCCGATCTGGATCATGGCTCGGATCGATTGCAACCGTTGGATCGTCTCGATCGGATGCATCGCAATGGTACGATCGATCATCGCCGATCTGGATCATGGCTTGGATCTATCTCAACCGTCAGATCGTCTCCGATCGGATGCATCGCAATGGTCCGATCGATCATCGCCGATCGGGATCTTGGCTCGGATCAATCGCAATCGTCGGATCGTCTTCGATCGGATGGATCGCAACGGTCCGATCGATCATCGCCGATCATGATAATGGCTCGGATCGATCGCAACCGTCGGATCGTCTCCGATCAGATGCATCGCAACGGTCCGATCGATCGATCATCGCCGATCAGGATCATGGCTCGGATCGATTGCAACCGTCGGATCGTCTCCCATCGGATGGATCGCAATGGTCTGATTAATCATCGCCGATTAGGATCAAGGCTCGGATTGATCACAACCGTCGGATCATCTCCGATCGGATGCATCACAACATTTCGATCGATCGATCATCGCCGATCTGGATCAGGTCTCGGATCGCTCACAACTATCGGATCGTCTCCGATCGGATGCATCGCAAAGGACCGATCGATCATTGCGATCATGATCATGGCTTCGATCGATCGCAACGGTCAGATCATCACCAATCAAATGGATCGCAACGGTCTGATCGATCATCGCCGATCCGGATCATGGGTCGGATCGATCGCAACCGTCGGTTCATCTCCGATCGGATGCATCGCAACGGTCGGATCGATAATAGCCTTTCGGGATCATGTCCCTCTCTGTTTTGCGGGTTGTGACCTGTTGGAGTGGAGCCTTTACTCCTTCCACCCCTTCCGATTGGTGGACACTTGTCGCTTAGCATCCCTGAAATGATTACCGCTTCTATACACCAGGGCGACTTATTGAGGACCTTAAAAGCGTTTTATTGTTATCAGTTCTAGGATATTAAATGTGAAACTAAATTGATCCTATCCTAAATCCATTCAATGTAAACTCAATCAGATTGGATCCATTTTTTTGTACAACATATATCTAATATTCAACAGCTAATTTTTTAATTATGTTTAATAAAAAAGATATATATAATATTTATTAATAAATTTAATACTTAATATTTTTTTAATAAAAATGATAGGCAACTTAAAATGCATGTGATATATTAGGTTCAATCCCTTCTTAGCCCACTAGTTCCGTATGAAAGTCGGAATCAGGAACTTTAATCGCACCATATTTCCTTGTATACTGCAACACTCCTCCATCATGGTTTTAAAAATCAGATCGAATCAGCCAATCGAATCAGTCCAACCAAAAATCGATCATCAGTCCGATCCAATTTTATTATTAAAGTTAACTTTTATATAACCCGGTGAAAATCAAAACATTCGTTGAATCGATCGAGTTCTGAAGAATCAGTTCAACCCCGATTTTTAGACTTTTAAATTTTTAATTGCTATATTTAATATTTCATAGCAACAAAAGGTCATCATGCATATAATGCTGATAATATTTTTAAAATTTTTATATAATATATTTTTTATATTATAAATATATTATTATTATATTATATATATTATAATATAAAATTAAATAATATCATTAATAATACCATAAATATATGTTATGCATTATATATAATATATTATAAATATTTATTAAATACTATTAATATATTAATTATATATATTAATATTATAATATAATAATAATTCTTATATATTAAATACCATATCTTGTGAATTGTAAGGTAGCATCTGGCATTTAATTCTTGAGAATCCAACTCGTGGTTCAGAAAGATCGTTTTGCCGTGAAGGAACCTTAGCCATCTGTGTCATCTGACTTGATGAATAAACTTTTCAGTTGGGTTTATTTAAATTATTTATTCTTGTTTGCCATAAAAGCAGTCGGTCCATTCGCTTGAGGTTCAAAGAAAAGAAAAGAGACCGCTAAAAATAGAAGACACGCTATTTTACAATCTAAAAACTAAAATTTCATATTTACCCATGGCTGATTTGTGTAGCCCAAATATCTTTTTAATATTTTTAAGATAGGATTTTTTTTCAGATAACAAACTTGGAAAAAAATAGAATCATAAAATATCATATACGATTTCATTTTACTTTTTTAATATTTTAAATTTTAATTCAAACTGAATCGAATTTGAATTTAAAAACAAAATATTCAAAAAATATTTTTTAAAAATATATAAATTACTTTATTTTTAATGCTTATAGATTTTATTATATTTTTATTTTAAAAAATTATAAACATAACTTTTTATTTTATTTTATTTTATTTTAAAATTAAATTTATTTTAATTTTAGATTATATTTAGATAAAAAAATTAGTTTTCATGCCCGATGTTTCGTGTGTCCCTAAGGCAGTGATTTTGCTGTCATCAGCCGATCATTTGTAGGGAGTCGTGCCAGTCGCGAGTCTATAAAATGACTAAAATGCCCCAAAGGCAACTACCACCGAAGATGATGATGCAAGGTATAATGGGAATTTTGGTTTCACATGGCCACCTCGGTCGGGGGGGCCACGACTCTCGTGATCTCCAACTGCGTGGTCGGGTTCGCCCATTATCGGACCTTCTATTGTTCGACTACGTCGCGTGAACGGAACGTGCTCTCTTGGCTTCTCGCTACCATCGGATCGAGAGCAATCGATGGGCCCCACTTGGTTTCATGTCGATCATTTTGCTTCGCGTGGTTGGCCTCCAAGCATTGTCTAGTCTGTTTTAGTCAATGTTTTGAAAACCGGATCGACATCAAACTGGCTTAACATTTGGGTCGCGGGTCAATCGGTTCGACCGGATGAACTAGTTTGATCGGACAGGATAATATTATAATTAAATTTTAATTTAATAATATAAAATAATAAAATAAAAATATAATTTAAATAAAAAATTAAAAAAAATTAAAAACTGGGTTGAACCGGTTGAAACCCGATCGGTTCAATGGGTTTTTTTGATTTTTATATATTAGGTCATATAAAAGTCAATTTTAATAATAAAACCGGACCGGACTGATGACCGGTTGGACCGGCTGTCCGGTTTTCAAAACATTGGTTTTAGTCCAAGCAGGGCCCATGATGACTCGGTATCCAGCGGTTCGGCTCTTACTGTCAATGAAAGGAAATTAAATGAATCACGTGAGACGAAGAGTAGAGAGAGAAAAACATACCTCGTGCTAAGTGATGTCGCATCACGTTGTGAAACCTCTTAGAGGGCGTTTGGTAGCGGATAATCTATCCAGATTACCGGTAATTTAAAAGGGCCCCATCGGATAACCATGTTTGGTATGTATTTGAATGGCAATCTATCCTGCAGTGGTAATCCAGATTACCTTAAAGGGAAATGTATTTTTCTTTTGACAAAATTGATCCTGCCTCTTTTATAAAAATAAAATTATCCCTTCATCCAAATAATTAAATTAATTAAAAAATTAATTAAAACTAAAATAAAAAATTAAATTAATTTGAAAAATTATTTTTTAATTTTTTAATTAATTTTTAAATATTAAATTAATTAATTAAATTAATTAAAATTTAATTTTAAAAATATATTTTTATTTTTGTTAAACTCATTTTTTTAAAATTAATATTTTATTTTATTTTTTAAAATATAAATTAAATTAATTAAAAATGAATTAAGATTTTTTTTTTAATTAATTTAATTTTTTTTACTTTTTAAACTTAATTTTTCAATTTTTAAAATTAAAATTTAAGTTAATTAAAAATTTTTATTTTTAAAATATTAAATTATTTAATTAAACTAATTAAAATTTTAATTTTAAAATAATTTTTTTATTTTTTAAAAATTAATTTTTAATTTTTATTTTTTAAAATATTAAATTAAATTAAATTAAAAATCAATTTTTTTTATTTTAAATAATTTAATTTTTAAAATTAATTTTTAAAATTAATTTTTAATTAATTTTTAAAATTAATTTTAATTAATTTTTATTTTTATAAATTAATTTTAAAATTTTTAAAATTAATTTTTAAATTAATTTTTACATTTTATTTTTAAAATATTAAATTAATTAATTAAATTAATTAACAATTTAAGTTTAAAAATAATTTTTTATTTTTTATTTTTTAAATTAATTTTTTTAAAAATTATTTTTTTAATTTTATTTTCAAAATATTAAATTAATTAATTAAAAAATCAATTAAATTTTTTATTTTTAAATTAATTTAATTTTTTAAAATTAATTTTTAATTAATTTAATATTTTAAAAAATATATCAATTAGTCTATTAATCTTAATTAATTTTATATAACAAAATATTAAAAAATAAATTATTTTTAATAATAAATAAATTATGATAATTGAAAGTTTAAGAATAAAAAAATTAAATAAATGTTTAAAGATTAAAAATATTTTAATCTTAAAAATAATTAAATCTATATTATACTTATATATAACTACTTTGATATAGGAATTTTGAGGTATTTTAAAAATTTAATATATTTGATTTAATATTAATTTGATTTAGGGGTATTTGAAAATTTGATGTTATATGACTAGTAATCTATTTGTCATACCAAACACTTTTAAGTTTCTTTCTGAAATTTTTTCGGTTTTGGAGAGAAAATTTTATGTGAGGCCCACCACTTTTTTTTTCCTATTTATTTCTTTAATTTTCTTTTTTTCTAATTTTTCTTTTCATCCAATAGGATAAATTTTATTTATTTATTTTTTTTATTTTTATTTTTATTTTTTCATCCAAACAGAGGATCAATGACTGTTCAGGAACTTAGACAATGTTCGAATACAACTTTTTCTTCCCTGTAATCATAATTGGGAAGGAAAAAAGGCGAAAACCACTCGAAACGGCCTTCGGGCTCGACGCCAAGGCATCCCGCTTTTGGCTCCATCGGGCACAGCTGGAGTCGATGAAGGCAAGTTTGCCATTGATTGGACCCGGCAGCAAAGCACACCGAAGATCGGAAAAGAACCAGTTTATGGCACAAATCTTAAAGCACTCAACCGTGCGCTCACTCTGCTGTATACTTCGCTTCATCTCAAGTTGGTGTTCGTTTCGGCGATAGAGACTCGTTGATAAATGAAATGATTCGTACCAATGTACCATCTATTTATTATTATTATTTTTTATATAATTTTTTTAACATAAAGATAAAAGAGTTCCATCTAGTTTCCCTCTGTTTCCTGATTTTATCTTTTATTAACATCAATATTATAATTATTCAGATACAAAAGATTCATGGATGGGTACGGAGGCCCGTAATTTGAGGGTTTTTTTTTTTTTCCTTCTTCAAAGGGGCGCGAATTGGCTGGCAGCTGCCCTTGGTGCCAAAAGAATGGCTTATATATCGGCTATGACATGAAAGGCGGGAAGTTCGCTTTTTGCAAAGGCGGCATCTTTTCCATCCCAGAATCCCACCTTTCCTCGATGAATCCTTCATCGAATACAATCCCCTGCTCTTCTCGCCTCTCCAGCCTCGGCGTCCTAAGACCAATCGCACAAATCGTCTAGGGTTCGGTTCGAGGACCAAATTATAGGGCCTAGAACTAGGGTTCCCGCTCGATGCTCGCCCGATGGGGAACAAGGCCACGGACGAGCAGATCGCCATCGTCCGCTCAGTCGTCGGCCGGGATTTCTCCGACATGGACATAATCCGCGCCCTCCACATGGCCAACAACGACGCCGCGGCCGCCATCAACATCATCTTCGACACCCCTCACCTCCGCCTCACCGGCGAAAGCACCGCCGCCGCCACCATCACCAGCCCCGCTAACGCCCAAAAGAAATGCCTCAGTCCCAACGTGGCTTCCGATCGCAAAGAGCTCGTTAAGAGCGCCAGTGTGGATCTGCCCGCGGAGCAGAACGTGGAGAATGGCGCGGGGCGGCCTTGCGGACCTGCTGCCCCCCGGTCATCGGTTCCGAGCATAGCCCGAACATCCTCCCATGTTTCCAAAAGAAAAAACGAACTAATCGGTTTGCAAAGATGGGCAAGGTGAGTTCCTTTAACACATAAGGATTGGTGTTTTTTTTTTTTTTTGCTTTGAAGTGTTGATGAATACAAACCGTTTAATTTATATTATATTAAATAGGGAGGAATAATGGCGACCAATATCCAACCAACAATGATCATTATCATCTTTGCCACTGACCAACCAAGATTTATATAACTTATAAATCACGGGCACCAGCTGGCTTTCAAGTCACGGGCAGAAATGGGTGGATGCTGATTTTCTTCGCCATCCTGTTGCTGATGATCATAAAAATAGCTGCCAAAGAAGCTTGCTGTCCTCGCACAAATCCTTTATGCTGTAAGAAACAACCTGCCTGCTGCAATTAGTTATGATGTAATATGTATGCAGCATCTCTCTCCATCTTATATTTGTATTGTATTTTCTTGTAATTTTTGTACGGTCTAGATCAAGGTAATACGTATGGTGTTGAATTTATGATGTAACGTATGGTGTTGAATTTATGATGTAATATGTATGGTGTTAAATTTATGATGTGTAACGTATTAAATATTAATAAAGGAGAGAGAATTTAAAAAATGTTATTGCTTAATGCCCAGTTGTATTTGATAAAAAATTAATTAATTGTGGTTTCTCTAGCAAGTATCCTGCAGCTTCGAGATATATATGGGATCAATTGATGGGGATTGAGTGTGGATGATCATTATCCTCTAGCTCAATGCCCGACGGAACCGGGTATGGTTGTTGAGGGATGTCCAGCCTTCTAATAACCATGTGGCTGAATATAGTTATTAAATCATTTAATGCATAGTTTCAATGCTGCAGTCGATCATTGAACCCTTTTTAAAAGATATCTGTATCGTTTTATTGATGGTTCGTCCTTGCCAATTCCCGTATTTAATATTGGTTTTATATATATATGTGTGCCTCTCCTCGCTGATTTTGGTGACCATAGCTCTTCTCAAGTCTGCTGTCTTTGGCTCTTTGCCCATGTGAAGTTGCTGGTGGTTAACGCTCATGGTCAGAGTGGCCATGGGAAGGGGGTGGAAAGAGTCTGGGAGCTAGCCGTCTGTGAGCAAACAGCAAACCAAGTTCGACTACGAGTCTTTTTTTTTTTTTTCCTCTTTTCTTGCGGGGAAAGAAGCAAGGGGCGGGGGGCCCACCTGATGGGTTACGAGATCGCTCTTTAGAAACGGGACGCGTTGCCACGAGAAGCTGGCTGGTGTTTGGGAAAGGAGAGGCGAGCGGAGGCCGGCGAGGAGGAACGGTAGAGCTTTGGGGGGGGGGGGGGGGTGGGGGGGTCATGTGACTGGGCCAGGCCATTGGGTTACTCTGACGCCGTACGTCAGGCCTGTCAGCTGGCAGGAAACCGCAGGGTTGGCATCAGAGAGAGCGAAAAAATGAGCTCGATGAACAATGTTTTTAGAGAGAGAGAGAGAGAGAAAGAGAATTACACACACGCAAACATGGAGAAAGAAAGGTACAGAGACAAAGAAAGGGAAAGAGGAGAAATGGGGGAGAGGAAGACAGAACTCTGGCGATGCAGCAGGTGCAGAAAGGCACTGTAGCAGCAGCAGGTGCAGAAGCTCACGCTTTCTCATTCCATGTCCACAAGCAACCCACGAAGGTCGAACCAAAGGCTTCAATTATGAACCCGTTACGCTCTGTGCAATATTTTAAAAGAATCAGGGCAGTGGCAGGAAAGATTGGCCTGCTCCAATGTGAAGTGATTGATGGAATCGGTCCCCAATCGACTGTCGTGCGTGCAAGTGATCATTAGATGTTTGTAATGGAGTGAAGTTGGTCGATCGGAAGCCTTTCGTAGTTTTGTAGTTTTTCATTTTGCGCGTTTGTTTTGTGAATTCATCTTCTTCCGGCTTCTTCCTCGACGTAGAGAGAATCCAATAAGTTTAGCTATGGTGTCCCTGTCATATGATCAGAAAATAAAGCATGAATAATGTTAGGCAAGAGACAAGTCACGTTAGCTAAAACTAATCATTTCAAAAAAAGCTATTAATATCATCATTTATGTTAATTTGCCTCCTTTGATGTTTTATGATTTGGAGGTCACGAGAACATGTATCGCGTTATGCCACGTCGAACATTCAGCGAGCGGTAACTACGGGCAAGGTGCTAAACGTGTTTTCAGCTTCAATCCCCTACCGGCAAAGCAGTAGTTTCGTGTGTCCAATTCTAATAATTCTCTTTACATAGCAGTAGATAGCACATGCAATACACATGCCCTGGAAATGGATAAGCAATGTTTTTTTTTTTTCTAGACCGACAAAGTTTTAATGGATCCTTATTCATTGCTTGAAAGTTTCCTTTTAAATAATAAAATAAAATCATAATTTTTTTATTAAAAATAAAAAATATAATTAAAGATATCGATTTTGTTTCCTTTTATTTTATATTTCATGGGTTGGACCCATTTGTTAAATTATAGTCAAACAAAGGTTGGTTTCTTAATTTTTCTAGATTTATTGGGTAAGATTGTATCTATATATAAAAAACTAATGGATACAATTCTTAAATTGCAGTCAACAAAGGGCATGACTCTAAATTTCAGTTTATTAAATCTTTACGGATTTAGTCATTTATTTGAGGATATATATTGGTGATTCACCGTCAATAAATTTAGTAACGCTTCCGGTCCCACCATGCTGGCCCGACCCCATGCAATGAATTAATCCGCTGGCTCTCACCACTCACGCCGAACGTCCTTTGCTTGCAAACGGCCAACACTAGCTTCCACTCGAATTCAATCGCTGGCCATCAACGCCTACACTCAGGGTTTTGAAAAGTGTAAGGAAAAAGATCTTCCAAGCCTATAAATTAATTATTTATCTGTCAAGTTCTCTCTCTGTTACAATTTGTTCAAAACTATTCAATATAAAAATGAAATATTGAATTACCAAAAAGGTCAAAAAGGGACTAGAATTTTGAAGACCTGAGGTTGAAAAGATTTAATTACTAATAGTTATGGGAAAAGATTTAATACACATGCATCTACATGTAACTGAAAACAATGATTTTGTGGGTAATATATCAGAGATACTGGAAGCAGTTCCTTCAGACATGATGCAGTGCCCCAAGCCTATCAAGTATCCACATATACTTGGTTCCTTCACATAACGTGCATTCTGTGGGGAGTACGGAGGGCCATATGGAGGTGGTGATAGTAAGTGAAAGGGAGGAGGGGAAGCGTCGAGAGACGTACGGGAGTTCGTTGGACAACAATTCATGAGGTGGGTATACAGATAATTAAATCAATTTTTATCCACATTGCAAAGAGAAGATGCAACTCGAATTGGGCACGGGTGAAGTTGAAAAAGGATTGGCTGGGTCTGCACCAAAACAGAGTGAAGTGAAATTTCAACTTTTATTGTGATGAAGTAACGCTGGCCCTTTTCTTTTCCCCCCACCATGGGCCCCTACTCTTTGGAAGGAAATCAAAAAGCTTCTGAAACCCTTCAAAAAGCAAGTCTGTCTGCTTCCTATATACTCGCTCTCTCCCCCTATAGCATAGTGGGTTGGAAGATGGCACAATAGGTGCCATGTTTTATCGTCCTTTTCTCGGTAGCGATTTTACATCATATCATAATAAATCAAGAGAGTAGAGGAGACCCATCACATGCTGCCCCGCTCCAAGTCCAAGGTGTGATGATTAAACTAAATCTACCTTCCCTTCTACGATTTTATTTTAGTTTTTTAAAATTTTTAAATTTAATTTAAATTGAATCAAATTTGAATTAAAAAATATTTTTAAAGACTACAAATTATTATATTTTAAACTGTTATAATTTATATTATACTTTTTATTTTTTAAAAATATAAATACAACTTATTTAATTAGTTGTTTTTCAATTAAGTTATAGATTAAGTTATAGATTTAATAAATTAGTTCATTTATGTTTTTTGATTTAACCTTTTTAAAAAACAAAATCGATTTTATTTCATGCTTTAAAATTTGACACATATTCAGATAGCATTAAAAAAAGTAAAATAATTTATTCTTAAAAGTGATAAATCATTATGGAAATAAGGATTAAATTATTTTACTTTTTTCTTTTTATACGTTCTTTTGCCTATTCATTTTTACAAGTTAATTTACAAAAGAAAAAATTAGTATTTTGTAATATTATTTGTATACCTAGTTGATTTGCTAGCACTTAGATATAGTTTAAATTATTAATTAATAGAGTAAGATAAATTCAAATTAAGACTTTTAAAATTGGTTAAAAGTAGAAATTTAAAGGTTCATACAAAAAGTTGTCTGACTTGATTAATGGAAACGAAATGTCTATGATAAAGGTGTAAATGAAGTAAGTTGGTACCTTTGAAATATTTAAATAAAAAATAAAGGAGGAAAAGAGTTTTTGTTGGTTGGTAGTGATGTCATGTGATGTGAAATGTTAGAGTTTTATTCCATTATAAAGCTCACCACGTGATGCTACTATTTGGTGATTTATTGGGGGAGGGAGGGCAGCTTGCATTGGTACCGGATGTGATTTTTTAGATAACGGCAACAAGATCTGAATCATACAAATGATAGTAGAATGTGCATAGAATTGAAGAATAAACGTTGAATGCTTGTTTCTCAACCATAGAAGAAAATGAAATTTTAATCAATGGAAATTAAGTATAAAATTTCATTCAGTTGCCAGATCTCAATTTCCATTCAAATAAATTTAATGACTGTTACACAGCATATTGGAAATATCAAGGCTAATTATAGAAGGAAAGGGTTTATGGGCCATGTGGCAGATGACCCGGATCCTGATTTTAACACGGGTGAACCGTGATGACCGTTGAGTTCATTCAAATTTCGGATAGTCAAAGGCATAGCCGTGAAATAAATCCATTCCATTCTACGGATTGGTTTATATGAGTATGAAGCACGTGTCTCATAAATTATTTCATATTGACTACATAGTCTTTCATTCCATCGGGCAGCAAGTGGGCCACATGCAGTGCAACAATGCGGCGACTGATGCGATGCTTGGGAGAATGACCATGTGAGGGAAGTGGATGAACTTCAAAATGCACCATTGGAGTTATTAGTGGGACCACGGGCGAACTATGATGAATTGGCTTGCTCATGTGCGGCCACCCAAGTAGGATTTTTTGTAGGACCTTCGGTCGGCCACTCGGATAGAATATCTTGTAGGAACCACCCATACAGCCCAGCGGCTCAGACTGCTTGTACGATTTGGACCCTCCGTAGAGACGTGAGAGATAGACACAGCAAATTCTAGCTGCTCAAGCCCGGCAAGCTTTGCCAATCTGGTGACGGCATCATTTACATATAGCAAATAACGTCATAAAAAAAACCTATTTATAATAATCATTATATTTTTTTAGGCTAAAATATGCTTTTGTTTTTCAAATTTTTTTTTTAAAATTTATTTTGATCCTTAAACTTTTAATTATTACAATCTAGTTATATTTTAAAAATATTGTGTTCCCTACATCTTGTGACATAGAGCCAATTCAAATGAATAGAATAGCTCATAATATGTCATTCTATCAACTAATTCATGTTTTTTTCAATATGACCTATCATTTATTCCATCAATTTTAATTGATCCTATATAATGAAAGGTTACAAATATAATATTTTTAAAATGTAAGAGATTAAACTATAACAAGTAAAAGTTTAAGAATTAAAATAAATTTTAAGTGAAGGTTTAAGGATCAAAAACATATTTTCACCTTTTTTTATTTCCAGACCACCCCTCACTTTGTTATTAAGATGAATAATATGAAAAATAGTCCCATCATTTTCTATAATGACTATTATTTTTACTTATACTTTCTTTATAATTTTATAATAGTTATTTTAAATTTCAATTTTTCTTCATAAAATTCCCTACTGCCTCAACTCATTTCAAATGCATCACTAATATGTCTATTTTTGCACAAGAGAATATTGATATGTATATTGATATTTAAGTGGTCCATATATAACCATTATAATCAAACTTATTTGAGAGGAAACAAAGCAACGTCCCAATTCATGTAATCATTGAATTGATTAAAAGCTTTAGCTTCATGGGTGCATATACTGTAAGCGTCAAAGGCATTGCCAAATATCATGGCTGGGTAATTAAACAAAAAAACCCACTTATTCTTATTCCCTTTGAATTTCTAATCTTTATTTCGTAAAGAAAAGTTGAATGAAGTGTGACAAATGATAATGGCCATATCCTAATGAATAACATTAAAAAAAAAAAAAAACACTCATCAGTAATCATGAAATAGTGTTACAATCTTTTCAAATGACTTTTTTTTTTGTGGCATGGTCCATTAATTAGAGCTCAAACGGGCCTTTGGGCTGGCCTGCTTGTATTGCCATGGGTCATTTTGGAAGAGATTCAAACCAACGCTTGAGCTTGCTATGCTAATGATAGAGAATGTCTTGCTGCATCGGGGGCAGTGCAACTTGCTGAGACACAATATAATTCATGGATAGTTCGGTTGTACTTGAGTGCTGAAGAAGTAAGTAAAGTCAATCTTTGGAATCTCGCTTACATGAGACACAACAGCGGATGTGAGGATCAATTTCTAACACGATAATTATATTAGAAAGAAACAAATGAACTTATTTAAAATTTTCATTTGAATATATATAAGGACTTCATAGAAAACTTTAATTCGCCCGATGGATACGAAAAAAAAAAATGCTAAGATGATAGTATGTATGGCAACTCAAATACATTTTTAATGGTAGTTAAGGATAATTTGGTGAACTATCCTAATTGGCATCGTACATAAGAAAAAAATTTTAAGATGGTGCTATAAAGCATTGAGATGGTAGCAATAAAAGCTAAAAAATGATGGTGGGAGATTATATATAGAATAACACGTTTTCAATTTAGATCAAATACATTGGATATAAGCAATCCTAATATAGAATAAATAATAATAATGAAAAGAAAAAAAGAAAAAAAATGCATATTAAGAACAATACTAAGCCAAAAGCTTAATAGGATTAAAAACTAATATTTGCCATTGAAATATAAAATTTGTTAAAATAAACTAATTTTTACTAATAAAGAACAAGATTGTTAGAATTAAAAATTAATTTTAATTTTAAGAAAATTTATATTAACTTGAAACATAATTCATGTAAATATAGAAGGTGGGATCAGGCAAATAATATGAGTTTTTTATTCATTTTTTAATCGTTCATTAATCTTAACACCTTATACCTATCTCAGCATTTTTGTACATTCATCATGTTAAAATATTTCTTGATAGGTTGTGCCAGGCACGATCCAATCATACCGGGTTGGGAATGGCCCATGAGCGACACAATGAGTCTGAGCCATGTTGGCATGCCCAGCATCCTTTCATACTAATGCCATCCGGTGGGCCAAGCAGTCAACATGTACATTCCCTAACTTTTTTTTTTTTTTTGTCGACACGTTTTTTGATGGCGATATGATGGCCCAGGCACGAATGGATTGAAATTCGGGATTGAATTGAGCTAGATGCTTTTATAATATCAAGTCCATTTGAGATTTTAATTAATTTATTAACAAATTAAATTTATATAATTTTAAAAATTTAAGCATAAATGTATTGATAGTAAATAAATTTAAGTTATAACTTATTGTGAATTTAAACATTGTGAATCTGAACATGGGCGTGGGGACCAGCTCCGGATCATTTCACAATAAGTTAACAGCGTGAGTGATGGTGGTGGCACGATGCTATCGTCCAGCGCCAATGACGGTGCTCCACATGTTTCTTTTGATCGTTGATACTGTGCCTAGCAAGTATATTGTAACCTCGGTGCCAAATTCAAGCTTTCGTAGATGCAGCTGCTAAGCATGCTAAAGTCCCAATCTGAAACTGGGCAATTGGCAACTATTTCTCTTTGATTTTATGGTTGTTTCTCGGTCGTGGTTTTTGACCAGCGTCCAATCCACCCGGCGGTGAGTCACTGGTGCAAACATTACGAACATGGTCAACAAACGAACCCAAAGAAGGGGGCCGGACCAAATAACATCTTATAAGGAAGAGTTGCCGCGCCGTGTAGGGGAGAATGGCCTTTCTCTGTACATGTTGTTATATGACCTTCAGCACTGCAAGTCCATTAAATTCTTTTATCTACCGTGCTAAGGTATTCAATTTGAGAGTGATAAAATTAAACTTGATGTCTAGTTCGTAATGTTCCCCGTAAAGATCCTCCAATCGTTTTAACTGACCCATGATAATGGAAAGGTACACAAGAAATTGAAACATAAGAAGATTGAAAGTTTTTTAGACGAAGATGGGGATGACCAAATATGTTGGGTCAAATAATGACCTGACCCATTCGTAGCTATATTAGACCCATCTTCATCTGCATTGGAAGAGCTATAGGTTGTAGCAGATTCAAAAATATAGGACTCAATCTAAAATTTGGATCCGATCCTGGTTTTATGTTTGTTAACCAAAGCTAGCCTAACACGGCCCATAAATCCTCTAGAACTACATTGGCTTAACCAAAAAAAAAAAGCCTAACCTGGCCTCAACTTGATCCATCCAAACATTAAAAAACTAAACCACATAATTTTCTTATCATTCACTCTAAATAATTTTTTAATTCATTGAATAAACTCTTAGTTAAAACAATTTTTTTTCCATATCAACAACTGCATCCTTCATCTATTTTTGCTTAATTATACCCAAATATTTAGATTTTTAGTGGATCTTTAATTGCAATACCTTAGTGTCTATTAATATATATTTTAAAAGTTATAGTTTTATCAACTTACGATTAATTACTTGAATGAAATTAAAAATGTTGACTGAAAATTTGAATTTAAGTTGCTTTAAGGCATTCATGTTGCTCTATAATGATCTACGGTATATGTCCGGCATGTCCAAAAAAAATAATGTTCCTGCAAGAGCTAGAAGACAAACGTGCTTTAAGGCATTCATGCTGCTCTATAATGAACTGCGACGTGAGAGATGTTGACTGGAACGTGAATTGGAATTAACGTAAAGGCATATTTTCTTAACATTTATATAAAAATTAACGTAAAGGCACATTTTTGTATAAATTAATCTTTCCATAATTTTTATTGATTTTAAGATTAACTAGGATCATAAAGAGATAAAAAATATCCTTATTTCATTATAATATATCCATTGGAGAATCAAATACGAAGGGCCACGTGTTAAGAGATTAATAATTTTGAGGATGAGGAAATAAAAATATCTAAAGATTTTATTTTTACATTTAGGTAATCTAGCATTTGTGCAAATAATAATTATAAAATTTTAGAAATTAAATTATAAATATAAATATATATATATATATATATATATAATGTGTAAATATGGGAGAAAATATCAAAAGTAATCTTCAAATAGATCTTTTCCTGATTACTTGGCGGCTTTTGCATTAAAAATAAAAAGAAAAAATTCCTTGACTATTCGCCGAAATATACGGGCAAGCGGACCACCGCCTATCGCGTCAGGAACGACAAAAGCCGTTCTTCCACCCACCCACCCACCCCCCCCCGAATGGCCCCCTACTCTTTGGAAGGTGGAAACCAAAAAGCTTCTGAGACCCTTCAAAAATTATGTGGCAACACACATGGTAAACAGATAGTTAAATCAATTTTTATCCACGTTGCAAAGAGAAGATGCAACTCGAATTGAGCGCGGGTGAAGTTGAAAGAGGACTGGCTGCACCAAAATAGAGTGAAGCGGCATTTCAATTTTTATTGTGATGAGCTCTTTTCTTTTCCCCCCACCATGGGCCCCAACTCTTTGGAAGGTGGAAATCAAAAAGCTTCTTAAACGGGAAATTCTATTTGGCCCGCCGTTTTTACTCAGTAGCCCCCTCAATTTTTTTTACTCAATAGCCCCCCAAAATTACTCAGTAGCCCCCCTAAATTAAAAAAATACCTAAACTACCCCTTCCCCTTTACACTCTCTGCCCCCTCGCTCCACATTTGGCCGAGTCTCTGTTTAGCCCTGGTTGGCCGAACATAGACTCTCTATTTGGCCAAGAATGCCAAACAAAATTAGTTATGTTCAACCCAGCATGCCGAACATAATTCAATTATGTTCGGCCCTGTGTTGCCGAACAGAAGGAGTCTGTTGGCCCACCAGGGCTGAACATGTTGACTCAGTTCGGCCCTGTGTTGCTGAACAGATTTGACCTGTTCGATCACACAGGGCCAAACAACTCACGAACGGGAAAAAAAAAATCGACGATGGGGATATAAACCAATCTTTGCGACCATTGAACCTTCCAAAATTGCTAATTGCTTGTCCATTGCTCGATTATATGTTGAAATCTCTTCAACAAGCTTCAAATGGTCGGATCCGAGGGTGTTTTGATACGGAGTGAGGGAGAAGGGGGAGGGGCAGTGGAGGGGGGCTGTTTTGACCTGGGGGTATTTTGGTCCAAATTTTTTAGGGACAAATATGTCCCTTTTTAAGTGGGGTGGGGGCTATTGAGGAAAAAGCGCGGGCCAAATAGAATTTTCCTTCTGAAACCCTTCAAAAAGCCAGTCTGTCTGCTTCCTATATACTCGCTCTCACCCCCTATAGCGCAGTGTGTTGGAAGATGGCACAACAGGTGCCATGTTTTACCATCCTTTTCTCGGTAGCGATTTTACATCATATCATAATAAATCAAGAGAGTAGTGGAGACACATCACATGCTGCCCCGCTCCAAGTCCAAGGTGTGATGATTAAACTAAATCTACCTTCCTTTGCCCCTGAAAAATCAGATATGATTTTATTTTAGTTTTTTAAAATTTTAAAATTTAATTTAAATTGAATCAAATTTGAATTAAAAAATATTTTTAAAGACTATACAAATTATTCTATTTTCAACTGTTATAATTTATATTATACTTTTATTTTTTAAAATGTAAATACAATCATTTAATTTATTTTATTTTTATAAAAATAAATTATTTTAATTCTGGATCAGATTTAGATAAAATAATAAGTTTTATCAAGTTCATTTTTATAATTGGTTGGGATACGATTAAGTTATAGATTTAATAAATTAGTTCATTTATGTTTTTCGATTTAACCTTTTAAAAAATAAAATTGATTTTATTTCATGCTTTAAAATTTGACACAGATTCAGATAGCATTAAAAAAAGTAAAATAATTTATTCTTAAAAGTGATAAATCATTATGGAAATAAGTATTAAATTATTTGACTTTTTTCTTTTTATACGTGCTTTTGCCTATTCATTTTTACAAGTTAATTTACATAAGAAAAAGTTAGTATTTTGTAACATTATTTGTATACCTAGTCCATTTGCTAGCACTTAGATATAGTTTAAATTATTAATTAATAGAGTAAGATAAATTCAAATTAAGAATTTTAAAATCAGTTAAAAGTAGAAATTTAAAGGTTCATACACAAAGTTGCCTGACTTGATTAATGGAAACGAAATGTCTATGATAAAGGTGTAAATGAAGTAAGTTGGTACCTTGAAATATTTAAATAAAAAATAAAGAGGAAAAGAGTCCTCGCCGATCGGATCCTCGCCGATCGGATGGATCACAACGGTCCGATCGATCATCGTCGATCCGGATCATGGCTCGGATCGATTGCAACCGTCGGATCGTCTTCGATCGACGCATCGCAACGGTCGGATCGATCATTACCGATCAGGATCATGGCTTGGATCTATCGCAACCATCGGATCATCTTCGATCGGATGCATCACAACGGTCAGATCGATCATCGCCGATCGGGATCATGGCTTAGATCGATCGCAACCATTGGATCATCGCCGATCGAATGGATCGCAACGGTCCAATCGATCGTCGCTGATCAAAATCATGGCTCAGATCGATTGCAACCGTCGGATCCTCGCCGATCGAATGGATCGCAATGGTCCAATCGATCATCGTCGATCGAGATCATGGCTCGGATCGATCGCAACCATCGAATCGTCTCCAATGGATGGATCGCAATGGTCTGGTCGATATTCGCCAATCATGATCATGGCTCGGATCGATCACAACTGTCAGATCGTCTTCGATCGGATGCATCGCAACGGTCCGATCGATCAATCATCGCCGATCAGGATCATGGCTTGGATTGATCGCAACTGTCAGATCGTCACCAATCGGATGGATCGCAATGGTCCGATCGATCATCATCGATCAGGATCATGGCTTGGATCGATTGCAACCATTGGATCATCTTCGATCGGTGCATCATAATGGTCCGATCGATCATCGTCGATCAGGACAATGGCTCGGATTGATCGCAACCATCGGATCGTCTTCGATTGGATGCATCGCAATGGTCCGATCGATCATCGCGATCGGGGTCATGGCTTCGATCGATCGCAACCGTTAGATCGTCACCGATCGAATGGCTCGCAACGGTCCGATCGATCATCGCCGATCCGGATCATGGATCGGATCGATCGCAACCGTCGGATCATCTTCGATCGGATCGTCTCCGATCGGATGCATCGCAATAGTCGGATCAATCATCGCCTTTCAGGATCATGTCTCCGATCGATCGCAACCGGATCGTCTCCGATCGGATGCATCGCAATGGTCGGATCGATCATCATCGATCAAGATCATGGCTCGGATCGATCGCAACCATCGGATCATCTCTGATCGGATGCATCGCAACGGTCCGATCGATCATCGCCGATCGGGATCATGGCTTGGATCGATCGCAATCGTGGATCATCGCCGATCGGATGGATAGCAAAGGTCCGATCGATCGTTGCTGATCAGGATCATGGCTTGCATGATCGCAACCATCGGATCCTCGCCGATCGGATGGATCGCAACCGTTGGATCATCGCCAATCGAATGGATCGCAACGATCCGATCAATCCTCGCCGATCGGGATTATGGCTTGGATCGATCGCAACAGTCAAATCCTCGTCGATCGGATGCATCGCAATGGTCTGATCGATCTTTGCGATCGGGATCATGGCTTCGATCGATCGCAACCGTCGGATCCTCGCCGATCGGATGGATTGCAATGGTACGATCGATCATCGCCGATCATGATCATGGCTTGGATCGATCGCAACCGTTGGATCATCTCCGATCGGATGCATCGCAATGGTCCGATCGATCGATCATCGCAAATCATGATTATGGCTTAGATTAATCGCAACCATCGGATCGTCTCCAAATCGATGGATCGCAATGGTCCAATCGATCATCACCGATCAGGATCATGGCTTGAATCGATCGCAACCGTCAGATCGTCTTCGATCGGATGCATTGCAATGGTTCGACGGATTATCGCGATCGGGATCATGGCTTCAATCGATCGCAACCATCGGATCATCACCGATCGAATGGATCGCAATGGTCTGATCGATCATTGCCGATCCGGATCATGGGTCAGATCGATCGCAACCATCAGATTGTCTCCGATTGGATGCATCACAACGGTCGGATCAATCATCACCTTTCGGGATCATGTCTCTGATCGATCAAAACCGTTGAATCATCTTTGATCGGATGCATCGCAAGGTCGGATCGATCATCGCTGATCAGGATCATGGCTCGGATCGATCGCAACCGTTGGATCATCTCAGATCGGATGCATCGCAACGGTCCGATCGATCATCGCCGATCGTGATCATGGCTTGGATCGATCGCAACCGTCGGATCATCACCGATCGGATGGATCACAACGGTCCGATCGATCGTCGCCGATCGGGATCATGGCTTGGATTGATTGCAACCGTCGGATCCTTGCCGATCGGATGGATCGCAACCATTGGATCATCGCCGATCGGATGGATCGAAATGGTCCGATCGATCATCACCCATCGGGATCATGGCTTGGATCGATCGCAACCGTCAGATCCTCGCCGATCGGATGCATCGCAACGGTCCGATCGATCTTTGCGATCGGGATCATGGCTTCGATCGATCGCAACCGTCGGATCCTCGCCGATCGAATGGATCGCAATGGTTTGATCGATCATCGCCGATCATGATCATGGCTCAGATCGATCGCAACCGTCGGATCGTCTCCGATCGGATGCATCGCAACGGTTCGATCGATCGATCATCACAGATCATGATCATGGCTCGGATTGATCGCAACCGTCGGATCGTCTCCAAACGGATGGATCGCAATGGTCCAATCGATCATCGCCGATTAGGATCATGGCTTGGATCGATCGCAACCATCAGATCGTCTTCGATCGGATGCATTGCAACGGTCTGATCGATCATCGTGATCGGGATCATGGCTTCGATCGATCGCAACCGTCGGATCATCACCGATCGAATGGATCGCAACGGTCCGATCGATCATTGCCGATCCAGATCATGGGTCGGATCGATCGCAACCATCGGATCGTCTCCGATTGGATGCATCGCAACGGTCGGATCAATCATCGCCTTTCGGGATCATGTCTCCGATCGATCGAAACAATTGGATCATCTTCGATCGGATGCATGGCAAGGTCGGATCGATCATCGCTGATCAGGATCATGGCTCGGATCGATCGCAACCGTCGGATCATCTCAGATCGGATGCATCGCAATGGTCCGATCGATCATTGCCGATCGTGATCATGGCTTGGATTGATCGCAACCGTCGGATCGTCACCGATCGGATGGATCGCAACGGTCCGATCGATCGTCGCCGATCGGGATCATGGCTTGGATTGATTGCAACTGTCGGATCCTTGCCGATCGGATGGATCGCAACCGTTGGATCATCGCCCGATCGGATGGATCGCAATGGTCCGATCGATCGTCGTCCATCGGGATCATGGCTTGGATCGATCGCAACCGTCGGATCCTCGTTGATCGGATGCATCGCAACGGTCCGATCAATCATCGCGATCGGGATCATGGCTTTGATCGATCGCAACCGTCGGATCCTCGCCGATCGGATGGATCGCAACGGTTCGATCGATCATTGCCGATCCGGATCATGGCTCGGATCGATTGAAACCATCGGATCATCTTCGATTGGATGCATCGCAACGGTCTGATTGATCATCGCCGATCGGGATCATGGCTTGAATCTATCGCAACCGTCGGATCGTCTCCGATCGGATGCATTGCAACGGTCCGATCGATCATCGCCGATCGGGATCATGGCTTGGATCGATCGCAACCATTGGATTGTTGCCGATCAGATGGATCGCAATGGTCTGATCGATCATCCCGATCATGATCATGGCTCGGATCGATCGCAACCGTCAGATCCTCGCTGATCGGATGGATCGCAATGGTCCGATCGATCATCGCCGATTGGGATCATGGCTCAGATCGATTGCAACCGTCGGATCATCTCCGATCGAATGCATCGCAATGGTCTGATCGATCGATTATCGCCGATCAAGAACATGGCTCAGATCGATCGCAACCGTCAGATCGTCTCCAAACGGATGGATCGCAACGGTCCGATCGATCATCGTCGAACAGGATCACGGCTTGGATCGATCGCAACCATCGGATCATCTCCGATCGGATGCATCGCAATGATCCGATCGATCATTGCCGATCCGGATCATTGGTCGGATCGATCGCAACCGTCGGATCATCTTTCGGATGCATCGCAACGGACGGATCGATCATTGCCTTTCAGGATCATGTCTTCGATCGATCAAAACCATCGGATCGTCTTCGATCGGATGCATCGCAATGGTCGGATCGATCATCACCGATCAGGATCATGGCTCGGATCGATCGCAACCGTCGGATCATCTCTGATCGGATGCATCGCAATGCTCCGATCGACCATCGCCGATTGGGATCATGGCTTGGATCGATCGCAACCATTGGATCGTCGCCGATCGAATGGATCACAACGGTCCGATCGATCGTCGATGATCGGGATCATGGCTTGGATCGATCGCAGCCATCGGATCCTCGCCGATCGGATGGATCGCAACCATTGGATCATCGCCGATCGGATTGATCACAACGGTCCGATCGATCGTCGCCCATTGGGATCATGGCTAGGATCGATCGCAACCGTCGGATCCTCGCCGATCGGATGCATCGCAATGGTCCGATCGATCATCACAATCGTGATCATGGCTTCGATCGATCGCAACCGTCAGATCCTCGCTGATCGGATGGATCGCAACGGTCCGAACGATCATCGCCGTTCTGGATCATGGTTCGGATCGATTGCAACCGTTGGATCGTCTTCGATTGGATGCATCGCAATGGTTCGATCGATCATCGCCGATCGGGATCATGGCTTGGATCTATTGCAACCGTTGGATCGTCTTCGATCGGATGCATCGCAACGGTCCGATCGATCATCACCGATCAGGATCATGGCTTGGATCGATCGCAACCATTGGATCGTCGCCAATAGGATGGATCGCAATGGTCTGATCGATCATCGCCGATCATGATCATGGCTCGGATCGATCGCAACCGTCGGATCCTCGCTGATCGGATGGATCGCAACGGTTCGATCGATCATCGCTGATCGGGATCATGGCTCGGATCGATCGCAACCGTCGGATCTTCTCCGATCGGATGGATCGCAACGGTCCGATCGAACATCGCCGATCATGATCATGGCTCGGATTGATCGCAACTGTCGGATCATCTCGATCGGATGCATCACAACTGTTTAATCGATCATTGTCGATCATGATCATGGCTCAGATCGATCGCAACCGTCGTATCATGTCCAAACGGATGGATCGCAATGGTCCGATCGTTCATCGCCAATCAGGATCATGTCTTGGATCGATCACAACCATCGGATTGTCTCTGATCAGAGGCATCGCAACAGTCCGATCGATCATCATGATCGGGATCATGGCTTTGATCGATCGCAACCATCGGATCATCACCGATCGAATGGATCACAACGGTTCGATCGATCATTGCCGATCCAGAAAATGGGTTGGATCGATCGCAACTGTCAGATCGTCTTCGATCGGATGCATCGCAATGGTCGGATCGATCATCGCCTTTCGGGATCATGTCTCCGATCGATCGAAACTGTTGGATCATCTTCGATCGGATGCTTTGCAACGGTCGAATCGATCATCGCCGATCAGGATCATGGCTCGGATCGATCGCAACCATCGGATCATCTCTTGTCAGATGCATTGCAACGGTCCGATCGATCCTCGCCGATCGGGATCATGGCTCGGATCAATCACAACCGTTGGATCGTCGCCGATCGGATGGATCGCGATGGTCCGATCGATCATCGCCGATCGGGATCATGGCTTGGATCGATCGCAACCGTCAGATCCTAGCCGATCGGAAGCATCACAACAGTCCGATCGATCATCGTCGATCAAGATCATGGCTCGGATCGATTGCAACCATTGGATCGTCTCCGATCGGATGCATCGCAATGGTACGACCGATCATCGCCAATCTGGATCATGGCTTGGATCTATCTCAACCGTCGGATCATCTTCGATCGGATGCATCGCAACGGTCCAATCGATCATCGCCGATCAGGATCATGGCTCGGATTAATCACAATCATCGAATCATCTCCGATCGGATGGATCGTAACGGTCCGATCGATCATCATCGATCATGATAATGGCTCAGATCGATCGCAACCATCGGATCATCGCCGATCGGATGCATCGCAACGGTCCGATCGATCTATCATCACCGATCAGGATCATGGCTCAGATCGATCATAGCCGTCGGATCATCTCCCATCGGACGGATCGCAATGGTCTGATCGATCATCGTCGATTATGATCATGGATCGGATCGATCGCAACCATCGGATCGTCTCCGATCGGATGCATCGCAACGGTCCGATCAATCGATCATCGCCGATCAGGATCATGGCTCGAATCGCTTGCAACCGTCGGATCGTCTCCGATCCGATGCATCACAACGGACTGATCGATCATCGCGATCAGGATCATAGCTTCGATCGATCGCAACGGTCGGATCATCACCAATCGAATGGATCGCAACGGTCCGATCGATCATCACCGATCCGGATCATGGGTCGGATTGATCGCAACCGTCGGTTCGTCTCCGATCGGATGCATCACAATGATCGGATCAATAATAGCCTTTCGGGATCATGTCTTTGATCTATCGCAACCATCGGATCATCTCCGATCGGATGCATCGCAACGGTCGAATCGATCATCGTCGATCAGGATCGTGGCTCGGATCGATCATAACCGTCGGATCATCTCCGAAAGGATGCATCGCAACGGTCCGATCGATCATCGCCGATCGGAATCATGGCTTGGTTCGATCGTAATCGTGGGATCATCACCGATCGGTTTGTCTCTAATGGATAGATCGCAATGGTCCGATCGATCATCGCCAATCATGATCATGGCTCGGATCGATCGCAACTGTTAGATCGTCTTCGATCGGATGCATCGCAACGGTTCGATCGATCAATCATCGCCGATTAGGATCATGGCTCAGATCGATCGCAATCGTTGGATGGATCGCAATGGTCCGATCGATCATCGTCGATCAGGATCATGGCTCGGATCGATCGCAACCATCGGATCGTCTTCGATCGAATGCATCGCAACGGTCCGATCAATCGATCATCGCCGATCCGGATAATGGCTCGGATCGTCTCCGATTGGATGCATCGCAATGGTCCGATCGATCATCGCGATCGGGATCATGGCTTCGATCGATTGCAACCATCAGATCATCACCGATCGAATGGATCACAATCGTCCGATCGATCATCACCGATCCAGATCATGGGTCGGATCGATCGCAACCATCGGATCGTCTTCGATCGGATGCATCGCAATGGTCGGATCGATCATCGCCTTTCAGGATCATGTCTCCGATCGATGGCAACCATCGGATCATCTCTGATCGGATGCATCGCAATGGTCAGATCGATCATCGCCGATCAGGATCATGGCTCGGATCGATCGCAACCGTCGGATCATCTTTGATCAGATACATCGCAATGGTTCGATCGATCATCGCCGATCGGAATCATGGCTTGGATCGATCGCAACCGTGGGATCATCGCCGATCAGATATATCGTAATGGTCCGATCGATCGTTGCTGATCGGGATCATGGCTTGCATCGATCGCAACCATCGGATCCTCGCCGATCGGATGGATCGCAACCGTTGGATCATCACCAATCGAATGGATCACAATGGTCCGATCGATCGTCGCCGATCGAGATCATGGCTTGGATCGATCGCAACCGTCAAATCCTTGCCGATCGTATGCATCGCAACGGTCCGATCGATCTTTGCGATCGGGATCATGGCTTCGATCGATCGCAACCATCGGATCCTCGCCGATCGGATGGATCGCAACGATCCGATCGATCATTGCCGATCATGATCTTGGCTCGGATCGATCGCAACCATCGAATCGTCTCCGATCGGATGCATCACAACAGTCCGATCGATCGATCATCGCAGATCATGATCATGGCTCGGATCAATTGCAACCGTCGGATCGTCTCTAAATGGATGGATCGTAATGGTCCAATCGATCATCACCGATCAGGATCATGGCTTAGATCGATCGCAACCATCAGATCGTCTCCGATCGGATGCATCGCAACGGTCCGATCGATCATCGCGATCAGGATCAAGGCTTCAATCGATCACAACCGTTGGATCATCACCGATCGAATGGATCGCAACGGTCCGATCGATCATTGCCGATCCAGATCATGGGTCGGATTGATCGCAACCGTTGGATCGTCTCCGATTGGATGCATCGCAATGGTTGGATCGATCATCGCCTTTCGGGATCATGTCTCTGAACGATCGAAACTGTTGGATCATCTCCGATCAGATGCATCGCAAGGTCGGATCGATCATCGCCGATCAGGATCATAGCTCGGATCGATCGCAACCATCGGATCATCTCAGATCGGATGCATCGCAACGGTCCGATCGATCATCGCCGATCGTGATCGTGGCTTGGATCGATCACAACCGTTGGATCATCACCGATCGAATGGATCACAACGGTCCGATCGATCATCGCCGATCGAGATCATGGCTTGGATCGATCGCAACCGTCGAATCCTTGCCCATCGGATGGATTGCAACCGTTGGATCATCACCGATCGAATGGATCGCAACGGTCCGATCGATCGTTGCCCATTGGGATCATGGCTTGGATCGATCGTAACCGTCGGATCCTCGCCTATCAGATGCATCGCAATGGATCGATCGATCATCGCGATCGGGATCATGACTTCGATCGATCGCAACCGTCGGATCCTCGCCGATCGGATGGATCGCAACGGTTCGATCGATCATTGCCGATCCAGATCATGGCTTGGATCGATTGAAACCATCGGATCATCTCCAATTGGATGCATCGCAATGGTCGGATCGATCATTGCCGATCGGGATTATGGCTTGGATCTATCACAACCGTCGGATCGTCTCCGATCGGATGCATCGCAACGGTCCGATCGATCATCGCCGATCGGGATCATGGCTTGGATCGATCGCAACCATTGGATCATTGTAGATCGGATTGATTACAATGGTCCAATTGATCATCGCCGATCATGATCATGGCTCGGATCGATCGCAACCGTCGAATCCTTGCCGATCGGATGGATCGTAACGGTCCGATCGATCATCACCGATTGGGATCATGGCTCGGATCGATAGCAACCGTCGAATCGTCTCCGATCGGATGGATCGCAACGGTCCGATCGATCATCGCCGATCATGATCATGGCTTGGATCGATTGCAACCATCGGATCGTCTCCAATCGAATGCATTGCAACGGTCCGATCGATCGATCATCGCCGATCAAGATCATGGCTCAGATCGATCGCAACCGTCGGATCATCTCCAAACGGATGGATCGCAATGGTCTGATCGATCATCGCCGAACAGGATCACGGCTTGGATCAATCGCAACTGTTGGATCGTCTCCGATCGGATGCATCACAACGGTACGATCGATCATCACGATAGGGATAATGGCTTCGATCGATCGCAACTGTTGGATCATCACCGATCGAATGGATCGCAACAGTCCGATCGATCATTGCCGATCTAGATCATTGGTCGGATCAATCGCAACCATCGGATCGTCTTCGATCGGATGCATCGCAACGGTCAGATCGATCATCGCCTTTCAGGATCATATCTTCGATCGATCAAAACCGTCGGATCGTCTCCAATCGGATGCATCGCAACAGTCGGATCGATCATCGCCGATCATGATCATGGCTCGGATCGATCGCAATCGTCGGATCATCTCTGATCGGATGGATCGCAACGTTTTGATCGATCATCGCCGATCGGGATCATGGCTTGGATCGATCGCAACCGTTGGATCGTCGCCGATCGGATGGATTGCTACGGTCCGATCGATCGTCGCCGATCGGGATCATGGCTTGGATCGATCGTAGCCGTCGGATCCTCACCGATCGGATGGATCGCAACCGTTGGATCATCGTCGATTGGATTGATCGCAACGGTCTGATCGATCGTCTTCCATCGGGATCATGGCTTGGATCGATCGCAACCATCGGATCCTCGCCGATCGGATGCATCGTAATGGTCCGATCGATCATCACGATCGTGATCATGGCTTCGATCGATCGCAACCGTCGGATCCTTGCCGATCGGATGGATCACAACGGTCCGATCGATCATCGCCGATCTGGATCATGGCTCGGATCGATTGCAACCATCGGATCATCTTCGATTGGATGCATCGCAACGGTCCTATTGATCATCGCCGATCGGGATCATGGCTTGGATCTATCGCAACCATCGGATCATCTCCGATCGGATGCATCACAACGGTCCAATCGAACATCACCGATCAGGATCATAGCTTGGATCGATCACAACCGTTGGATCATCGCCGATCGGATGGATTGCAACGATCCGATCGATCATCGCCGATCATGATCATGGCTCGGATCGATCATAACCGTCGGATCCTTGCCGATCGGATGGATCGCAACGGTTCGATCGATCATCGCCGGATAGGATCATGCCTCGGATCGATCGCAACTGTCGGATCTTCTCCGATTGGATGGATCGCAATGGCCCGATCGATCATCGTCAATCATGATCATGGCTCGGATCGATCGCAACCATCGGATCGTCTCCGATCGGATGCATCGCAACTGTCCGGTCGATCGATCATCGCCGATCATGATCATGGCTTGGATTGATCGCAACCGTCGGATCATGTCCAAACGGATGGATTGCAATGGTCGGATCGATCATCGCTGATAATCGCCTTTTAGGATCAAGTCTCCGATCGATCGAAATAGTCGGATCGTCTCCGATTGGATGCTTCGCAACGGTTGAATCGATCATCGCCCATCAGGATCATGGCTCGAATCGATCGCAACCGTCGGATCATCTCTTATCAGATGCTTCGCAATGGTCCGATCGATCCTCGCCGATCGAGATCATGGCTTGGATCGATCGCAACCGTTAGATCGTCGCCTATCGGATGGATCATAATGGTCCGATCGATCATCGCCGATCGGGATCATGGCTCGGATCGATCGCAATCGTCAGATCCTCGCCGATCGGATGCATCGCAATGGTCCAATCGATCATCGCCGATCTGGATCATGGCTCGGATCGATTGCAACCATTGGATCGTCTCTGATCGGATGCATCGCAACGGTACGATCGATCATCGCCTATCTGGATCATGGCTTGGATCTATCTCAACCGTCAGATCGTCTCTGATCGTATGCATCGCAATGGTCCGATCGATCATCGCCGATCAAGATCTTGGCTCGGATCAATCGCAATCGTCGGATCGTCTTCGATCGGATGGATCGCAACGGTCTGATCGATCATCGCCGATCATGATAATGGCTCGGATCGATGCAACCGTCGGATCATCTCCGATCGGATGCATCGCAATGGTCCAATCGATCGATCATCGCCGATCAGGATCTTGGCTCGGATCGATCGCAACCATCGGATCGTCTCCCATCGGATGGATCACAATGGTCTGATCAATCATCGCCGATTAGGATCAAGGCTCGGATCGATCGCAACCATCGGATCATCTCCGATCGGATGCATCGCAACATTCCGATCGATCGATCATTGCCGATCTGGATAGGGCTCGGATCGCTCACAACTGTCGGATCGTCTCCGATCGGATGCATCGCAAAGGACCGATCGATCATCACGATCAGGATCATGGCTTCGATCGATCGCAACGGTCGGATCATCACCAATCAAATGGATCGCAACAGTCTAATCGATCATCGCCGATCCGGATCATGGGTCGGATCGATCGCAACCATCGGTTCGTCTCCGATCGGATGCATCGCAACAGTCGGATCGATAATAGCCTTTCGGGATCATGTCTCCGATCTATCACAACCGTCGGATCGTCTCCGATCGGATGCATCGCAACGGTCGGATCGAACATCGTCGATCAGGATCGTGGCTCGGATCGATCGCAACCATTGGATCATCTCCGATAGGATGCATTGCAACGGTCCAATCGATCATCGCCGATCAGGATCATGGCTTGGATCGATCGTAATCATGGGATCATCGCCGATCAGATGGATCGCAACGGTCCCATCGATCGTCGCCGATCAGGATCATGGCTTGGATCGATCACAACTGTCGGATCCTCGCCGATCAGATGCATCGCAACGGTCCAATCGATCCAAGCCATGATCCGTAACATGGCTTCGATCGATCGCAACCGTCGGATCCTCGCCGATCGGATGGATCGCAATGGTCCGATCGATCATCGCCGATCCGGATCACAGCTCGGATCAATTGAAACCATCGGATCGTCTCCGATCGGATGCATCGCAATGGTCCGATCAATCATCGCCGATTAGGATCATGAATTGGATCTATCGCAACTGTCGGATCATCTTCGATCGGATGCATCGCAATGGTTCGATCGATCATCGCGATCGGGATTATGGCCTCGATCGATCGCAACTATCGAATCATCACCGATCAAATGGATCGCAATGTTCCGATCGATCATCGTCGATTCGGATCTTGGGTCGGATCGATCACAACCGTCGGATCATCTCTGATCGAATGCATCGCAACGGTCGGATCAATCATTGCCGATTAGGATCATGGCTTGGATCGATCGCAACCGTCGGATCATCTCTGATCGGATGCATCGCGATGGTCCGATCGATCATCGCTGATCGGGATCATGGCTTGGATCGATCGCAACCGTGGGATCGTCGACGATTGGATGGATTGCAACTGTTCGATCAATCATTGCTGATCGGGATCATGGCTTGAATTATCGCAATAGCCAGATCGTCTCCGATCGGATGCATCGCAATGGTCCGATCGATCATCGACGATCGGTATCATGGCTTGGATTTATCGCAACCGTCGGATCATCGCCGATCAGATGCATTGCAACGGTCTGATAGATCATCGCAAATCGGGACCATGGCTTGGATCCATCGCAACTGTTGGATGGTCGCCGATCAGATGGATTGCAACGGTTCGATCGATCGTCGTCGATCGGGATCATGGCTCGGATCGATCGCAATAGTTGGATCCTGATCGATCGAAAGGATCACAACGGTCCGATCGATCATCACCGATTCGGATCATAGCTCAGATCGATCGCAACCGTCGGATCATCTCCGATCGGATGGATGCAATGGTTCGATCGATCATCGCAGATCATGATCATGGCTCGGATCGATCGCAACCGTTGGATCGACTCCGATCAGATGCATCGCAACGGTCCGATCGATCGATCATCTTCGATCAGGATCATGGCTCGAATCGATCGTAACCGTCAGAGCGTCTTCGATCGGATGGATCGCAACGGTCTGATCGATCATCGCCGATCAGGATCATAGCTCGGATCAATCACAACCATCGGATCGTCTTCGATCGGATGCATCGCAATGGTCCGATCAATCGATCATCGCCGATCCGAATCATGGCTAGAATCAATTGCAACCATCGGATTATCTCCGATCGGATGCATAGAACGGTCCAATCGATCATCGCAATCGAGATCATGGCTTCGATCGATCGCAACCGTGGGATCATCGCTGATCGGATGGATCGCAATGATCCGATTGATCATCGCCGATCGGGATGATGGCTTGGATTGATCACAACCGTTGGATCCTTGCTGATCGGATGGATCGTTGCTGTTGGATAGTCACCGATCGGATGGATCGCAACGGTCCTATCAATCGTTGATGATCGGGATCATGGCTTGGATGATTGCAACCGTCGGATCCTCACCGATCGGATGCATCGCAACGGTCCGATCGATCATCGCGATCGGGATCATGGCTTCGATCGATCGCAACCATCGGATCATCGCTGATCGGATGGATCATAACCATTGGATCGTTGCCGATCGGATGGATCACAACGGTCCGATCGATCATCGCCCATCGGGATCATGGCTTGGATCGATTGTAATCGTCGGATCCTCGCCGATCGAATGCATTGCAATGGTTCGATCGATCATCGCGATCGGATCATGGATTCGATCGATCACAACCATCGGATCCTCGCCGATCGGATGGATCGCAATGGTCCGATCGATCATCATCAATCCGGATCATGGCTCGGATCGATTGCAACCATCGGATCATCTCCGATCGGATGCATCGCAACGGTCGGATCGATCATCGTCGATCGGGATCATGGCTTGGATCTATCGCAACCATCGGATCATCTTCGATCGGATGCATCGTAACGGTCCAATCGATCATCGCCGATCGGGATCATGGCTTGGATCGATCGCAACCATTGGATCATTGCCGATCGGATGGATCGCAATGGTCCGATCGATCGTCGCCGATCGGGATCATGGCTCGGATCAATCGCAACCGTCGGATCCTCGCCGATCGGAAGGATCGCAATGGTTCGATCGATCATCATCAATCGAGATCATGGCTCGGATCGATCGCAACCATCGGATCCTCGCCGATTGGATGGATCGCAATGGTCCGATCAATCATCGCCGATCGGGATCATGGCTCGGAACGATCGCAACCGTTGGATCATCTCCGATCGGATGGATAGCAACAGTCTGATCGATCATCGCTAATCATGATCATGGCTCGGATTGATCGCAACAGTCGGACGTCTCCGATCGGATGCGTCGCAATGGTCCGATCGATCGATCATCGCCGATCAGAATCATGGCTCGAATCGATCGCAACTATCGGATCGTCTCCAATCGGATGGATTGCAATGGTCCGATTGATCATCACCGATCAGGATCATGGCTTGGATCGATCGCAACCATCGGATCATCTCTGATCAGATGCATCGCAATGGTCCGATCGATCGATCATTGCCGATCAGGATCATGGCTCGGATCGATCGCAACCGTCGGATCATCTCCGATCGAATGCATCACAACGATCCGATCGATCATCGTGATCGGGATCATGGCTTCGATCGATCGCAACCGTCAGATTATCACCAATCGAATGGATCACAATGGATCGATCGATCATCGCCGAACCGGATCATGGGTCGGCTCGATCCCAACATCGGATCGTCTCCGATCGGATGCATCGCAATGGTTGGATCGATCATCACCTTTTGGGATCATGTCTTTGATCGATCACGACCGTACGATCATCTCCGATTGGATGCATCGCAGCAGTCAGATCAATCATCGCCAATCAGGATTATGGTTTGGATCGATCCAACCATCGAATCATCTCTGATCGGATGCATCACAATGGTCCAATCGATCATCGTCGATCGGGATCATGGCTTGGATCGATCGGAACCTTGGGATCGTCGACGATCGGATGGATCGCAACGGTCCGATCGATCGTTGCTGATCGGGATCATGGCTTGGATCAATTGCAACCGTCGGATCCTCGTCGATCGGATGGACCGCAACCGTTGGATCAATGCCGATCAGATGGATCGCAATGGTCCGATCGATCGTCGCCAATTGGGACAATGGATTGGATTGATAGCAACCGTCGGATCCTCGCCAATCGGATGCATCGCAACGGTCCAATCGATCATCGCAATTGGGATCATGGCTTCGATCGATCACAACCGTTGGATCCTCGTCGATCGGATGGATCACAACGGTCCGATCAATCTTTGCCGATCCGGATCATGTCTCGAATCGATTGAAACAGTCGGATCGTCTTCGATTGGATGCATGCAATGGTCCGATAGATCATCGCTAATCATGATCATGGCTCGGATTGATCGCAACCGTCGGATCGTCTTCGATCGATGCATCGCAACGGTCCGATCGATCGATCATCGCCGATCAGGATCATGGCTCGGATCAATCGCAACCATCGTATCATCTCCAATCGGATGGATCGCAATGGTATGATCGATCATCGCCGATCAGGATCATGGCTCGGATCAATCGCAATCGTCGAATCATCTCTGATCGGATGCATTGCAATGGTCCGATTGATCGATCATCGATGATCAGGATCATAGCTCAGATCGATCGTAACCGTTGGATCATCTCCGATCGGATGCATCGCAACGGTCCGATCGATCATCGCGATTGGGATCATGGCTTCGATCGATCACTATCGTCGGATCATCACCGATCGAATGGATCGCAACGGTCCGATCGATCAACACTGATCCAAATCATGGGTCAGATCGATCGCAACCGTCGGATCATCTCCAATCAGATGCATCGCAACGGTCGGATCGATCATCACCTTTCGGGATCTTGTCTCCGATCGATCGCAACCGTCGGATCCTCTCTGATCAGATGCATCGCAATGGTCGGATCGATCATCGTCAATCAGAATGATGCTCGGATCGATTGCAGCCGTCGAATCATCTCTGATCAGATGCATCGCAATGGTCCGATCGTTCATCGCTGATCGGGATCATGGCTTGGATCGATCGCAACCGTTGGATCATCATCGATCGGATGGATCGCAACGGTCCGATCGATCGTTGCCGATCCGGATCATGGCTTGGATCGATCGCAACCATCAGATCCTCGCCGATCGAATGGATTGCAACCATTGGATTGTTGCCGATCGGATGGATCGCAACGGTCCGATCGATCATCGCCCATCGGGATCATGGCTTGGATCAATCGCAAACATCGGATCCTCGCCGATCGGATGTATCGCAACGGTCCGATCGATCCTCACAATTGGGATCATGGCTTTGATCGATCACAACCGTCGGATCCTCGCCGATCGGATGGATCGCAATGGTCGATCGATCATCGCCGATCCGGATCATGGCTCGGATCGATTGCAACCGTCGGATCGTCTCCGATTGGATGCGTCGCAATGGTCCGATCGATCATCACGGATCGGGATCATGGCTTGGATCTATCGCAACCGTCGGATTATCTCCGATCGGATGCATCGCAACAGTCTAATCGATCATCGCCGATCGGGACATGGCTTTGATCGATCGCAACCTTGGGATCATCACCGATCGGATGGATCGCAACGGTCCGATCGATCGTCACCGATCGGGATCATGGCTTGGATCGATCGCAACCGTCGGATCCTCGCCGATTGGATGGATCGCAACCGTTTGGATTGTCGCCGATCGGATGGATCGCAACGGTCTGATCGATCATCGCCCATTGGGATCATGGCTTGGATCGATCGCAACCGTCGTATCCTCACCGATCGGATGCATCGCAATGGTCCGATCGATCATCGCAATCGGGATCATGGCTTGGATCGATCGCAACCGTCGGATCCTCGCCGATCGGATTGATCGCAATGGTCCGATCGATCATCGCCGATGCGGATCATGGCTCGTATCGATTGCAACCGTCGGATCGTCTTCGATCGGATGCATCGCAACGGTACGATCGATCATCGCTGATCGGGATCATGGCTTGGATCTATCACAACCGTCGGATTGTCTTCGATCGGATGCATCGCAACGGTCCGATCGAGCATCACCAATCGGGATCATGGCTTGGATCAATCGCAACCATTGGATCATCATCAATTGGATGGATCGCAATGGTCTGATCGATCATCGCCGATTGCTGTCGCTAGATCACTTTTAATGAGCTTCAGGTGGGCAGAAATCCTCGCGGGCCTTTGAGAGAACAGCGAGACCCCTTCCTCCGCTCAGGAACCTGCAAGAAAAGTCCTGGACCGGTGACTCTGGCGAGGACCCTCCGACGCCCAAGTTAGTGATTTGGGGAACAGGGATAGTTATTTTTTAATGATTGGATAGAGCTTGACCCCCTACCTTAAGGACCGGGGGGCCTTTTATACCTGTTCGAGGATTCCTCTTACCCTCCATTTGTCATGGTCAAGTCCATTTCAAACGGTTGTTAATTTCTGGTCTTCAATGTGCCGCAAAGGATGGGTAATGGGACTGAACATGGGGCCATACCCGTCGTTAGCGGCGCCAGGGGAAGGCATGTTCATTGCGCACGTCGCCGGGCACGTTCGTGGTAACGTGATCCGCCATTCTCGAGGGAAGTGGGCCACGTAGCTTGGACGTGGAAGACCGTCGCCGAAGGCCGACGCGACGTCGAGACCGACGATGAGGCCGACACCGAGGTCATTACCGAGACCGACGCCGAGGCCGACACCGAGGTCATTACCGAGACCGACGCCGAGGCCGACACCGAGGTCATCGCCGAGACCGACGCCAAGGCCGACACCAAGGCCGGCGCCGACACTGGGACCAAGGCTGACCTCGAAGCTGACACCAGAGCCGAGATGGGCCGCAGCCGATGCGGAGGTCGAGATGGACCGGGTCTGTCGCTGAGACCAATGGTGGGCCATGGCCAATGCGAGGGTCGAGATGGGACAAGTCCGTCGCTGAGACTAAGGTGGGCCATAGCCGACGCGGAGATCGAGATGGGCCATGGCTGATGCCGAAGCCGGCACCGAGGCCTAGATGGGCCGCGATCGACATGGAAGTCGAGGTGGGCCGCGATGAGCCCAATCATTAAGGAATTGGCTCGCGGGCTCTTTGATCCGATCGGCCATATCAGATGCCCCCCCATCCCTGAGCTGGTGTCACCATCTAAGTGAAAGGGGCATCGAATCGTAGGTGGCCGATCCCCACATCATGTAGAAAGGTGTCCGTACACTTGTCCTTGATAAGATAGCTCCTTTAGGGTGATCGTATCGTGGGGCGTCGTCATCTGCGCATCCTAACCGTCGGATTCGCCTTGAGGCCAGGGAGCAGTCTGGGATCCCCAAGATATTGGCGATCATCATTAAGCCGTCACATCACTGGCATCGATACATTCTGATTGGTTGGAGGTCTCATCTATCGCGCGCCCGAAGCGTCACCGCGGAGTACTCCTCAACGGATAGCATCCGCGTGGCAGGCGCATCAGGCGGGACGATTTTGAAGACGCCGATAAAAATTTTATAAGCGAGGATGTGCCCTAGCTTCGATTTTACCTACTGCACAGAGCCTGTTCTTCTTCCAGCTTGAGAGCTCCTCCAACTCCTTCTTCTTCCTTTGTCCAGGTTAGTTCCCCATGCCTTCGCAGTCGTCTTCTTCTAATTCGTCCTCTCGGTCCTCCATAAACCAAATCTCTTCGACCCATAGGGCCATGGCCAAGGAACCGACTGTTAGGAGTCCGTCGGAAGCTATAACCCTACCTCCTAGGGTAGCTCCATCTTCCAGGGCGAGCAGTGGTTCCCCTGAGGGGACCACCTCCACTGTTACTCCTGCTAACCTTGCGACCTTTAGGGCAGCCTATAAAATACCCAAAGAGGTGCGACTGATCACACCAGGCCCCAATGACAGGGTGACCTCTCCCCGTCGGGGGATAGCCCTTTATGAGGAATTCTTTAAGGCCGGTCTTCGTCTTCCTCTTCACCCTTTCATCATCAACCTCCTCGATAGATATGAGTTGATCCCGGCTCAACTAGTCCCCAACTCAATCAGGGCCATTTGTTCCTTCTTAGTGTTGACTCGCCTTCAGGGCCTCCCGAGTAATGTTTCCCTCTTCCGCAGCCTTTACACCATCCGGGCTCAATCTGGCTGGTGGTTATTTGCCCCCCGGCCGGGTAGAGCCCTTAGGTTAGGTCTCCCTTCATGTATAAAGGGATGGAAACCTCGATTCTTCTTCGCCGAGGTGGACAAGGTAAGAAGGGAATGGGGCACACCCAATACTGAGGCTAACAAGAACATCTCGGTAGTTCCGAGAGATCAAGAAGCTTTCAATCTTCTCATGGCGACCGAAATCCCATCATATCGAGAGCTATTGTCGGAGGACAACCTCCGGCACGCCGGCATCGCTCCCAATGACGGTGAGGGCCTCTTCGAAGATAGCATTTTTCCTTTGCTCCCATTTCTCTTTTTTCTTTTCCCCTTCTTTTTTTTTTTTTAATATCGGCTCTTATGCAGCTATGAAGATCACCATCCCGGCCGGGGCTTTCCACAAGGCAGCTGTCAAGAAGAGGAAAGGGCCGAATGATGGGGCCGAGGGGTCGAGGAAGAGGCCTCGGTCCCGATCGCCGCCAGTGTCCCGGAACGTCTCCAAGCTTCCTACTCCATCACCTCCTCCCCGTCGATCCCCTATGCAATCACTGCCACTGCCCTCACGACGGTCTTCTACTCCACTGCCGCCGCGGCGATCTCCCACACCGCTGCTACCACCGGAGCCAGTCGATCTGACTACAGGCATGCCGCCCGAGGAGTCGAGGGCCCCCATCGTTCAACCGGCCAAACACCTTGATCCACCGACCACTGGGTCGGCCTCAAGGGAAGCGCCTCAGGCCAGTAGAGAGGCATCGGTCGACAGGAGGCAGAAGGCCGTTGTGGGCTACGAGGCCCGCAGCGCCGCGTCCGAGCCCACTGGAGATAAGATAGACCGGTCTCCTCGCGGCCATCTCTCATGAACCACCCCACCTCACCGGGAAGCTATTGTCGGTGGCATCCATGCCTGCTATTCGGGAGGAGATCATGCGGACCAACTCCCGAATCCTCTTCAAAGATGGCCAGACGGCCATGCTCCGGGTAAGCAACCGTTTACATTCTAATCCTATTTATTTTCCATGGGTTTACTTCGTGTAGCTGACATCAGCCTGGATGTGCATATGGTAAATATCTTCAGTCACACTCAAGCCCTTTTTGCCAGCGGGGAGCGTCGGCTTGATCGTTACCGTCGAGAAGCTTTCGAGTACCGGGACCGAGCTACGAAACCTGAAGATGCTCTCAAGCTGACTCAGGCTGGGGAGGCTGAGAGGCTTGAAATAGTCCGATCTCAAGCTCGGACTGAGGTGACTGCGGTGCAGCAACAGATGCGCAAGGTCCTCGAGCGTGCTCTTACGGCCGAGGGGAAATTGATGGCCACCGAGGCGGAATTGGTCAACATCAAGGCCCAGCTCGAAGCGGCGAAATCTGAGCTGAGGTCTTCCGAGGAGAAGATCGAAATAGCAGAGGAAGTGGCCCGCCTGGCTGACATCAAAACTGCCGAGGCCACAGAGGCAGTGAAAGCGCCGATAAGAGGGCAGCCGAGGCCGAAGCGGCGGCTCGGGCTGCTGTGGAGAAAGTGGCTGAGGTGGCAGGGAAAGCCACGGAAAACTACCGAAACTCTCAAGCCTTTGCCAATGAGGTGGCCGAGGCGGGGAAGAAAGCCATGGAGAACTACCGGAATTCCCCGGTCTTCATAGAGGAGGTGGCCGAAGCGGGAGCCGACACCTACCTTCAGGGTTTTTATTGCTGCCGAGACAAGGCAGTGAAGGTCTTTGGTGTCGAAGGTCTTAAAGACTTAGAACCCGAAGAAGACCTCGAGGGTGAAGATGTCCACCAGGGTTCCACTCCGGCCGATGATACCACCCCCCTAGCCGACACCGCTCCAGCGAAGAACTGAAGCCCCGCCTGCGGTCTTGGGTCTCTCTTTTTTTTTTACAATGTATTCAAGTCCGACTATGGTCAGCATTTTGTAAAAGTTTAGCTAATCAATGAAAAGAGAACATCCTTTGACATTTGTGTTAGAATTGTCGATCCCCCTCCTCTTCTTTTTTCTCTTTTTACGCTATCGATGCTTAGCTTCCCAAGCCGCTAGCCCATCGCGGTCTATTGGCATATGTAGGAATTGCACGGAATCACACCAGCCCGGCCAGAACGAGGCCACTTATAGTCTAAGTAGGGACGTTCTGGGATGGTTATGCGTTGATTCTTGACCATCGACGTCAGGATGCTGACGAGCTAAACAGCCTTGTGATTCCAATCTTTTGGCATTGTTTTTTGAGAGACCCTATGAGGTAGCCTTGCTAGCATGTTTCATGCGTTGTTCCGTCAATAGGCATTTGGAGCGATACCGTGGGAGTGATCCGATACCGTGCCAGGGACCCTCTTGGCCCCGAAGGGCGGCGACCTGGGGGTGTTGTGACCAGGCTCAGGGTGTAATACCAGAACTTGGATTTTGTGCAGGCACAGGAGTCGGGCTTTGGTGCCGACACGGAGTCGGGCTTTGGCGTCAACACGGGAGTTGGGCTTTGGCGCCGACGCAGGAGTCGGGCTTTGGCGTCGATGCGGGAGTCGGGCTTTGGCACCGATGAGGGAGTCAGGCTTTGCGCCGACGTGGGAGTCGGGCTTTGGTGCCGACACGAGAGTCGGGCGTTGGTGCTGACACGAGAGTCGGGCTTTGGTGACATGATCGTAGGACAAAGAGGTAATGCGAAATGATGCATAAGAAGTGCATTTTCATTTAAATAATTTGAAGGAGTGGAGTATCCGAACCTATAACCATTCAGTTGAGCACGTCACTGGTAGTACCGGCGAAGGTTGTCGGAATTCCAAGTTCGTGGGAGCGGCCTCCCGCTGAGTTTCTTGAGTCGGTAAGCTCCTCGGTGAAGGGCCTCCGCAACCGTAGGGCCCCTCCCAATTAGGTGATAATTTTTCTCCCTCCGTTGGCCTTGAAATCTTAGCCTTCCGGAGGACCAAGTCCCCGGGACGGAACGTCTGGGGTCTAACGCGGGCGTGGTAATACCTTGTCGTCCTTTGTCGATAAGCAGCCATCTTGATCCGTGCTCGGTCGCGCGTCTCCTCGATGAGATCCAAATTGGCCCTCAGTTGGGCTGAGTTGTCTTCTTCATTGTAGGCTTCCACTCGAGGACTGGGGACCCCGATTTTCACTGGAATGACGGCCTCGGATCTGAAAACCAGACTGAACGGGGTTTCGCCAGTGGGATTTCTTGGGGTCGTATGATAGGCCCACAGGACCTAGGGAAGTTCTTCCACCCATCTTCCTTTAAAGTCATCAAGTCGTGTCCAAGCCCTTGTAGAATAGTATGATTGGTTACTTCAGCCACCCCATTGGTCTGTGGGTGTCTGACAGAGGTGAATCTCTGATTGATTCCTAATTCGCTACAAAATTCTCTGAAGGGGGTGTTATCGAACTGTCGGCCGTTGTCTGTGATGAGAGTGTTGGGAAGCCGAAAACGGCATATTATGGACTTCCAAAAGAAAGTTCTCACTCTTGCTTCGGTTATTTTGGCTAGAGCTTCGGCCTCCACCCATTTGGTGAAGTGGTCAATAGCAACTAGCAAAAACCTCCGTTGACCAGAAGCAGGAGGAAATGGTCCCAAAATGTCCATCCCCCATTGGGCGAAGGGCCATGGAGCAGAGATGGGATTCAAGTGAGAAGTGGGCTGCCACTGGATATTGGCGTGACATTGGCAGCTGTCATATTTCTGCACCAATTCGGCTGCGTCTTCTCGCATGGTGAGCCAATAATAGCCTTGACGAAGGGCTTTATATTCCAGGGCTCTGCCCCCAGGTGGTTCCTGCATGCGCCTTCATGAATTTCGCGGAGGATGTAATCGGCCTCAGCGGGACCGACACACTTGAGAAGGGGATACGAGAAGGACCTCCGATACAGGCGTCCATCCATTATTAAAAATTTGGAAGCTCACCACTTGAGGAGTTTGGCCTTGGAAGGGTCATCGGGGAGGACACCATCAGTGAGATATTGGACATAGGCATCCATCCAAGAAGGCATCTGTTCAACTGGCAGGGCCTCCTCCGCCGCCTAGATGCTCGAGACTAGCAAATGCTCCACGTAAGTCCTCCCCAAGGTTTCATCGGCCGAGGTGGCCAAGTGGGATAACACGTCGGCTCGAGCATTCTCTTCCTGGGGAACATAGCTGACACAGAAACGAGCAAAGGGGAGGGACTCCGACTGGACCTTGTCCAAGTATCGGGATATGATAGGATCCTGAGCCTCATATTCCCCCGTGATTTGCCCCGAGATGAGTTGGGAGTCGGTATATGCTCTGAGACGCTCCACTTTAAGTTCTCTGGCGAGCCTCATCCCGGCCAACAAGGCTTCGTACTCGGCTTGATTGTTCGTGGTGGGAAAGAGGAAACGGAGGGTATACTCAATCGTTACACTATCGGGACCAGCGAGAATGATCCCGGCACCGCTCCCTTGAGAGTTTGATGCCCCGTCCACATGAAGGATCCAATCCTTCCTCGCATCCGTGGTCGACGCTTCCCGGGGTTTCGTCGGAGCCTCCCTGGTCTGCTCAACGGTCCAGTGCACTTTGTTGGGAGAGTTAATCCCGAGGCATGCATATTTTAAAATTTGATAACAATTATCAATGCGGAAATTTAAAGATTACATATTAATCTTTCTAACATGCATCAAGATCATATCTTTGCCTTATATTATAAGATCGTTTGATCTAAGTATTGCATATAAATTAAATAATTAAGATCATATCTTAATCTTCAAGATGAGAAGTCATACTACTCATCTTGAAGCCTGCCTTAAGATCTAAGGATCAAATCACTCACCTTAAGAATAGTAGGTAAATCCTTTGTGCTATGCAACCGTTCAATCGTCCGGCCTCTAGTATTGTCCACGCAAAGCCCCAAATGATCGGATTCCCAGAGTGCTAGCTCGCAGAAAAACAATTTTGCTGATCTTAAATTCTTCCACTTGAATCTTCCTCCAAGATCCACCAAGCTTTTGCTAACACTAAAATCACACCAGAATTTTCTGTTCTAACTCTTAGAACTGTAACACTTGGTTCTAACTGTTTAGAATTTTTTATCTCTTTTCATCTTGTGTTTTTTTTTTATTTGGTGAGAGATGTCCTCTATTTATAGTTTTATATTAGCCAGCCTATTGAATTCTAACATTTAGAATTCTGCTGTTTTTGTGAAAACCAAAGAGACATATTAAATTCACACACTTATCAATGCATGAAGAGTTGTATGGAGTGCTCTTCCAAAGAGGCACATTAATTCACATGCTTTTCAATGCATAGAGAGTTGTGTGGAGTGCTCTTCCAAAGAGGCACATTAATTCACACACTTGTCAATGCACGGAGAGTTGTGTGGAGTGCTCTTCCAAAGAGGAACCTTTTAGCAAAATTTATTTTTCTTGAACTTGGAATCATTTGAAGAAGACTAAAAGTTATAAATTAAATTTTGCATGAGAATTTAATTTCTCATGAGATGAGATTTTAGTTATCTCATCATGCGAGAAAACCTTTTTCACACATGGGGTTTGGATTTTTGGTTTTAAGCTAATTTGAATTTATTGGATTAAACCAATATAGATCATGGTCCTAGCCCAAATCAAATTTGGCTAATCCTGAATCTATTTAAATCCAAATCAAATCTAATTTCAAATCAATATTTGAAATTGATTAGTCCTTCTAGTAGACTTAAACCAAATTGAATCTTATTCACTTGTACTTAATCCAATTGAGATAATTCAATCAATCAAATTGATTAATTAAATCATATACGATTCTCAATCGTTGATCAGCAAATAGATCATCCTAGGAAACTTCTATGCGTGTGACTCTCTAGGTTCGAACCTAAGCCGGTAGCATAGAAACATTTTTCTATACTAATCGATGTGCCCATCTAGCAATGGAACCCGACGTCCGGATAGGTTGAAGAGTTGCCAAGCAAACTCCAAGAACCCTAAGAAACAGTTACCGTATAATTCATCCTCTTGACCATAAATGCTAAGGATGGCTTAAGAGCCTGTCAACTCTAAACAGCAAATACATAAGTGATTTCAATTTTAGTGATCATGTGACTTTCACATGAAGTGCCTTAGCCAAGGTCTTGCTAAATTGAAATACAAGCATTTCTCCTTTTAACGGGATAGGTCAAATTCCATCTTGATAACTGACTACCATAAGTACTTGACTGCACCAGTAACCTTTCGTAGCTGGATTAGAAATCCAGGTGGTCCGGCACCTAAGTACAATGAGTTTCTTGTAAGCCACTGGTTGTGATCTTCAGGTCTGAAGGATACTTATACCTATATCTTCTGGATTAACTCTTGACAGTAGAGTATCCGAAAATGAGTCACGTACGGTGAAATGTACTCCTACACTTTCACCTGTATGTCATACCAGTGTCTCTACACTCCTTGGTTAAGAGGACAACTAATAAATATGATATACAACATCCTATAATTGATAGTACTATGACCCTGTCATAGTATATCATTTGGTCGCGAACTCTTTTAAGGAACTTCAAAGATAAATCCTCCTTTATCGTGAAGGAAGATCCTGAGGGCTTCATTACTATTACGAGTTTTAAAAAGATGTTCTTGTAATGAATAAACTATCAAATAACTTTTATTAATATATCAATTTATATACAATTTACATCAACACAATCATCAAATGATTGGCTTTAGGATACAATTCCCAACAAACTCCCACTTAGCCTAAAGCCACTCATTACAGTATCTAATACCCATCTTCAATTTATAGTCATCAAACTCCTTGATGCTGAGTGCTTTAGTAAATGGGTCACCTAGGTTTTCTTTCCATCAATCTTCTAAAGATTTATGTCACCTCGGTCTACAATCTCTCGTATAAGATGAAACCGATGCAGTATGTGCTTAGTGCACTGATGTGCTCGTGGTTCCTTTGCTTGAGCTATGGCACCAGTACTGTCACTGTACAATAGGACTAGTCCATCTATGGAAGGTGCCACTTCAAGCTCAGAGATAAACTTTCGCAGCCATACAGCTTCTTTCACAGCATCTGATGCAGCGATGTACTCTGCCTCGCACACCGAATCTACCACTGTATGTTGCTTGAAACTTTTTCAGCAAACAGCTCCACCATTTAGGATAAACACAAAACCCGATACGCTTTTGCTATCATCATGATCTGATTGGAAACTGGAATCAGTATATCCAACAAGTTTCAAATCAGACTCTCCATAGACTAACCACTGGTCCTTAGTATTTCTCAAATACTTAAGGATTGTCTTAACAACTTGCCAGTGTTTTTTCCTGGATCAGATTGGTATCTACTCACTACTCCTAGTGAGTATGCCACATCTGATCTTGTACATGTAATGTGTACATAATCGATCCTACTGCCGAAGCAAATGGAATTCGACTCATACGTTCTCTTTCATTAGGAGTTGTCAGACAATCCTTCTTAGAAAGATGAATTCCATGGCCTATCGGAAGATAGTCTTTCTTGAAATTCTTCATGCTAAACCTCTTTAGCACTGTGTCAATGTACGTAGATTGGGATAAATCAAGCATCCTCTTATATCTATCTTTATAGATCTTCATCCCGAGGATGTATGATGCTTCTCCCAGATCTTTCATGGAAAATTGTGATGATAACCATGTCTTTATTCCTTGTAATGCAGGGACATCATTCCCGATTAAGAGAATGTCATCCACATATAATACAAGAAATACAATAACGGAACCATTAGCCCATTTATAAATGCAAGGTTCTTCTTTATTCTTAATAAAGCCATAAGATTTGATCACTTTATCAAATCGTATGTTCCAACTCCTAGATGCTTGCTTAAGTCCATAAATAGACTTCTGTAGCCTGCACACTTTAGACTCGTCTTTAGATATAAAACCTTCAGGTTGTATCATATACACCTGTTCTTCTAAATCACCATTTAGAAAAGCGGTTTTAACATCCATTTGCCAAATCTCATAATCTAAGTGTGCTGCTATAGCTAGCATAATCCGAATGGATTTCAGCATTGCCACAGGAGAAAACGTTTCGTCATAGTCAATACCATAACGTTGACGATATCCCTTGGCAACCAGACGTGCTTTATAGGTCTCAACCTTTCCTGTCTGCGCCTCTTTTCCTCTTGAAAACCCACTTACACCCTATGGGTTTTATCCCTTCGGGTGGGTCAACTAATGTCCATACATTATTGTCCTTCATGGAATCAAGTTCAGATTTCATGGCATCAAGCCATTTATTAGAGTCAGTCCTTTGCATAGCATCCATATAGGTGATCGGATCCTCGTTGTTCTCATCGAGTTCAACAGGATCATCGTTCTGGACCAAGAAACCTAAGTATCTGTCCGGTTGATGTGGTACTCTACCAGATCGCCTTAATGGTGCATCTAAAATGGGTTTTGAGTTTGATCTAATCAACTCAGATTCTAAGGGTTCACTGGTTTGTGTTGTTCCTTCTACTTGATGAACTTCCTCAAGTTCAACATTAGAGCTATTTGTTCCTTCACTAAGGAACTCCTTTTCAAGAAAAACTGCTCTATTACTAATGAACAACTTTTGTTCTTCAGTATTGTAGAAGTAATATCCTTTGGTTTCTTTCGGATAGCCGATAAAAAAAATATTTGTCAGATTTGGGTTCAAGTTTGTCTGATTTTGCATGTTTCACATAAGCTGGACACCCCCAGACTCTCAGATAGGTGATTACCGGTTTATGTCCATACCACATCTCATATGGAGTTTTTGAAACAGACTTACTTGGAACCTTATTGAGAATATGACAAGCTAATTCTAATGCATATCCCCAAAAGGATATTGGCAAGCTTGCAAAACCCATCATGGACCGAACCATGTCTAACAGAGTTCGATTCCTTCTTTTCGACACACCGTTATGTTGTGGTGTTCCTGGAGGAGTCCATTGGGAGAGAATCCATTCTCCCTTAAATATGTCACAAAGTCATTGGAAAGGTATTCGCCTCCTCGATCTGATCGAAGGATCTTAATACATTTTCCTGTTTGTTTTTCTACTTCTTTATGATATTGTTTGAACATTTCAAACGATTCAGATTTATGTCGCATAAGATAGACATAACCGAACCTAGAAAGGTCATCTGTAAAAGTAATGAAGTAGTAATATCCACCTTTGGCACAAGTGCTCATTGGTCCACATACATCAGTATGTACTAGACTTAATAGCTCTTTAGCTCTTTCACCTTTTCCAGTAAAAGATGACTTGGTCATTTTACCAAGAAGACAAGATTCACAGGTAGTTAATGATTCACAATCATCAACTCGAAGGATGCCCTCCTGAGTTAACCTGTTTAATCTGTTCTTATTGATATGACCCAGCCGATGGTGCCAAAGATAAATGTCTGTGACATCAGTTCGTTCTAGGGTACTTACTTGATTTGTACACTACATTCACAGGCTGTGATAATATATAAATGCCATTAGATAAATGCCCAGTCATTACAGTGACTCCATTCATAATGATATTCAAAGTAACATCCTTTATTGAAATTTCATAATGACTTTTGGCCAGAAGGCCTACAGAAATTACGTTCAACAAGAATGTTGGCAAAAATGACAATCATTTAGTATAATGACATTTCTATTGAAAACTATTTCAAGAACTCCTAATGCCAGAACTGGAACTAATCTTCCATCGCCGATATTAAGGAATCTTTCATTGTCCTCAAATCTTTTAGTGACCTGTAGTCCCTGCAATGAATTGCAAATGTTAAAAGGACTCTCGATATCCAATACCCAGGTCTGATTATCATATAGAAAAATTACAAGGTGTTATCATATAAATATCTTGCCCCTTTTTCTTTTTCAACCTGTGACCCCTTATAGATGTCCTAGCATGTTGCACATTTTTCTTATTCTTTTTATTCTTCCCTTTTCCAAAGGGTTGACGCCCTACCTTAGATCCTTCAACCACATTAACCAAACCCTTAGAGAGCTGGTTATCCTTCTCAAAGTTCTGTAACAACCCCAACAAACCGTGGTAGTTGACTGTAGGCTTTGTCATTCGAAAATGAGTAAGGAAAGGTCAGAAGGATGGAGGCAAGGAATTCAGGATCGCATCTTTTTCCAACTGCTCATGTAGGGGAAAGCCGAGCTTGCTTAGCAGTTCTATCTTCTCGATCATGTACAATACATGATCAGTGACAGAGATCCATCCCTCATTCGAGCTTTAAAAATAGCACAACTAGTCTTGTACCTTTCAACATCGTCAGGTGTGCCGAAAGATTCATTCAACGCTTGAATGATTTCTTCTGGCTGAGCATTCTCGAACCGGCGATCGAATTCATCGTTTATTGCTGCTAGCATGATGCAACGTACGCTAGTTCTATCATTGAGCCACTTCTGATAAGTGTCTTTTTCAGAACTTGTGTGTTTATATCAGGTATCTTTGGTGCAGGATTATTAAGAATATATAGATTCCTCTCATGCTCAAGGACGATCTTAAGTTTTCTAAACCAGCTATTAAAATTTGAACCATTCAACTTGTCACTATCCAATAGGGACCTTAATGATAAATTAGTGGTTATTTTCTGCATAAGGAAAAACTAAAGTTTATTTGTATATAAATTGATTCAGTCTAAAGACTTGAACTTTAGTCTAAAGATTCTCCCACTATTTTGTTTAAATTGGCAGCCTCTACACCCCAATTTGAAGAATTATTCTTAATTCTTTAGCGGGCACTAAGATTTACATAGACTACATACAGGCCCAAGTGAAGCTTGTCCAACCCATATGCATCTAAGAGTAGGTTCAAAACTAATTGTTTCCCAAAACAATTCTTAGTGTTCAGTTTTGCCCCATGTACCTCTTCAGCAGGCATGGAGTGCCTCCACTGAAAGTTCTGGTTAGGTTCAACCATTAAATAATATAATCAGTGTAACCTATCAATAGACAACCAAGCCCGAGTGAAGCTCGGCTTACCTGACTGTCTATTTAATAGTTACGCTGACTTATCATATAATGAATGATAATTCCGATGGTTGACAAGCACCAGGCATGGAGTGCCTCCAATGATTATCAAGACATCGGACTCATTATCACCCACCTTAATGGGAGGCTATGATCTAGTTATCATATAACTATTTCATTTTAAGGACCTAATAATTTTAGAGGATTTTAATTTGAAGATAAATTGACTAATCAAGTTCTCCCACTGAATGTATGAAATGGGTAGAATGAAACAAGATTAAGTCAGGTTAAGTGGCACCTAAATCAGTCAGACTGATTTCCTTACATGCATGGTCAACCCGAATCAGGTAAATGATGTGAATCATAAATGGTTCACCACATTGACCAGGTGAGTGAGATCGATGGGAGGGATATGCCATTAACTCGTTAAAGACGCATCAATACGAGTAGCTCCCAATTAAAAATCATTCGATCGTTGATCCTAGAGCAACTTGCCAACTCACCTTGACATCATATGGTTAACCAATTCTGATTTGACCATCTAAGAGATTCATGCTCAACCACGGAGCCTAATCTACTTCCATTTGGTTTAATCAAAGAGAAGGACATGATCAACTACAACTATTGTTTGATTTAGAGCATTCTTAACCTAATCTAATTAGATTTGTTCAAATACTCTTTTAGTCCAATTGATTTAAACCTTAGGGTCTAACCCTTTATGGACCCGATTTAGCTAACCCAAAAGATTAAATATATTTCATATTTATCTATCATATATTTCAATCAAGCATCACATGTATTATGTTACTACTCATAATTCCTATATTTAGATCATATATAAAGAGATTATGAATTAACATTTGACATTCAAATTAGACTCTCATAAATATTTGTATGTTTCATAACATAGACATCATGCCATCATATATCATATCTATGTTTTATACTAAACATGCAAATATCATGCTTTTATACAACATCAATATGTATCAAATATAAAACATCTTTTGAGAGTGCGTGTAATCTATGTTTTGATGCATAAGCTCAATTTAAATTATCTTTGGATTGAGCATCAATGATAAAACAATAGCACGACAATATGTCACAGAATACCTCATTGAATGGATAATTTGGATTTTTAATCCATCTGTGACCATATAGCCTTGCGATTAGTTTTAGTCATAATTACATAATTAATAAGAATATTAATTTATATGCAATAAATTAGATCAATAAGAAACCATACCATTTGTTTGGAAAGTTAATCCCCGAGGCATGCATATTTTAAAATTTGATAACAATTATCAATGCAAAATTTAAAGATTACATATTAATCTTTTTAACATGCATCAAGATCATATCTTTGCCTTATATTATAAGATCGTTTGATCTAAGTATTGCATATAAATTAAATAATTAAGATCATATCTTAATCTTCAAGATGAGAAGTCATACTACTCATCTTGAAGCATGCCTTAAGATCTAAGGATCAAATCACTCACCTTAAGAACAGTAGGTAAATCCTTTGTGCTCTGCAGCCGTTCAATCGTCCGGCCTCTAGTATTGTCCATGCGAAGCCCCCGAATGATCGGAATCCCGGGAGTGCTAGCTCGCAGAAAAATAATTTTGCTGATCTTGAATTCTTCCACTTGAATCTTCCTCCAAGATCCACCAAGCTTTTGCTAACACTAAAATCACACCAGAATTTTCTGTTCTAACTCTTAGAACTGTAACACTTGGTTCTAACTGTTTAGAATTTTTGATCTCTTTTGATCTTGTATTTTTTTTTATCTGGTGAGGGATGTCCTCTATTTATAGTTTCATATTAGCCAGCCTATTGAATTCTAACATTTAGAATTCCGCTATTTTTGTGAAAACCAAAGAGACATATTAAATTCACACACTTATCAATGCATAAAGAGTTGTGTGGAGTGCTCTTCAAAAGAGGCACATTAATTCACACGCTTGTCAATGCATGGAGAGTTGTGTGGAGTGCTCTTTCAAAGAGGCACATTAATTCACACACTTATCAATGCACGGAGAGTTGTGTAGAGTGCTCTTCCAAAGAGGCACCTTTTAGTAAAAATTATTTTTCTTGAACTTGGGAATCATTTGAAGAAGAATAAAAGTTATAAATTAAATTCTGCATGAGAATTTAATTTCTCATGAGATGAGATTTTAGTTATCTTATCATGCGAGAAAACCTTTTTCACACATGGGGTTTAGATTTTTGGTTTTAAGCTAATTTGAATTTATTGGATTAAACCAATATAGATCATGGTCCTAGCCCAAATCAAATTTGGCTAATCCTGAATCTATTTAAATCCAAATCAAATCTAATTTCAAATCAATATTTGAAATTGATTAGTCCTTCTAGTAGACTTAAACCAAATTGAATCTTATTCACTTGTACTTAATCCAATTGAGATAATTCAATCAATCAAATTGATTAATTAAATCATATACGATTCTCAATCGTTGATCAGCAAATAGATCATCCTAGAAAACTTCTATGCGTGTGACTCTCTAGGTTTGAACCTAAGCCGGTAGCATAGAAATAATTTTCTATACTAATCGATGTGCCCATCTAGCAATGGAACCCGACGTCCGGATAGGTTGAAGAGTTGCCGAGCAAACTCCAAGAACCCTAAGAAACAGTTACCGTATAATTCATCCTCTTGACCACAAATGCTAAGGATAGCTTAAGAGCCTGTCAACTCTAAACAGCAATCCATAAGTGATTTCAATTTTAGTGATCATGTGACTTTCACATGAAGTGCCTTGGCCAAGGTCTTGCTAAATTGAAACACAAGCATTTTTTCTTTTAACGGGATAGGTCAAATTCCATCTTGATCCATAACTGACTACCATAAGTACTTGACTGCACCCAGTAACCTTTCGTAGCTGGATTAGAAATCCAGGTGGTCCGGCACCTAAGTACAATGAGTTTCTTGTAAGCCACTGGTTGTGATCTTCAGGTCTGAAGGATACTTATACATATATCTTCTCGGATTAACTCTTGACAGTAGAGTATCCAAAAATGAGTCACGTTCGGTGAAATGTACTCCTACACTTTCATCTGTATGTCATACTAGTGTCTCTACACTCCTTGGTTAAGAGGACAACCAACAAAATGATATACAATATCCTATAATTGATAGTACTATGGCCCTGTCATAGTATATCATTTGGTCGCGAACTCTTTTAAGGACCTTCAAAGATAAATCCTCCTTTATCGTAAAGGAAGATCCTGAGGGCTTCATTACTATTAGGAGTTTTAAGAAGATGTTCTTGTAATGAATAAACTACCAAATAACTTTTATTAATATATCAATTTATATACAATTTTACATCAACACAATCATCAAATGATTAGCTTTAGGATACAATTCCCAACAAACTTCCACTTAGCCTAAAGCCACTCATTACAGTATCTAATACCCATCTTCAATTTATAGTCATCAAACTCCTTGATACTGAGTGCTTTAGTAAATGGGTCACCTAGGTTTTCCTTTCCATCAATCTTCTGAAGATTTATGTCACCTCGGTCTACAATCTCTCGTATAAGATGAAAACCGACGCAGTATGTGCTTGGTGCGCTGATGTGCTCGTGGTTCCTTTGCTTGAGCTATGGCACCAGTACTGTTACTGTACAACAGGACTGGTCCATCTATAGAAGGTGCCACTCCATGCTCGGAGATAAACTTTCGCAGCCACACAGCTTCTTTCGCAGCATCTGATGTAGCGATGTACTCTGCCTCGCACACCGAATCTGCAACTATATATTGCTTGAAACTTTTCCAGCAAATAGCTCCACCATTTAGGATAAATACGAAACCCGATACACTTTTGCTATCATCATGATCTGATTGGAAACTGAAATCAGTATATCCAATAAGTTTCAAATTAGACTCTCCATAGACTAACCACTGGTCCTTAGTATTTCTCAAATACTTAAGGATTGTCTTAACAACTTGCCAGTATTTTTCTCCTGGATCAGATTGGTATCTACTCACTACTCCTAGTGAGTATGCCACATCCGGTCTTGTACATGTCATGGTGTACATAATCGATCCTACTGCCGAAGCATATGGAATTCGACTCATACGTTCTCTTTCATTAGGAGTTGTCGGACAATCCTTCTTAGAAAGATAAATTCCATGGCCTATCGGAAGATAGCCTTTCTTAGAATTCTCCATGCTAAACCTCTTTAGTACTGTGTCAATGTACGTAGATTGGGATAAACCAAGCATCCTCTTAGATCTCTCTCTATAGATCTTCATCCCGAGGATGTATGATGCTTCTTTCAGATCTTTCATGGAGAATTGTGATGATAACCATGTCTTTATTCCTTGTAATGCAGGGACATCATTCCCGATTAAGAGAATGTCATCCACATATAATACAAGAAATACAATAACGGAACCGTTAGCCCATTTATAAATGCAATGTTCTTCTTTATTCTTAATAAAGCCATAAGATTTGATCACTTTATCAAATCGTATGTTCCAACTCCTAGATGCTTGCTTAAGTCCATAAATAGACTTCTGTAGCATGCATACTTTAGACTCGTCTTTAGATATAAAACCTTCAGGCTGTATCATATACACCTGTTCTTCTAAATCACCATTTAGAAAAGTGGTTTTAATATCCATTTGCCAAATCTCATAATCTAAGTGTGCTGCTATAGCTAGCATAATCCGAATGGATTTCAGCATTGCCACAGGAGAAAACGTTTCATCATAGTCAATACCATAACGTTGACGATACCCCTTGGCAACCAGATATGCTTTATAGGTCTCAACCTTTTCATCTGTGCCTCTTTTCCTCTTGAAAACCCACTTACACCCTATGGGTTTTATCCCTTCGAATGGGTCAACTAATGTCCATGCATTATTGTCCTTCATGGAATCAAGGCGAAGTATGACAGTCGAAGGCTAAGTGGGCTTTAGTCGATTGGAGGAGCTCCTCTAAGTGTCGGTAGCGCTCCTCCAGTCGCCTCTCTGCGCTGAGGTGAATCCTCTCGCCTGTGGACTCTTCTCCTGACGAGGTAGATAGGGGATGGGGGGACGGGCGGTGTCGACGGGCTATACCCTTCCCCGGAGCCTTGTCCCGGGATCACTGGGGAGAGAGACTGTCAGGGGATCTCCGTCTGGTGGGAACATCCTGACGGCGGTGAGCCTTCCATCGAGATTGTTCTCCGTGGGTGGATTGTTAGCTGGGCTGCGCCGCAACTTCTTCCAAGGAGTGGGGTGGCGGCAGAGGCTGAGCGGCCGCCGACTGTTGTTGGAGTTCCCGAATCACCGCGGCAAGGGACCGCACCTCCTGAGCGAGGGCGGCGACCCTATCACCTTGGCATGGTGGTGAAGGATGAATTGGCGGAAGGGCCTCCGGCTGCTCGGCCCTCACCTTCTGCTCCCCAGCCAGGCTGGTGGAAGCTTCTTGAGCACGAGTTACCACCATCTCTTCTTCGGGTAAGGAGGGAGTGAGAGCTTGGTCACTTTCTTCCCTACACGTCTTGCTACTCACGCTTCCCCCTTCCTGGCGCACCAATCTATTGTCGCCAGATCACTTTTAATGAGCGTCAGGTGGACAGAAATCCTCGCGGGCCTTTGAGAGAACGGCGAGACCCCTTCCTTCGCTCAGGAACCTTTAAGAAAAGTCCCGGACCGGTGACTCCAGCGGGGACCCTCCGACGCCCAAGTTAGTGATTTGGGGAACAGGGATGGTTATTTTTTTAATGATTGGATAGAGCTTGACCCCCTACCTTAAGGACCGGGGGCCTTTTATACCTGTTCGAGGATCCCTCTTACCCTCCATTCGTCGTGGTCAAGTCCCTTTCAAATGGTTGTTAATTTCTGGTCTTCAACGTGCCGCAAAGGATGGGTAATGAGACTGAACGTGGGTCCATACCCATCGTTAGCGGCGCCAGGGGAAGGCACGTTCATTGCGCACGTCGCCGGGCACGTTCGTGGTAACGTGACCCACCATTCTCGAGGGAAGTGGGCCACGTAGCTTGGACATGGAAGACCGTCGCCGAAGGCCGTTGCCAAGACCGACGTCGAAGGCCGTTGCCAAGACCGACGCCGAGGCCGACACCGAGGTCGTTGCTGAGACCGACGCCGAGGCCGACACCGAGGTCATCGCCGAGACCGACACCAAGGCTAACATCAAAGCCGGTGCCAACACCAAGACCAAGGCCGACCTCGAAGCTGACACCAAAGCCGAGACGGGCCACGACCGATGCGGAGGTCGAGACGGGCCTGGTCCATCGCTGAGACCAATGGTGAGCCATGGCCGATGCGAGGGTTGAGACGGGCCGAGTCTGTCGCCGAGACTAAGGTGGGCTATAGTCGATGCAGAGATCGAGATGGGCCGTGGCTAATGCCGAAGCCGGCACCGAGGCCTAGACAGACCGCGATCGACATGGAAATTGAGGTGGGCCACGATGAGCCCAATCGTTAAGGAATTGGCTCGCGGGCTCTTTGACCCGATCGGCTATATCACCGATCATGATCATGGCTCGGATCGATCGCAACCATCGGATCCTCGCCGATCGGATGGATCGCAATGGTTTGATCGATCATCGCCGATCGGGATCATGGCTTGGATCGATCGCAACCATCGGATCATCTTTGATCGGATGGATCGCAATGGTCCGATCGATCATCGCCGATTATGATCATGGCTTGGATCGATCGCAACCGTCGGATCATCTTCGATCGGATGCATCGCAACGGTCCGATCGATCGATCATCGCTAATCATGATCATGGCTCGGATCGATCGCAACCATCCGATCATCTCCGATTGGATGCATCGCAACGGTCCGATCGATAATCGCGATCGGGATCATGGCTTTGATCGATCGTAACCATTGGATCATCACTGATCAAATGGATTGCAATGGTCCGATCGATCATTGCCGATCCAGATTATGGGTCGGATCGATCGCAACCGTCGAATCATCTTCGATCGGATGCATCGCAATGGTTGGATTGATCATCTCCGATCGGATGCATGGCAATGGACGTATCGATCATCGCTGATCAGGATCATGGTTTGGATCGGTTGCAACCATCGGATCATCTCTGAACGGATGCATCGCAATGGTCCGAACGATCATCGTCGATCTGGATCATGACTTGGATCGATCGCAACCGTTGGATCATCGCCGATCGGATGGATCGCAATGGTTCGATCGATCGTCGCCAATCGAGATCATGGCTTGGATCAATCACAACCGTTGGATACTCTCCGATCGGATGGATCGCAACTGTTGGATCATCGCCATCAAATGGATCACCATGGTCCGATCGATCGTCGCCCATCAGGATCATGGCTTGGATCAATCGCAACCGTCGGATCCTTGCCGATCGGATGCATCGCAATGGTCCGATCGATCATCGCTGATCGGTATCATGGCTTGGATCTATCGCAACCGTCGGATCGTCTTCGATTGGATGCATCACAACGATCCGATCGATCATCGCCGATCGGGATCATGGCTCGGATCGATTACAACCATTGGATCGTCGCCGATCGAAAGGATCACAATGGTCCGATCGATCATCGCCGATAATGATCATGGCTCGGATCAATCGCAACCATCGGATCCTCACTGATCGGATGGATCACAACGGTTCGATCGATCATCGCCGATCGAGATCATGGCTCGGATAGATCGCAACCGTCGGATCATCTCCGATCGGATGGATTGCAACGGTCCGATCGATCATCGCCGATCAGGATCATGGCTCGGATCGATCGCAACCGTCGGAGCATCTTCGATGGGATGCATCGCAATGGTCCGATCGATCGATCATCACCAATCATGATCATGGCTCGGATTGTCTCCAAACGGATGGATCACAACGGTCCGATCGATCATCGCCGATCAGGATCATGGCTTGGATCTATCGCAATCATCGGATCATCTCCGATCGGATGCATCGCAACGGTCCGATCGATCATTGCGATCGGGATCATGGCTTCGATCGATCGCAACTGTTGGATCATCACCGATCGAATGGATCGCAACGGTCTGATCGATCATTGCCAATTCGGATCATGGGTCAGATCGATCGCAACCGTCGGATCGTCTATGATCGGATGCATTGCAATAGTCGGATCGATCATCGCCTTTCAGGATCATGCCTCCGATCGGATGCATCGCAATGGTTGGATCAATCATCGCCGATCAGGATCATTGCTCGAATCGATTGCACTCATCGGATCATCTCTTATCAGATGCATCACAACGGTCCGATCGATCCTCGCTAATCGGGATCATGGCTCGGATCGATCGAAACTGTTGGATCGTTGCCGATCGGATGGATCGCAACGGTCCGATCAAACATCACCGATCGGGATTATGGCTTGGATCGATTGCAGCGTCGGATCCTCGCCGATCGGATGCATAGCAACGGTCCGATCGATCATTGTCGATCAGGATCATGGCTCGGATCGATTGCAACCGTCAGATCATCTCCGATCGGATGCATCGCAATGGTACGATCGATCATCGCCGATCTGGATCATGGCTTGGATCTATCTCAACCGTCAGATCGTCTCCGATCGGATGCATCGCAACGGTCCGATCGATCATCGCCGATCGGGATCATGGCTCGGATCGATCGCAATCATCAGATCGTCTCTGATCGGATGGATCACAATGGTCCGATCGATCATCGCCGATCATGATCATGGCTCGGATCGATCGCAACCATCGGATCATCTCCAATTGGATGCATCGCAATGGTCCGATCGATCGATCATCGCCGATCAGGACCATGGCTCAGATCAATCGCAATTGTCGGATCATCTCCCATCGGATGGATCGTAACGGTCCGATCGATCATCGCCGATTAGGATCATGGCTCGGATCGATTGTAACCGACGGATCATCTCCGATCGAATGCATTGCAATGGTCGGATCGATCAATCATCGCCGATCAGGATAATGGCTCGGATCGATCGCAACCATCGGATCATCTCTGATCGGATGCATTGCAATGGATCGATCGATCCTCGTGATCAGGATCATGGCTTCGATCAATCGCAATGGTCGGATCATCACCGATCGAATGGATCGCAATGGTCCGATCGATCATTGCCGATCCGGATCATGGGTCCGATCGATCGCAATCGTTCGATCGTCTCCGATCGGATGCATCGCAATGGTCGAATCGATCATCGCCGATCAGGATCATGGCTTGGATCGATCGCAACAGTTGGATCATCTCTGATCGGATGCATCACAATGGTCCGATCGATCATCGCCTATCAAGATCATGGCTTGGATCGATCGCAACCGTGGTATCGTCGATGATCGGATGGATCGCAACGGTGCGATCGATCATTGCCGATCACGATCATGGCTTAGATCGATCGCAACCATCGGATCCTCGCCGATCGGATGGATCGCAACCGTTGGATCGTCGCTGATCGAATGAATTGCAACAGTCCGATCGATCATCGCCAATCGAGATCATGGCTTGGATCGATCACAACCGTTGGATCCTCGCCGATCGGATGCATTGCAACAGTTCGATCGATCATGGCAATTGGGATCATGGCTTCGACCGATCGCAACTGTCGGATCATCATCGATCGGATGGATCGCAACGGTCCGATCGATCATTATCGATCGAGATCATGGCTTGGATCGATCGCAGCCATCGGATCCTCGCCGATTGGATGAATCGCAATGGTCCGATAGATCATCGCTGATCAGGATCATGGCTCGGATCGATTGCAATCGTCAGATCGTCTCCAATCGGATGCATTGCAATGGTACGATTGATCATCACCGATCAGGATCATAGCTTTGATCTATCTCAACCGTTGGATCATCTCCGATCGGATGCATCGCAATGGTCTGATCGATCATCGCTGATCGGGATCATGGCTCGGATTGTCTGCAATCGGATGGATCGCAATGGTCTGATCGATCATCGCCGATCATGATCATGGCTCGGATCGATCGCAACCATCGGATCGTCTTCGATCGGATGCATCGCAACGGTCCGATCGATCGATCATCGCCGATCAGGATCATGGCTCGGATCGATCGCAACCATCAGATCGTCTCCCATCGGATGGATCGCAACGGTCCGATCGATCATCGCCGATTAGGATCATGGCTCGTATCGATCGCAACCATCGGGTCGTCTCCGATCGGATGCATCACAATGGTCGGATCGATCGATCGCAACCATCCAATCGTCTCCAATCGGATGCATTGCAATGGTCGGATCGATCATCGTCGATCAGGATCATGGCTTGGATCGATCGCAACCGTCAGATCATCTCTGATCGGATGCATCACCATGGTCCGATCGATCATCGCCGATCGGGATCATGGCTTGGATCGATCGCAACTGTGGGATCATCGATGATCGGATAGATTGCAACAGTCCGATCGATCGTTGCCGATCAGGATCATGGCTTGGATCGATCGCAACCGTCGAATCCTCACCGATTAGATGGATCGCAACCGTTGGATCATCGCCGATCGGATGGATCGCAATGGTCCGATTGATCGTTGCCAATCAGGATCACGGCTTGGATCGATCGCAACCATCGGATCCTCTCCGATCGGATGCATCGCAATGGTCTGATCGATCATCACGATCGAGATCATATCTTCGATCGATCGCGACCGTCGAATCCTCGCTGATCGGATGGATCGCAACGGTCCGATCGATCATCGCTGATCCGGATCATGGCTCGGATCATTTGCAACCATTGGATCGTCTCCGATTGGATGCATCGCAATGGTCCGATCGATCATCGCCAATCGGGATCATGGCTAGGATCTATCGCAACCATCGAATAGTCTCCGATTGGATGCATCACAATGGTCCGATCGATCATTGCCGATCAGGATCATGGCTTGGATCGATCGCAATCGTTGGATCATCGCCGATCGGATGGATCGCAACGGTCCAATCAATCATCGCCGATCGGGATTATGGCTTGGATCGATCACAACCGTCGGTTCCTAACCGATCGGATGGATCGTAATGGTCCGATTGATCATCGCATATCGGGATCATGGCTCGGCTCGATCGCAACCGTTGGATCTTCTCTGATCGGATGGATCGCAATGGTCCAATAGATCATCGCCAATCATGATCATGGCTCGGATCGATCGCAACCATCGGATCATCTCCGATCGGATACATCGCAATGGTTTGATCGATCGATCATCGCCGATTAGGATCATGGCTTGGATCAATCGCAACCATCGGATTGTCTCCAATCAGATGGATCACAATGGTCCGATCGATAAACGCCGATTAGGATCATGGCTCGGATCAATCACAACCGTCGGATCATCTCCGATCGGATGCATCGCAATGGTTCGATCTATCGATCATCGCCGATCAGGATCATGGCTCGAATCGATCGCAACCGTCGGATCATCTCCGATCGGATGCATCGCAATGGTCCGATCGATTATCATGATTGGGATCATGGCTTCGATCGATCGTAACCGTCGGATCGTCATCAATCGAATGGATCGCAATGGTCTGATCGATCAACACCAACCGGTTTATGGTTCGAATCGATCGAAACCGTCGATCATCTCCGATCAGATGCATCACAATGGTCGGATCGATCATCGCCTTTCGAGATCATGTCTCTGATCGATCGAAACCGTTGGATCGTCTCTGATCGGATGCATCACAACGATCAGATCGATCATCACTGATCAGGATCATGGCTTGGATCGATCGCAACCGTCGGATCATCTCTGATCGGATACATGGCAACGATCCGATCGATCATCGCCGATCACGATCATGTCTTGGATCGATCGCAACCGTTGGATCATTGCCGATCGGATGGATCGCAATGGTCCGATCGATCGTCGCCGATCGGGATCATGGCTTGGATCGATCGCAACCGTCGGATCCTCGCCGGTCGGATGGATTGCAACCGTTGGATCATCGCCGATTGGATGGATCGCAACAGTCTGATCGATCATCGCCCATCGGGATCATGGCTTGGATTGATCGCAACCGTTGGATCCTCGTCGATCGGATCCATCACAACGGTCTGATCGATCATCACGGTCGGGATCATCGCTTCGTTCGATCGCAACCATCGGATCCTCACCAATCGGATGGATCACAATGGTCCGATCGATCATCGCCGATCCGGATCATGGCTAGATCGATTGCAACCGTCGGATCGTCTCCGATTGGATGCATCGCAATGGTCCAATCGATCATCGCCGATCGAGATCATGACAGGGATCTATCGCAACCGTTGGATCATCTCTGATCGAATGCATCGCAACGGTCTGATCGATCATCGCCGATCGGGATCATGGCTTGGATCGATCGCAACCGTTGGATCGTCGCCGATCAGATGGATCGCAATGGTCCAATCGATCGTCGCCGATCGGGATAATGGCTCGGATCGATTGAAACCATCGGATCCTCACCGATCGAATAGATCGCAATGGTCCGATCGATCATCACCGATCGGGATCATGGCTCGGATTGATCGCAACCGTCGGATCGTCTCCAATCGGATGCTTCGCAATGGTCGGATCGATCATTGCCTTTTGGGATCATGTCTCTGATCGATCGCAACCATCGGATCATCTCTGATCGGATGCATCGCAACGGTCGAATGGATCATCGCCGATCAGGATCATGGCTCGGATCGATCGCAACCGTCGGATCATCTCTGATCGGATGCATCGCAAAGGTCCGATCGAACCTCGCTGATCGGGATCATGGCTTGGATCGATCGCAATCGTGCGATCGTCGCCGATCGAATGGATCGTAACGGTCCAATCGATCATTGCCGATCGGGATCATGGCTTGGATCGATCGCAACCGTCAGATCCTTGCCGATCGGATGGATCGCAATCGTGGGATCGTCGCCGATCGGATGGATCGTAACGGTTCGATCGATCGCCACCGATCGAGATCATGGCTTCGATCGATAGCAACGGTCGGATCCTCGTCGATCGGATACATCGCAATGATCCGATCGATCATCATGATCAAGATCATGGCTTCGATCGATCGCAACCATCGGATCCTCCCCGATCGGATGCATCGCAATGGTCCGATCGATCTTTGCTGATCCAGATCTTGGCTCGGATCAATTGCAACCGTCGGATCGTCTCCGATCGGATGCATCGCAATGGTACAATCGATCATCGCCGATCAGGATCATGGCTTGGATCTATCACAACCGTTGGATCGTCTCTGATCGGATGCATCGCAACGGTCCGATCGATAATGGCCGATCGGGATTATGGCTTGGATCGATCGCAACCGTTGGATAGTTGCGGATCGGATGGATCACAATGGTCCAATCGATAGTTGCCGATCGGGATCATGGCTCGGATCGATCGCAACCATCGGATCCTTGCCGATCGGATGGATTGCAACGGTCCGATCAATCTTCGCCGATCGGGATCATGGCTCGGATCGATCATAACCGTCGAATCGTCTCCGATCGGATGCATTGCAACAGTCCGATCAATCGATCATCGCCGATCAGGATCATGGCTCGGATCGATCGCAACCATCGGATCCTCTCGATCGGATGCATCGCAACAGTTCGATTAATTATCGCAATTAGGATCATGGCTTTGATTGATCGCAACCGTCAGATCGTCATCGATCGAAAGGATCGCAACGGTCCGATCGATCAACGCCGACCGGATCATAGGTCGAATCATCGAAACAGTCGAATCGTCTCCACTCGAATGCATCGCAATGGTCAGATCGATCATCGCCTTTCTGGATCATGGCTTCGATCGATCGCAACCATTGGATCATCACTGATCGAATGGATGGCAATGGTCCGATTGATCATTGCCGATCCGGATCATGTGTCGGATCGATCGCAACCATCGGATCGTCTTTGATCGGATGCATCGCAACGGTCGAATCGATCATCACCTTTTGGGATAATGTCTCTGATCGATCGAAACCGTTGGATCGTCTCCGATCGGATGCATTGCAATGGTCGAATCAATCATCGCCGATCCGGATCGATCACAACCATCGGATCATCTCTGATCGGATGCATGGCAACGATCCAATCGATCATCACCGATCAGGATCATGGCTTGGATCGATCACAACCGTTGGATCGTCGCCGATCGGATGGATCGCAATGGTTCGATCGATTGTAGCCGATCGGGATCATGGCTTAGATCGATCGCAACCATCGATCCTCGCCGATCGGATGGATCGCAACCATCGGATCATCTTCGATTGGATGCATCGCAAAGGTCCGATCGATCATCGCCAATTGGGATCATGGCTTGGATCGATCGCAACCATCGGATCCTCACCGATCGGATGGATCGCAATGGTCTGATCGATCATCGCCGATCGGGATCATGGCTCGGATCGATCACAACCATCGGATCATCGTCGATCGGATGGATCATAATGGTCCGATCGATCATCGCCGATCATGATCATGGCTCGGATCGATCGCAACCATCGGATCCTCGCCAATCGGATGGATCGTAATGGTCCGATCGATCATCGCTGATCATGATCATGGCTCGGATCGATCACAACCGTTGGATCATCTCCAATCGAATGCATCGCAATGGTCCGATCGATCATCGTCATTCATGATCTTGGCTCGGATCGATCACAACCATCGGATCGTCTTCGATCGAATGCATCGCAACGGTCTGATTGATCGATCATCACCGATCATGATCATGGCTCGGATCGATCGCAAACGTCCGATTGTCTCCGATCGGATGCATCGCAATGGTCCGATCGATCATTGCGATCGGGATCATGGCTTCGATCGATCGAAACCGTTGGATCATCGCCGATCGAATGGATCACAATAGTTCGATCGATCATTGCCGATCCAAATCATGGGTCAGATCGATCGCAACTGTCGGATCATCTCCGATCGGATGCATCGCATCGGTTGGATCGATCATCGCCTTTCGGGATCATATCTCCGATCGATCAAAATCATCGGATCATCTCTGATCGGATGCATCGCAATGGTCCGATCGATCATCGCCGATCCGGATCATGGCTCGGATCGATCGCAACCGTTGGATCATCGCCGATAGGATGGATCGCAATGGTCCGATCGATCGTCGCCGATCGGGATCATGGCTTGGATCGATCACAACCGTTGGAACCTCGCCAATCGGTTGGATCGCAACCGTTGGATCGTCACCGATTGGATGGATCGCAACGGTCCGATCGATCATCGCCCATCGGGATCATGGCTTGGATCGATCGCAACCATCGGATCCTCGCCGATGGGATGCATCGCAACGCTCCGATCATTCCTCACGATCGGGATCATGGCTTCGATCGATCGCAACCGTCGGATCCTCACCGATCGGATGGATCACAACGTTCCGATCGATCATCGCCGATCGGTATCATGGCATGGATCTATCGCAACTGTTGGATCGTCTCCGATCGGATGCATCGCAATGGTCCGATCGATCATCGCCGATCAGGATCATGGCTCAGATCGATCGCAACCGTTGGATCATCGCTGATCGAAAGGATCCCAATGGTCCGATCGATCATTGTCAATCATGATCATAGCTTGGATCGATCGCAACCGTTGGTTCCATGCCGATCGGATGGATCGCAACGGTCCGATCGATCATCGCCGATCTGGACCAAGGCTTGGATTGATCGCAACCGTCGGATCATCTCCGATCGAATTAATCGCAACGGTCTTATCGATCATCGCCGATCATGATCATGGCTCGGATCGATCGCAACCGTCGGATCGTCTCTAAACGGATGGATCGCAACGGTCCGATCGATCATCGCCGATCAGGATCATGGCTTGGATCGATCACAACCATCGGATAATCTCCAATCGGATGCATCGCAATGGTCCGATCGATCATCGCGATCGGGATCATGACTTCGATCGATCGCAACCGTTAGATCATCACCGATCGAATGGATCACAACGGTCTGATCAATCATTGCCGATCTAGATCATGGGTCGGATCGTCTATGATCGGATGCATCGCAATGGTCGGATCAATCATCGCCTTTCGGGATCATGCCTCTGATCGATCGAAACCGTCGGATCATCTCCGATCGGATGCATCGCAACGGTCGGATCGATCATCGCTGATTAGGATCATTGCTCGGATCGATGCAACCCTCGGATCATCCCTTATCGGATGCATCGCAACGGTCTGATCAATCCTCGCCAATCGGGATCATGGCTCGGATCGATCGCAACCATCGAATCATTGCCGATTGGATGGATCGCAACGGTCTGATCGATCATCGCTGATCGGGATCATGGATTGGATCGATCGCAGCCATCGGATCCTCGCTGATCGGATGCATAACAATGGTTCGATCGATCATCGCTGATCAAAATCATGGCTCGGATCGATTGCCACCATCGGATCATCTCCGATAGATGCATCGCAATGGTACGATCGATCATTGCCGATCAGGATCATGGCTTGTATCTATCTCAACCGTTGGATCATCTCCGATCAGATGCATCGCAATGGTTCGATCGATCATCGTCGATCGGGATCATGGCTCGAATCGATCGCAATCGTTGGATCATCTTTGATCGGATGGATCGCAATGGTCCGATCGATCATCGCCGATCATGATCATGGCTTGGATCGACCACAACCGTCGGATTGTCTCTGATCGGATGCATCGCAACGGTCTAATCGATCGATCATCACCGATCAGGATCATGGCTCGGATCGATCGCAACCATCGGATCGTCTCCCATCGGATGGATCACAACGGTCCGATCGATCATCGCCGATTAGGATCATGGCTCGGATTGATCGCAATCGATGGATCATCTCCGATCGGATGCATCGCAATGGTCGGATCGATCAATCATCGCAGATCAGGATAATGGCTCAGATCGATCGCAACCGTCGGATCGTCTCCGATCGGATGCATCGCAACGGACCGATCGATCATCGCGATCAGGATCATGGCTTCAATCGAACACAACGGTCGGATTATCACCGATCGAATGGATCAGAACGGTCCGATCGATCATCGCCGATCCAGATCATGGGTCAGATATATCGAAACCGTCGGATCATCTTCGATCGGATGCATCGCAATGGTCGGATCGATCATCACCTTTCTGGATCATGTCTCTAATAGATCGCAACCGTCCGATCATCTCCGATCGGATGCATCGCAATGGTCGGATCGATCATCGCCGATCAGGATCATGGCTTGGATCGATTGCAACCGTCGGATCATCTTTGATTGGATGCATCGCAACGGTCCGATCCATCATCGCCAATCGGGATCATGGCTTGGATTGATCGCAACCGTGGGATCGTTGATGATCGGATGGATCGCAACGATCTGATCGATCATTGCCAATCAGGATCATAGCATGGATTGATCGCAACCATCGGATCCTCGCCGATCGGATGGATCACAACCATTGGATCGTCGCCGATCAGATGGATCGCAATGGTCCGATCGATAGTCGCCAATCGGGATCATGGCTTGGATCGATCGCAACCGACAGATCCTCGCCGATTGGATGCATCGCAACGGTCCGATCGATCATCGTGATCGGGATCATGGCTTCGATCGATCGCAACCATTAGATCGTCACCGATCGGATGGATCACAACGGTCCGATTGATCATTACCAATCGAGATCATGGCTTGGATCGATCGCAGTCGTCGGATCCTCGCCGATTGGATGAATCGCAACGGTCCGATAGATCATCACCGATTAGGATCATGGCTCGGATCGATTGCAACCGTCGGATCGTCTTCAATCGGATGCATCGCAATGGTACGATCGATCCTCACTGATCAGGATCATGGCTTGGAACTATCTCAATCGTTGGATCATCTCCGATCGGATGCATCGCAACGGTCCGATCAATCATCACCGATCGGGATCATGGCTTGGATCGATCGTAATCATCAGATCGTCTCTGATCGGATGGATCGCAATGGTCCGATCGATCATCGCCGATCATGATCATGGCTCGGATCGATCGCAACCATCGGATCATCTCCAATAGGATGCATCGCAATTGTCCGATCGATCGATCATCGTCGATCTGGATCATGGCTTGGATCGATCGCAACCATCGGATCATCTCCCATCGGATGGATCACAACGGTCCGATCGATTATCGCCAATTAGGATCATGGCTCGGATCGATCGCAACCATCGGATCGTCTCCGATCGGATGCATCACAACGGTCGGATCGATCGATCATCGCCGATCAGGATCATGACTTGGATCGATCGTAACCGTCGGATCGTCTCCGATCTGATGCATCATAATGGACCGATTGATCCTCACGATCAGGATCATGGCTTCGATCGATCGCAACGGTCGGATCATCACCGATCGAATGGATCGCAATGGTCCGATCGATCATCGCCGATTCGGATCATGGGTCGGATCGATCGCAACCGTCGGATTGTCTCTGATCGGATGCATCGCAACGGTCGGATCGATCATCGCCTTTTGGGATCATATCTTCGATCGATCACAACCGTCTGATCATCTCCGATCGGATGCAACGCAACGATCAGATCGATCATCGCCGATCAGGATCATGGCTTGGATCGATCGCAACCGTCGGATCATCTCTGATCGGATGCATCGCAACGGTCCGATCGATCATCGGCAATCGGGATCATGGCTTGGATCAATCGCAACCATGGGATCGTTGACGATCGAATGGATCGTAATGGTCCGATCGATCGTTGCCGATCAGGATCATGGCTTGGATCGATCGCAACCGTCAGATCCTCACCGATCGGATGGATTGCAATCATTGGATCATCGCCGATCGGATGGATTGCAATGGTTCGATCGATCAAAGCCAATCAGGTTCATGGCTTGGATCGATCGCAACCGTCAGATCCTCGCCGATCGGATGCATAGCAACGGTCCGATCGATCATCACGAACGAGATCATGGCTTCGATCAATCGCAACCGTCGGATCCTTGCCGATCGGATGGATCACAATGGTCCGATCGATCATCGCTGATCCGGATCATGGCTCGGATCGATTGCAACCATCGGATCATCTCCGATTGGATGCATCGCAACGGTCAGATCGATCATCGCCGATCGGGATCATGGCTTTGATCTATTATAACCGTCGGATCGTCTCCGATCGGATGCATCGCAACGGACCGATCGATCATCGTCGATCGAGATCATGGCTTGGATCGATCGCAACCATTGGATCATTGCCGATCGGATGGATCGCAATGGTCCAATCGATCATCGCCGATCAGGATCATGGCTCGGATCGATCGCAACCATCGGTTCCTCACCAATCGGATGGATTGCAACGGTCCGATCGATCATCGCCGATCAGGATCATGGCTTGGATCGATCGCAACCATCGGATCATCTCCAATCGGATAGATCGCAACGGTCCGATTGATCATCATCGATCATGATCATGGCTCGAATCGATCGCAACCGACAGATCATCTCCGATCGGATGCATCGCAACGGTCCAATCGATCGATCATCGCCGATCATGATCATGGTTCGGATCGATCGCAACCATCCGATCGTCTCCGATCGGATGCATCACAACGATCCGATTGATCATCACCGATCGGGATCATGGCTCGGATCGATCACAATCGTCGGATCGTCTCCAATCATATGGATCGCAATGGTCCGATCGATCATCGCCGATCATGATCATGGCTCGGATCAATCACAACCATTGGATCGTCTCCGATCGGATGCATCGCAACGGTCCGATCGATCGATCATCGCCGATCAGGATCATGGCTTGGATCGATCGCAACCATCGGATCATCTCCCATCGGATGGATCACAATGGTCTGATTGATCATCGTCGATTAGGATCATGGCTCGGATCGATCACAACCGTCGGATCGTCTCTGATCGGATGCATCGCAATGGTTGGATCGATCGATCATCGCCGATCAGGATCATGGCTCGGATCGATCGCAACTGTCGGATTGTCTCATATCGGATGCATTGCAACGGACCGATTGATCCTTGCGATCAGGATCATGGCTTCGATCGATCGCGACGATCGGATCATCATCGATCGAATGGATCGCAACGGTTCGATCGATCGTCGCCGATCCAGATCATGGGTCAGATCGATCACAACCGTCGGATCGTCTTCGATCGGATCATCGCAATGGTCGTATCGATCATAGCCTTTCGAGATCATGTCTCTGATCGATCGCAACCGTTCGATCGTCTCCGATCGGATGAATCGCAACGGTTGGATCAATCATCACCGATCAGGATCATGGCTTGGATCGATCACAACCGTCGGATCATCTCTGATCGGATGCATCGCAACGGTTCGATCGATCATTGCCAATCGGGATCATGGTCTGGATCGATCGCAACCGTGGGATCGTTGATGATCGGATGGATCGCAACAGTCCGATCGATCATTGCCGATCAGTATCATGGCTTGGATTGATCGAAACCGTCGGATCCTCGCCGATCGGATGTATCGCAATCATTGGATCATCGCCGATCGGATGGATCGCAATGGTCCGATCGATCATCACCAATCGGGTTCATGGATTGGATCAATCGCAACCGTCGAATCCTCGCCGATCAGATGCATAGCAACGGTCCGATCGATCATCGCGATCGGGATCATAGCTTCGATCGATCGCAACCGTTGGATCCTCACCGATCAGATGGATCGCAACGGTCCGATCGATCATCGCTGATCCGGATCATGGCTCGGATCGATTGCAACCATCGAATTGTCTCCGATTGGATGCATCGCAACGGTCTGATCGATCATCGCCGATCGGTGTTATGGCTTCGATCTATCGCAACCGTCGGATCATCTTTGATCAGATCCATCGCAACAGTCCAATCGATCATCGCCGATCGGGATCATGGCTTCGATCTATCGCAACTGTTGGATCGTCGCCGACCGGATAAATCGCAATGGTCCAATCGATCATCGCCGATCGGGATCATGGCTCGGATTGATCACAACCGTCGGATACTCATCAATCGGATGGATCGCAACAGTCCGATCGATCATCACCGATCGGGATCATGGCTTGGATCGATTGCAACCATCGGATCATCTTCGATCGGATGGATCATAATGGTCCGATCGATCATCGCCGATCATGATCATGGCTCAGATCGATCGCAACCGTTGGATTGTCTCTGATCGGATGCATCGCAACGGTCTGATCGATTGATCATCGCCGATCATGATCATAGCTCGGATTGATCACAATCGTCCGATCGTCTTCGATTGGATGCATCGCAATGGTCGGATCGATCATTGCGATCGGGATCATGGCTTCGATCGATCGAAACCGTCGGATCATCACCGATCGAATGGATCGCAATGGTCCGATCGATCATTGCCGATCCGAATCAGGGATCAGATCGATTGCAACCGTCGGATCGTCTCCGATCGGATGCATCGCAACGGTCGGATTGATCATCGCCTTTCGGGATTATGTCTCCGATCGATGGAAATCATCGGATCATCTATGATCGGGTGCATCGTAATGGTCCGATCGATCATCGCCAATCCGGATCATGGCTCGGATCGATCGCAACCGTTAGATCATCGCCGATTGGATGGATCGCAACGGTCCGATCGATCGTCGCCGATCGGGATCATGGCTTGGATCGATTGCAACCATCGGATCCTCGTCGATCGGATGGATCGCAACCGTTGGATCGTTATCGATCGGATGGATCGCAACGATTCGATCGATCGTCGCCCATCGGGATCATAGCTTGGATCGATCGTAACAATCGGATCCTCGCCGATCGGATGCATCGCAATGCTACAGCCGATCCTGCGGTCGGGATCATGGCTTCGATCGATTGCAACCGTCGGATCCTCGCCGATCGGATGGATCGCAATAGTCCAATGGATCATCGCCAATCGGTATCATGGCTCGGATCGATCGCAACCATTGGATCATCGCCGATCGGATGCATCGCAATGGTTCGATCGATCATCGCTGATCATGATCATGGCTCGGATCGATCGCAATCGTCTGATCCTCATCGATCGAATGGATCGCAACGGTCCGATCAATCATCGCCGATGGAATCATGGCTCGGATCGATCACAACCGTCGGATCATCTCTGATCGGATGGATCGCAATGGTCCTATCGATCATCGCCGATCATAATCATGGCTCGGATCGATCGCAACCATCAGATCATCTCCGATGGGATGCATCGCAACGGTCCGATCGATCCATCATCGCCGATCATGATCATGGCTTAGATCGATCGCAACTATCGGATCGTCTCCAAACAGATGGATAGCAACAGTCCGATTGATCATCACCGATCAGGATCATGGCTTGAATCGATCGTAACCGTCGCATCATCTCCGATCGGATGCATCGCAATGGTCCGAGCGATCATCGCGATCGGGATCATGGCTTCGATCGATCACAACCGTCGGATCATCACCGATCGAATGGATCGCAATGGTCCGATCAATCATTGCCGATCCGGATCATGGGTCGGATCGATCGCAACCGTCGGATCATCTACGATCGGATGCATCGCAACGGTCGGATCGATCATCACCTTTCGGGATCATGCCTCTGATCGATCGAAACCATCGGATCGTCTCCGATCGAATGCATCGCAGTGGTCGGATCGATCATCGCCGATCATAATCATTGCTCAGATCGATCGCAACCATTGGATCATCCCTTATCGGATGCATCACAATGGTCCGATCGATCCTCGCCAATCAGGATCATTGTTTGGATCGATCGCAACCGTTAAATCATTGCCGATCGATGGATCGCAATGGTCCGATCGATCATCGCAGATCAGGATCATGGTTTGGATCGATCGCAACCATCGGATCCTCGCCGATCGGATGCATAGCAACGGTCCGATCGATCATCGCCGATCAGGATCAACGCTCGGATCGATTGCAACAGTTGGATCGTCTCCGATCGGATGCATCACAATGGTACGATCGATCATCGTCGATCAGGATCATGGCTTGTATCTATCTCAACCGTCGGATCGTCTCCGATCGGATGCATCGCAACGGTCTGATCAATCATCGCCGATCGGATCATGGCTTGGATCGATCGCAATCGTCGGATCTTTCCGATCGAATGGATCGCAATGGTCCAATCGATCATCGCCGATCATGATCATGGCTCGGATCGATCGCAACTGTCTGATCGTCTCCAATCGGATGCATCGCAACGGTTCGATCGATCGATCATCACTGATCATGATCATGGCTCGGATCGATCGCAACCATCGGATCTTCTCCAATCGGATGCATCGCAACAGTTCGATCGATCGATCATCGCCGATAAGGATCATGTCTCCGATCGATCGCAACCATCGGATCATCTTTGATCGAATGCATCACAACGATCAGATTGATCATCGCCGATCACGATGGCTCGGATTGATCGCAGCCGTCGGATCATCTCTGATCGGATTTATCAGAAAGGTCCGATCAATCCTCGTGTATCAGGATCATGGCTTGGATCAATCGCAACCGTGGGATCGTCGCCGATCGGATGGATCGCAATGGTCCGATCGATCATCGCCGATCAGGATCATGGCTTGGATCGATCACAACCGTGGGATTATCGCCAATCGGATGGATCGCAACGGTCCGATCGATCGTCGCCCATCAGGATCATGGCTTGGATCGATCGCAACCATCGGATCCTCATTGATCGGATGCATCGCAATGGTCCGATCGATCATCGTGATCAAGATCATGGCTTCAATCGATCGCAACCGTCGGATCCTCGCCGATCAGATGGATCACAATGGTTCGATCGATCATCGCCGATCCGGATAATGGCTCGGATCGATTACAACCGTCGGATCGTCTCCGATCGAATGCATCGCAACAGTCATATCGATCATCGACGAAAAGGATCATGGCTTGGATCTATCGCAACCGTCGGATTATCTCTGATCGGATGCATCACAACGGTCCGATCGATCATCGCCGATAGGGATCATGGCTTGGATCGATCACAACCGTTGGATAGTTGCGGATCGGATGGATCGCAACGGTCCGATCGATTGTCACCGATTGAGATCATGGATCGGATCGATCGCAACCATCGGATCCTCGCCAATCGGATGGATCGCAACGGTCCGATCGATCATCGCCGATAGGGATCATGGCTCGGATCGATCCCAACCATCGAATCGTCTCCGATCGAATGTATCGCAACGGTCCGATCGATCATCGCCGATCATGATCATGGTTCGAATCGATCAGAAACGTTAGATCATCTCCGATCCGATGCATCGCAATGGTTCGATCAATCGATCATCGCCGATCAGGATCATGGCTCAGATCGATCACAACTGTCGGATCATCTCCGATCGGATGGATCGCAACGGTCCAATCGATCATCACCGATCAGGATCATAGCTCGGATCGATCGTAATCGTCGGATCATCTCCGATCGGATGGATCGCAATGGTCCTATCGATCATCGCCAATCATGATCATGGCTCGGATTGATCACAACTGTCGGATCATCTCCGATCGAATGAATCGCAATGGTCCGATCGATCGATCGTCGCTGATCAAGATCAGGGATCGGATCGATCGCAACTGTCGGATCCTCTTTGATCGGATGGATCGCAATAGTCCATCGATCATCACCGATCAGGATAATGGCTCGGATCGATCACAACCGTCAGATCATCTCCGATCGGATGCATCGCAACGGTCCGATCGATAGATCATCACCGATCAGGATCATGGCTCGGATCGATTGCAACCGTCGGATCATCTACGATCGGATGCATCGCAACGGTCCGATCGATTATCGTGATTGGGATCATGGCTTCGATCGATCGCAACCATCGGATCGTCACCAATCGAATGGATCGCAATGGTCCGATCGATCAACGCCAATCGGATCATGGCTCGAATCGATCGAAACCTTCGGATCGTCTCTGATCGGATGCATCGCAATGGTCGGATCGATCATTGCCTTTCGGGATCAGGGCTTCGATCGATCGCAACCGCCAGATCATCATCGATCGAATGGATCGCAATGGTCCGATTGATCATTGCCGATCCGGATCATGTGTCGGATCGATCGTAACCATCGGATCATCTCCGATCGGATGCATAGCAATGGTCGGATCGATCATCGCCTTTCGGGATCATGTCTCCGATCGATCGAAACCGTTGGATCATCTTCGATCGGATGCATCGCAATGGTCGGATCGATCATCGCCGATCAGGATCATGGCTCGGATCGATCGCAACCGTTGCATCATCTCTAATCAGATGCATCACAATGATCCGATCGATCATCGCCGATCGAGATCATGGCTTGGATCGATCGCAACCGTTGGATCATCGCCGATCGGATGCATCGTAACGGTCCGACCGACCGTCGCCGATCAGGATCATGGCTTGGATTTATCGCAACCGTCGAATCATCGCTGATCGGATGGATCGCAACCGTTGGATCATCGCCGATCGGATGGATCGCAATGGTTCGATCGATCGTCGCCCATCGGGATCATGGCTTGGATTGATCGCAACCATCGGATCCTCGCCGATCGGATGCATTGCAATGGTACGATCGATCGTTACGATCGGGATCATGGCTTCGATCGATAGCAACCGTCGGATCCTTACTGATCGGATAGATTGCAACAGTCCGATCGATCACAACTGTCAGATCGTCTTTGATCAGATGCATCGCAACGGACCGATCGATCATCACGATCAGGATCATGGCTTCGATCGATCACAATGGTCGGATCATCACCAATCGAATGGATCGCAACGGTCCGATCGATCATCGCCGATCCAGATCATGGGTCGGATCGATCGCAACCGTCGGTTCGTCTCCGATCGGATGCATCGAAACGATAGGATCGATCATAGCCTTTCGGGATCATGTCTCCGATCTATCGCAACCGTCGGATCGTCTCTGATTGGATGCATCGCAACGGTCGGATCGATCATCGTCGATCAGGATCGTGGCTCAGATTGATTGCAATCGTCGGATCATCTCCAATATGATGCATCGCAATGGTCCGATCGATCATCACCGATCGAGATCATGGCTTGGATCGATCATAATCGTGGGATCATCGCCGATCAGATGGATCACAAAGGTCTGATCGATCGTCGCCGATCGAGATCATGGCTTGGATCGATCGCAACCGTCGGATCCTCGCCGATCGGATGCATCACAACGGTCCGATCGATCTAAGCCATGATCCATAACATGGCTTTGATCGATCGCAACCGTCAGATCCTTGCCGATCGGATGGATCGCAATGGTTCGATCGATCATCGCCGATCCGGATCATGGCTCGGATCAATTGCAACTGTTGGATCATCTCCGATCGGATGCATCGCAACGGTCCGATCGATCATCGCCGATTAGAATCATGAATTGGATCTATCGCAACTGTCGGATCATCTCCGATCGGATGCATCGCAATGGTCCAATCGATCATCGCGATCGGGATTATGGCTTCGATGGATTGCAACTGTCGGATCATCACCGATCGAATGGATCGCAACGGTCCGATCGATCATTGCCGATCCGGATCATGGGTCGGATCGATCGCAACCATCGAATCGTCTCTGATCGAATGCATCGCAATGGTCGGATCAATCATCGTCGATTAGAATCATGGCTTGGACCGATCGCAACCGTTGGATCATCTCTGATCGGATGCATCGCAACGGTCCGATCGATCATCGCCGATCGGGATCATGGCTTGGATCAATCGCAACTGTGGGATCGTCGACGATCCCATGGATTGCAACTGTCGGATCGATCGTTGCTAATCGGGATCATGAATTGGATCTATCGCAACAGTCAGATCATCTCCGATCGGATGCATCGCAACGGTCCGATCGATCATCGACGATCGGTATCATGGCTTGGATTTATCACAACCGTCGGATCGTCTCCGATCAGATGCATCGCAACAGTCTGATAGATCATCGCCGATCGGGACCATGGCTTAGATCCATCGCAACCGTTGGATAGTCACCGATCAAATGGATTGCAACGGTCCAATCGATCATCGCCGATCGGGATCATGGCTCGGATCGATCGCAACAGTCGGATCCTCGCCGATCAGAAGGATCGCAATGGTCCGATCGATCATCGCCGATAGGGATCATGGCTCAGATCGATCGCAACCGTCAGATCGTCTCCGATCGGATGGATCGCAACGGTCCGATCGATCATCACCGATCATGATCATGGCTTGTATCGATCGCAACCGTTGGATCGACTCCGATCGGATGCATCGCAATGGTCCGATCGATCGATCATCTTCGATCAGGATCATGGCTCGGATCGATCGCAACCGTCGGAGCGTCTATGATTGGATGGATCGCAATGGTCCGATCGATCATCGCCGATCAGGATCATGGCTCGGATCGATCGCAACCGTCGAATCGTCTCCGATCGGATGCATCGCAATGGTTCGATCAATCGATCATCGCCGATCAGAATCATGGCTCGGATCGATTTCAACCATCGGATCGTCTCCGATCGGATGCATAGAACGGTCCGATCGATAATCGTGATTGGAATCATGGCTTCGATCGATCGCAACCGTGGGATCATCGCCGATCGGATGGATCGGAACGATCCGATCGATCGTCGCCGATCAGGATCATGGCTCGGATTGATCGCAACCATCGGATCATCTCTGATCGGATGGATTGCAATGGTCCAATTGATCATCGCCGATCATGATCATGGCTCGGATCGATCGCGACCATCGGATCATCTCCGATGGGATGCATCGCAATGGTCCAATTGATCCATCATTGTCGATCATGATCATGGCTCGGATCGATCGCAACCGTTGGATCGTCTCCAAACGGATGGATAGCAACGGTCCGATCGATCATCACCGATCAGGATCATGGCTTGAATCGATCGCAACCGTTGCATCGTCTCTGATCGAATGCATCGCAACGGTCCGAGCGATCATCGCGATCGGGATCATGGCTTCGATCAATCGCAACCGTCGGATCATCACCGATCGAATGGATCACAACGGTTCGATCAATCATTGCCGATCCGGATCATGGGTCAGATCGATCGCAACCGTTGGATTGTCTATGATCGAATGCATCGCAACGGTCAGATCGATAATCGCCTTTCGGGATCATGCCTCTGATCGATCGAAACCGTCGGATCGTCTCCGATCGAATGCATTACAGCGGTCGGATCGATCATCACCGATCATGATCATTGCTCGGATCGATTGCAACCGTCGGATCATCCCTTATCGGATGCATCGCAACGGTCCGATCGATCCTCGCCAATCGGGATCATTGCTCAGATCGATCGCAACCGTTGGATCGTTGCCGATCGGATGGATCGCAACGGTCGAGTCGATCATCGCAAATCGGGATCATGGCTTGGATCGATCGCAGCCGTCGGATCCTCACCGATCGGATGCATAGCAACGGTCCAATCGATCATCGCCGATCAGGATCAAGGCTCGGATCGATTGCAACAGTCGGATCATCTCCGATCGAATGCATCGCAATGGTACGATCGATCATCGCTGATCAGGATCATGGCTTGTATCTATCTCAACCATCGGATCGTCTCCAATCAGATGCATCGCAACGGTCCAATCGATCATCGTCGATCGGGATTATGGCTTGGATCGATTGCAATCGTCGGATCTTCTCCGATCGGATGGATCGCAATGGTCCAACCGATCATCGCCGATCATGATCATGGCTCGGATCGATCGCAACCGTCGGATCATCTTCAATCGGATGCATCGCAACGATCCGATCGATCGATCATCGCCGATCATGATCATGGCTCGGATCAATCACAACCATCGGATCATCTTCGATCGGATGCATCGCAACGGTCCAATCGATCGATCATCGCCGATAAGGATCATATCTCCGATCGATCGCAACCATTGGATCGTCTCTGATCGGATGCATCGCAATGGTCGGATTGATCATCGCCGATCAGGATCATGGCTCGGATCGATCGCAATCGTCGGATCATCTCTGATCGGATGCATCGCAAAGGTTCGATCGATCCTCGCCGATCAGGTTCATGGCTTGGATCGATCGCAACCATGGGATCGTCGCCGATCGGATGGATCGCAATGGTTCGATCGATCATCGCCGATCGGGATCATGGCTTGGATCGATCGCAGCCGTGGGATCATCACCGATTGGATGGATCGCAACGGTCCGATCGATCGTCGCCCATCGGGATCATGGCTTGGATCGATCGCAACCGTCAGATCCTCATCGATCGAATGCATCATAACGGTCCGATCGATCATTGCGATCAAGATCATGGCTTCGATCAATCGCAACCGTCGGATCCTCACTGATCGGATGGATCGCAATGGTCCGATCGATCATCGCCGATCCGGATCATGGCTCGGATCGATTGCAACCATTGGATTGTCTCCGATCAGATGCATTGCAACGGTCATATCGATCATCGCCGAAAAGGATCATGGCTTGGATCTATCGCAACCGTTGGATTGTCTCTGATCGGATGCATCGCAACGGTCCGATCGATCATTGCCGTTAGGGATCATGGCTTAGATCTATCGCAATCGTCGGATAGTTACGGATCGGATGGATCGCAATGGTCCGATCGATTATCGCCGATCAGGATCATGGCTCGAATCGATCGCAACCGTTGGATCCTCGCTGATCGGATGGATCGCAATGGTCTGATCGATCATCGCCGATCGGGATCATGGCTCGGATCGATCCCAACCGTCGAATCATCTCCGATCGGATGGATTGCAATGGTTCGATCGATCATCACCAATCATGATCATGGCTCGTATCGATCGCAATCGACTCCGATTGGATGCATCGCAACGGTCCGATCGATCGATCATCTTCGATCATGATCATGGATCGGATCGATCGCAACCGTCAGAACGTCTCCGATCGAATGGATCGCAATGGTCCGATCGATCATCGCCGATCAGGATCATGGCTCGGATCGATCGCAACCGTCAGATTGTCTCTGATCGGATGCATCGCAATGGTTTAATCAATCGATCATCACGATCAGAATCATGGCTCGGATTGATTTCAACCATCGGATCATCTCCGATCGGATGCATAGAATGGTCCGATCGATAATCGCGATCGGTATCATGGCTTCGATCGATCACAACCGTGGGATCGTCGCCGATCGGATGGATCAGAACGATTCGATCGATCATTGCCGATCAGGATCATGGCTTGGATCGATCACAACCATCGGATCCTCGCTGATTGGATGGATCATTGTCGTTGGATAGTCGCCGATCGGATGGATCGCAACGGTCCTATCGATCGCCGACAATTGGGATCATGGGCTGGATCGATCGCAACCGTCGGATCCTTGCCGATCGGATGCATCGCAATGGTCCGATCGATCAACGCGATCGAGATCATGGCTTCGATCGATTGCAACCATTGGATCCTCGCCAATCGGATGGATCACAACCATTGGATCATCGCCGATTGGATGGATCACAACGGTCTGATCGATCGTCGCTGATCATGATCATGGCTTGGATTGATTGCAATCGTCAGATCCTTGCCGATTGGATGCATCTCAACGGTCCGATCGATCATCGCGATTGGGATCATGGCTTCGATCGATCGCAACCGTCAGATCCTCGCCGATCGGATGGATCGCAACGGTTCGATCGATCATCGCCGATCCGGATCATGGCTCGGATCGATTGCAACCATCGAATCGTCTCCGATCGGATGCATCGCAACGGTCGGATCGATCATCGTCAATCGGGATCATGGCTTGGATCTATTGCAACCGTTGGATCGTCTCCGATCGGATGGATTGCAACGGTCCGATTGATCATCGCCGATCGGGATCATGGCTCGGATCGATCGCAACTGTCAGATCCTTGCCGATCGGGTGGATCGCAACGGTCCGATCGATCATCGCCCATCGGAGTCATGGCTCGGATCGATCGCAACCATCGGATCCTCGATGATTGGATGGATCACCATGGTCCGATCGATCATCGCCGATTGGAATCATGGCTCAGAACGATCGCAACTATCGGATCATCTTCGATCGGATGGATAGCAACGGTCTGATCGATCATTGCCGATCATGATCATGGCTCGGATCGATCGCAACCGTCGGATTGTCTCTGATCGGATGCATCGCAACGGTCCGATCGATCGATCATCGCCGATCAGGATCATGGCACGGATCGATCGCAACCGTCGGATCGTCTCCAATCGGATGGATCGCAACGGTCCGATCGATCATCGCCGATTAGGATCATGGCTCGGATCAATCGCAACCGTCGGATCATCTTCGATCGGATGCATTGCAATGATCCGATCGATCGATCATCGCCGATCAGGATCATGGCTCGGATCGATCGCAACCATCAGATCGTTTCCGATCAAATGCATCGCAACGATCCGATCGATCATCGCGATCGGGATCATGGCTTCGATCGATCGCAACCGTTGGATCGTTACCAATCGATTGGATCGCAACGGCCCGATCGATCATCGCCAATCCGGATCATGGGTCGGCTCGATCCCAACCATCGGATCATCTCCGATCGGATGCATCACAACGGTCGGATTGATCATCGTCTTTCGGGATCATGTCTTCGATCGATCACGACCGTCCGATCATCTCCGATCGGATGCATCGCAGCGGTCGGATCAATCATCGCCGATTAGGATCATGGCTTGGATCGATCTTAACCGTCGGATCATCTCTGATCGAGTACATCGCAACGGTCCGACCGATCATCGCCGATCGGGATCATGGCTTGTATCGATCGCAACCTTGGGATCATCGACAATCGAATGGATCGCAATGGTCCGATCGATCGTTGCCGATCGGGATCATGGCTTGGATCAATTGCAACCGTCGGATCCTCATCGATCGGATGGATCACAACCGTTTGATCGATGCTGATCAGATGGATCGCAATGGTTCGATCGATCATCGCCAATTAGAACCATGGCTTGGATTGATAGAAACCATCGGATCCTCGCCAATCGGATGCATTGCAACGATTCGATCGATCATCGCGATCGGGATCATGGCTTCGATCGATCACAACCGTCGGATCGTCACCGTTTGAATGGATCGCAACGGTCCGATCGATCAATGCCGATTCGGAACATGGGTCGGATCAAATGCAACCATCGGATTGTCTCTAATCGAATGCATCGCAACGGTCGGATTGATCATCGCCTTTCTAGATCTTGTCTCCAATCGATCGCAACAGTCGGATCCTCTCTGACTGGATGCATCACAATGGTCGAATCGATCATCGCCGATCAGGATGATGCTCGGATCGATCGCAACCGTCGGATCATCTCTGATCGGATGCATCGCAACGGTCCGATCGTTCATCGCCGATCGGGATCATGGCTTGGATTGATCACAACCGTTGGATCATCATCGATCGGATGGATCGCAACGGTCCGATCAATCGTCATCGATCCGGATCATGGCTTGGATCGATCGCAACAGTCGGATCCTTGCCGATCGAATGGATCGCAACCATTGGATCATCGCCGATCGGATATATCGCAACGGTCCGATCGATCATCGCCCATCGGGATCTTGGCTTGGATCGATCGCAAATGTCAGAGCCTCACCGATCAGATGTATCTCAATGGTCCGATCGATCATCGCCGATCTAGATCATGGCTCGAATCGATTGCAACCGTCAGATCATCTCTGATTGGATGCATCACAACGGTCCGATTGATCATCACAGATCGGGATCATGGCTTGGATCTATAGCAACCATCGGATCATCTCTGATCGGATGCATCGCAACGGTCCGATCGATCATCGCCGATCGGGATCATGGCTTGGATCGATATCAACCTTGGGATCATCACCAATCGGATGGATCGCAACGGTCCGATCGATCGTCGCAGATCAGGATCATGGCTTGGATCGATCGCAACCGTCGGATCCTCACTGATCGGATGGATCACAACCGTTTCGATCATCACCGATCGGATGGATCGCAACGGTCCGATCGATCGTCGCCCATCGGGATCATGGCTTGGATCGATCGCAATCGTCGGATCCTCGCCGATCGGATGCATGCAATGGTCCGATCGATCATCGCGATCGGAATCATGGCTTGGATCGATCGCAACCGTAGGATCCTCGCCGATCGGATGGATCGCAATGGTGCGATCGATCATCGCCGATTCGGATCAGGCTCGGATCGATTGCAACCATCGGATCATCTCCGATCGGATGCATCGCAATGGTCGGATCGATCATCGTCGATCGGGAACATGGCTTGGATCTATCGCAACCGTCGGATCATCTCCGGTCGGATGCATTGCAATGGTCCAATCGATCATCGCCGATCGGGATCATGGCTTGGATCGATCGCAACCGTTGGATCATCGCCGATCAGGATCTTGGCTCAGATCGATCGCAACCGTCGGATCCTCGCCGATCAGATAGATCGCAACGGTCCGATCGATCATCGCCAATCAGGATCATGCCTCGGATCGATCGCAACCATCAGATCCTCATCGATCGGATGGATCGCAATGGTCCGATCGGTCATCGCGGATCAGGATCATGGCTCGGAATGATCGCAATCGTTGGATCATCTTCGATCGGATGGATAGCAACAGTCTGATCGATCATCGCCAATCATGATCATGGCTCGGATCGATCGCAACCGTCGGATTGTCTCCGATCGGATGCATCGCAACGGTCCGATCGATCAATCATCACCGATCAGGATCATGGCTCGGATGGATCGCAACCGTCGGATCGTCTCCAATCAGATGGATGGCAACGGTCCGATCGATCATCGCCGATCAGGATCATGGCTCGGATCAATCACACCCGTCGATTGTCTTCGATCGGATGCATCGCAACGATCCGACCGATCGATCATCATCGATCAAGATCATGGCTCGGATCGATCGCAACCGTCGGATCATCTCCGATCGAATGCATCGCAATGATCCGATCGATCATCGCGATCGGGATCATGGCTTCGATCGATCGTAACCATCGGATCATCACCGATCGAATGGATCGCAACGGTTCGATCAATCATCGCCGATCCGGATCATGGGTCGTCTCGATCCCAACCATCAGATCATCTCCGATCGGATGCATCGCAACGGTCGATTCGATCATCACCTTTCTGGATCATGTCTTCGATCGATCACGACCATCTGATCATCTTCGATCGGATGGATCACAGCGGTCGGATCAATCATCGCCGATCAGGATCATGGCTTGGATCGATCGCAACCGTCGGATCATCTCTGATCGGATGCATCGCAATGGTTCGATCGATTGTCGCCGATCGGGATCATGGCTCGGATCGATCGTAACCGTCAGATCCTCGCCGATCGGATGGATTGCAACAGTACGACCGATCTTCGCCGATCGGGATCATGGCTCGAATCGATCACAACCATCGAATCATCTCCGATCGGATGCATCGCAACGGTCCGATCGATCGATCATCGCCGATCAGGATCATGGCTCGAATCGATCACAACCATCGGATCCTCTCCGATCGGATGCATCGCAACGGTTCGATCGATTATCGTGATTGGGATCATGGCTTCGATTGATCGGAACCGTCGGATCGTCACTGATCGAAAGGATTGCAACGATCCGATCGATCAATGCCGACCGGATCATGGGTCGAATCGATCGAAACCATCGAATCATCTCCGCTCGAATGCATCGCAATGGTCGGATTGATCATCGCCTTTCTGGATCATGGCTTCGATCGATCGCAACCATCGGATCATCACCGATCGAATGGATGGCAACGGTCCGATCGATCATTGCTGATCCGGATCATGTGTTGGATCGATCGAAACCGTCGGATCGTCTCCGATCGGATGCATCGCAACGGTCGGATGATCATCGCCTTTTGGGATCATGTCTCTGATCGATCAAAACTGTTGTATCGTCTCTGATCGGATGCATCGCAACGGTCGGATCGATCATCGCCGATCAGGATCATGGCTCGGATCGATCGCAACCATCAGATCATCTCTGATCGGATGCATGGCAACGATCCGATCGATCATCGCCGATCGGGATCATGGCTTGGATCGATCGCAACCGTTGGATCGTCGCCGATCGGATGGATCGCAATGGTCCGATTGACCATCGCCGATCGAGATCATGGCTTGGATCGATCGCAACCATCGGATCCTCGCCGATCGGATGGATCACAACCATCGAATCATCTTCGATTGAATGCATCGCAACGGTCCGATCGATCATCGCCAATTGGGATCATGGCTTGGATCGATCGCAACCGTCGAATTCTCGCCGATCGGATGGATCGCAACGGTCCGATCGATCATCGCCGATCGGGATCATGGCTCGGATCGATCGCAATCGTCGGATCATCGTTGATCGGATGGATTGTAATGGTTCAATCGATCATCGCCGATCATGATTATGGCTCGGATCGATCGCAACCATCGGATCCTCGCCGATCGGATGGATCGCAACGGTCCGATCGATCATCGCCGATCATGATCATGGCTCGGATCGATCGCAACCATCGGATCGTCTCCGATCGGATGCATCGCAATGGTCCGATCAATCATCGTCGATCATGATCTTGGCTCAGATCGATAGCAAACGTCCAATCATCTCCGATCGGATGCATCGCAACGGTCCGATCGATCATCGCGATCGGGATCATGGCTTCGATTGATCGAAACCGTCGGATCATCGCTGATCGAATGGATCGCAACAGTTCGATCGATCATTGCCGATCCGGATCATGGGTCGGATCGATTGCAACCATTGGATCATCTTCGATCGGATGCATCGCATCGATCGGATCGATCATTGCCTTTCGGGATCATGTCTCCGATCGATCGAAATCATCAGATCATCTCTGATCGGATGCATCGCAATGGTCTGATCGATCATCGCCGATCCGGATCATGGCTCGGATCGATCGCAACCATTGGATTGTCATCGATCGGATGGATCGCAACGGTCTGATCGATCATCGCCGATCGAGATAATGGCTTGGATCGATCAAAAACCGTCGGATCCTCATCGATCGGTTGGATCACAACCGTTGGATCGTCACCGATCGGATGGATCGCAATGGTTCGATCGATCATCGCCCATTGGGATCATGGCTTGGATCGATCGCAACCATGAGATCCTCTCCGATGGGATGCATCGCAACGCTCCGATCGATCCTCGCGATCGGGATCATGGCTTCGATCGATCGCAACCATCGGATCCTCACCGATCGGATGGATCGCAACGGTCCGATCGATCATCGCCGATCGGTATCATGGCTTGGATCTATCACAACTGTCGGATCGTCTCCGATCAGATGCATCGCAACGGTCCGATCGATCATCGCCGATCAGGATCATGGCTCGGATCGATCGCAATCGTTGGATCATCACCGATCGAAAGGATCTCAGCGGTCCGATCGATCATCGCCGATCATGATCGTGGCTCGGATCGATCGCAACTATCGGTTCCATGCCGATCGGATGGATCGCAATGGTCCGATCGATCATCGCCGATCTGGACCATGGCTCGGATCGATCACAACCATCGGATCGTCTCCGATCGGATTGATCGCAATGGTCCGATCGATCATCGCTAATCATGATCATGGCTCAGATCGATCGCAACCGTCGGATCGTCTCCAAACGGATGGATCACAACGGTCCGATCGATCATCGCAGATCAGGATCATGGCTTGGATTGATCGCAACCGTCGAATAATCTCCAATCGAATGCATCGCAACGGTCCGATCGATCATCGCGATCGGGATCATGACTTCGATCGATCGCAACCGTCGGATCATCACCGATCGAATGGATCCCAACGGTCCGATCAATCATTGCCGATCCGGATCATGGGTTGGATCGATCGAAATCGTCGGATCATCTACGATCGGATGCATCGCAACGGTCGGATCGACCCTCGCTTTTCGGGATCATGCCTCTGATCGATCGAAACCTTCGTATCGTCTCCGATCGGATGCATCGCAATGATCGGATCAATCATCGCCGATTAGGATCATTGCTCGGATCGATCGCAACCCTCGGATCATCCCTTATCGGATGCATCGCAACGGTCCGATCCATCCTCGCCAATCGGGATCATGGCTCGGATCGATCACAACCATCGGATCGTTGTCGGTCGGATGGATCACAACGGTCCGGTCGATCATCGCTGATCGAGATCATGGCTTGGATCGATCGCAGCCGTCGGATCCTCGTCGATCGGATGCATAACAACGGTTCGATCGATCATCGCCGATCAGGATCATGGCTCGGATCGATTACCACCGTCGGATCATCTTCGATCGGATACATCGCAATGGTACGATCGATCATCGCCGATCAAGATCATGGCTTGTATCTATCTCAACCGTTGGATCATCTCTGATCAGATGCATCGCAATGGTTTGATCGATCATCGTCGATCGGGATCATGGCTCGGATCGATCGCTATCGTTGGATCGTCTTCGATCGGATGGATCGCAATGATCCGATCGATCATCGCCGATCATGATCATGGCTCGGATCGATCGCAACCGTCGGATTGTCTCCAATCGGATGCATCGCAACGGTCCGATCGATCGATCACCGCCGATCAGGATCATGGCTCGGATCGATCGCAACCATCGGATCATCTCCCATCGGATGGATCGCAATGGTCTGATCGATCATCGCCGATTAGAATCATGGCTCGGATCGATCGCAACCGATGGATCGTCTCCGATCGGATGCATTGCAATGGTCGGATCGATCGATCATCGCAGATCAGGATAATGGCTCGGATCGATCGCAACCATCGGATCATCTCTGATCGGATGTATCGCAACGGACCGATCGATCATCGCGATTAGGATCATGGCTTCGATCGAACGCAACGGTCGGATCATCACCGATTGAATGGATCGCAACGATCCAATCGATCAACGCCGATCCGGATCATGGGTCAGATCGATCGCAACCGTCAGATCGTCTCCGATCGGATGCATCGCAATGGTTGGATCGATCATCGCCTTTTGGGATCATGTCTCCGATCGATCGTAACCATCCGATCGTCTCCGATCAGATGCATCGCAACTGTCAGATCGATCATCGCCGATCAGGATCATGGCTTGGATCGATCGCAATCGTCGGATCATCTCTGATCGGATGCATCGCAACGGTCCGATCGATCACCGCCAATCGGGATCATGGCTTGGATTGATCGCAACCGTGGGATCGTTGACGATCGGATGGATCGCAACGGTCCGATCGATCGTTGCCGATCAGGATCATAGCTTGGATTGATCGCAAACGTCGGATCCTCGCCGATCGGATGGATCGCAACCGTTGGATCGTCGCCGATCAGATGGATCGTAACGGTCCGATTGATAGTCGCCAATCGGGATCATGGCTTGGATCAATCGTAACCGACAGATTCTCACTGATCGGATGCATCGCAACGGTCCGATCGATCATTGTGATCGGGATCATGGCTTCGATCGATCACAACCATCAGATCGTCACCGATCGGATGGATCGCAATGGTCCGATTGATCATTACCAATCGAGATCATGGCTTGGATCGATCGCAGCCGTCGAATCCTCGCCGATCGGATGAATCACAACAGTCCGATAGATCATCGCCGATCAGGATCATGGCTCGGACCGATTGCAACCGTCGGATCGTCTCCAATCGGATACATCGCAATGGTACGATCGATCCTCACCGATCAGGATCATGGTTTGGAACTATCTCAACTGTTGGATTGTCTCCTATCGGATGCATCGCAACGGTCCGATCGATCATCTCCGATCGAGATCATGGCTCGGATCGATCGCAATCGTCGGATCATCTCTGATCGGATGGATCACAATGGTCCGATCGATCATCGCCGATCATGATCATGGCTCGAATCGATCGCAACCGTCGGATCGTCTCCGATCAGATGCATCGCAACAGTACGATCGATCAATCATCGCCGATCTGGATCATGGCTCGGATCGATCGCAACCGTCGGATCGTCTCCCATCGGATGGATCACAACGGTCCGATCGATCATCGCCGATTAGGATCATGGCTTGGATCGATCGCAATCGTCGGATCGTCTCCGATCGGATGCATCGCAACGGTCAGATCGATTGATCATCGCCGATCAGGATCACGGCTCGGATCGATCGCAATCGTTGGATCATCTTCGATCTGATGCATCGCAATGGACCGATTGATCCTCATGATCAGGATCATGGCTTCAATCGATCGCAACGGTCGGATCATCACCGATCGAATGGATCGCAATGGTCCGATCGATCATTGCCGATCTGGATCATGGGTCGGATCGATCACAACCGTCAGATCGTCTTCGATCGGATGCATCGCAACGGTCGGATCGATCATCGCCTTTTGGGATCATGTCTCTGATCGATCGCAACCGTTGATCATCTCCGATCGGATGCAATGCAATGGTTGGATCGATCATCACCGATCAGGATCATGGCTTGGATCGATCGCAACCGTCGGATCATCTCTGATCGGATGCATCGCAACGGTCCGATCGATCATCGCTAATGGGATCATGGATTGGATCGATCGCAACCGTGGGATCGTTGATGATCGAATGGATTGCAACGGTCCGATCGATCGTTGCCGATCAGGATCATGGCTTGGATCGATCGCAACCGTCAGATCCTTGCCGATCGGATGGATCGCAACAGTTGGATCATCGCCGATCGGATGGATTGCAATGGTCCGATAGATCCAAGTCAATCGGGTTCATGGCTTGGATCGATCGCAACCGTCGAATCCTTGCCGATCGGATGCATAGCAACGGTCCGATCGATCATCGCGAACGGGATCATGGCTTCGATCAATTGCAACCATCGGATCCTCGCCGATTGGATGGATCGCAACGGTCCGATCGATCATCGCTGATCCGGATCATGGCTCAGATCGATTGCAACCATCGGATCGTCTCCGATTGGATGCATCGCAACGGTCCGATCGATCATCGCCGATCGGGATCCTGACTACGATCTATCGCAAACGTTGGATCGTCTCTGATCGGATGCATCGTAACGGTCCGATCGATCATCGTCGATCGGGATCATGGCTTGGATCGATCGCAACCATTGGATCGTCGCCGATAAGATGGATCGCAACGGTCCAATCGATCATCGCCGATCGGGATCATGGCTCGGATCGATCGCAACCGTCGGTTCCTCACCGATTGAATGGATCGCAACAGTCCGATCGATCATCGCCGATCAGGATCATGGCTTGGATCGATCGCAACCATCGAATCATCTCCGATCAGATGGATCGCAATGGTCCGATCGATCATCGCCGATCATGATCATGGCTCGGATCGATCGCAACCATCGGATCGTCTCCGATCGGATGCATCGCAACGGTCCGATCGATCGATCATCGCCGATCATGATCATGGCTCGGATCGATGGCAACCGTTCGATCGTCTCCGATCGGATGCATCGCAACGGTCCGATCGATCATCGCCGATCGGGATCATGGCTCGGATCGATCGAAATCATCGGATCGTCTCCAATTGGATGGATCGCAATGGTCTGATCGATCATCGCCGATCATGATCATGGCTCGGATCGATCATAACCATTGGATCGTCTCCGATCGGATGCATCACAACGGTCCGATCGATCGATCATCGCCGATCAGGATCATGGCTTGGATCGATCGCAACCGTCGGATCATCTCCCATCGTATGGATTGCAACGGTCCGATCGATCATCGCTAATTAGGATCATGGCTTGGATCGATCACAACCATCGGATCGTCTCTGATCGGATGCAACGCAACGGTCAGATCGATCGATCATCGCCGATCAGGATCATGGCTTGGATCGATCGCAAATATCGGATCATCTCAGATCGGATGCATCACAACGGACCGATTGATCCTCGCGATCAGGATCATGGCTTTGATCGATCGCAACAGTCGGATCATCACCGATCGAATGGATCGCAACGGTCCGATCGATCGTCGCCGATCCGAATCATGGGTTGGATCGATCACAACCATCGGATCGTCTTCGATCGGATGCATCTCAACAGTCGTATCGATCATCGCCTTTCGGGATCATGTCTCCAATCGATCGCAACCGTCCGATCGTCTCCGATCGGATGAATCGCAATAGTTGGATCGATCATCACCGATCAGGATCATGGCTTGATCGATCACAACCGTCGGATCATCTCTGATTGGATGCATCGCAACGGTCCGATCGATCATTACCAATCAGGATCATGGCTTGGATCGATCGCAACCGTGGGATCGTTGACGATCGAATGGATCGCAATGGTCCGATCGATCATTGCCGATCAGGATCATGGCTTGGATCAATCGCAACCGTCGGATCCTCGCCTATCGGATGTATCGCAATCGTTGGATCGTCGCCGATCGGATGGATCGCAATGGTCCGATCGATCGTCACCAATCATGTTCATGAATTGGATCGATCGCAACAGTCGGATCCTCGCCGATCGGATGCATAGCAACGGTCCGATCGATCATCGCGATCGGGATCATGGTTTCGATCGATCGCAACCGTCGGATCGTCTCCGATCGAATGGATCGCAACAGTCCGATCGGATGGATCATAGTCAAGTGCTTGAATGAAAATTTTCATTCTAGCCTTCCAATAACCATAGTTTGAACCATTAAATAAGGGTGGTCTATTGGTAGATTGGCCTTCGAAAAAAGATGAACCAGCTTGAGTTGCCATGTGGATCTTTGACTCTTGATCGTTAGATCAAATCAAATGAGCACTGGCTCTGATACTAATTGTTGGTCCAGATAGCAACCCAAGAGGGGGGGTGAATTGAGTTTTTCAAAAATTTAAACTCTTTTGAAAAATAACCCCCAGTGGAAATAAAAACTTAGATTCACACAAATTAAAACTGAACAAGCACAAATAGAGAGTTGAAGATAAAGAGACAATCATGGCAAACACAGGAGATTTTATAGTGGTTTGGTGTACCTACACCTACGTCCACTCTCAAGTACCTCTTAGGTCCACACTATAATCAATCTGATTACAGCAGAGTTGTTTTGCAAGCTCACAACTCGAACTTATTGTTTTCCCGGGTGCACAACGAACCCAGCTGGTTTTCAAGGCTCACCAGCACAAAACCTATCACCACAAGCTAATGCTTGCACAAGGCTAACAGCCTCAACTGAATCAATCACCAGATTGACCCAGCAAACAATATTTGTTTTTACAAGATAAACAGCTCCTCCAATGAGCAAATATACAATAATGAAACAAGAATAAAAGGATAGGAATCAAAGCCTGATTCGCAGATCTTGGTGGCTTCTTCCTTCTCTTCCTTTGAATGGATCTTCCTTCAAGATGCTCTTGAGACTCAGAAGATCAGAAAACTAGGGCTTCTTTCTTCTCTTAAGATTTCTTCGAAATAGAACAACAAAAGCTTGGAATCTCTCTCTTTCTTTTGGGGAATCAGTATGATTTTTCCTTACAAGTTTTTCCTCTTTTTTCTATTGATTTTATGATGGATTTCACAGATTTCTCTCTATTCTTTTCTTTTTTTCTCTCTTGTCTCTCCTTGTTTGGATGCAGCAAACCCTCTTCTTATAGATCCCGATTAATCCATAAATAGTTTAAAACTATCCATTAGAAATAAGTGTAAGAAGGATTAGATCCATAAATAGTAATAGCCATTTGGATTAAAAAAGATAAAGATAAAGTTTAGAGTCGTTCTGACAGTTCTGGAGCCGTGTCTGACATTCTGGAGTCGGCTCTAACTTTTCTGGAGTCGGCTCTAACTCGAAATTCTTTAATTTGCTCGATCTGGAGTCGTCTCTGACTTTTTGGAGTCGACACAAAATTCTTCTGGAGTCGACTCTAACAGTCCGGGAGTCGACTCTAAGTCGTGGCCTGAAAAACCATCATTCTGTCTTTTCTGTTGGAGTCGGCTCTAACAGTTTCGGAGTCGACTCTAAGTCTGTGCCGTTTTTCGGAGTCGACTCTGCGATTCTATGTGTCGACTCTAATGTCTGCAATCTTACCTTGACATTAGATTCGAACCAGAACTTGATTTGACTCTTGATTTTGATTATCAAATTGACTTATAATCTGAAAAACTTAATCAAAATCATTAGTAACTTCAAATGTTATACTCAAATAGTTTTGTTAATCATCAAAATCCTCAATTGGGTCAATTATCTCCCTCTTTTTGATGATGATAAAAACTTTGAGTATATGCATTAAAAATTCATTTGAATTAAGAATTATAGACATTGTTAAAGCTTTAGAGCTTCTAACAAAGAATTTGATGCCAATATTCAAAATGAATTAAAAAAAAGATACTTGACATCAATCAAGATGATTTAACTTTTATGTGGAGAAATTTATTAAGCTCCCCCTGCATTGAATAGCTCCCTATGTAGATAAACTGAATTCAATTGAATCATTTTTTATTAGAGTCTTAAAAATTTTCTCTCCATCTCAAAATTCTTCTTCATTTTCTTTCTCTTTCTCTTATATGCATATACAATTATCTCTCCCCCTTTTTTGTTATCAGCAATAAGATGAATTTTAAATACAATAAAAGGTTATTGGTTCAATTAATCATAAAGATAGTAAACTCATTCATTGAAATTCAATCAATCAATCATAACAAATTTGAAATAAAAGTGTAATTGTATTCCAAAGCAAGATTCATTACATGTGTTTCAGTAAAGTGACATATTCAAGTATGTAATTCCTAGATACATGCTATTAAAGCAAGAAAGCAAGAAATCCTAAGATACAACCTAGGATAGGATATCAAAATTAAATATGCTTATACATAATTTTCTTTAAATGTCCAATCATTTCCATAATATCATCTTTTTGAGTCTTCTTAAAACTTTCAAGACAAGCTTCAATTTGAGAGACGGCGGAATCGATATCTTTCTTTAGTTGACTGGTAGCATGAAGATAAGTTCCAGAACCGTCTGCAATGCCTTCCATCCTTTCAAAAATCTTGTGAAGATCAGTGCTAAAGGATTCTACGGAATTGCTAAAGGAAAAAGAAATCATGTCAAGCCTTGAATTGATCTCATCCTTCAACTGATTGAACTCCTCTCTCAACTAACACATATAATTTGTCCTTTGACTATCATACTCAGCCAGTAAAGCTCTGAGCTGACCTATTTGCTCCTCAGAAAATCTTCCAGATGCCAATGCTGATTGATGTGGAGGGTGAGAGCTAGGTCCAGCCACTGAGGGTCCAATAGTAGATGGTCCAGCAGAAGAAGGTCCAGCAGATGATTCAGGAATAGATGGTTCAGGAATATCCTCTCCTCTGACCCTTCAACTCTAACCTCTTCAGCTCTGGCCTCTTGTCCTCTTTTTATTCAATTTTCATTTTCTTTTCTGAAGCCCATCAGGTGAATTGTAGAGACACTATAGTAATCTGTATGCCTTAATTTTCTTAGTGGCTCATTATCCATTATAAGTACACCTTGGCTTCTAAAGACTAAGGTTAGTATCATACCATACGGCAGTGTTGATCTTTTCTTAGTTGCTGCTTCTGCCATATAACCAATCATCATACCGGCAAGATTGACAGGTCTTCCAGTGAGAATACAGTCCATCAATAAGATGTCTTGCTCCGAGACATATTCAAACCTTCCAATTTTAGGAAATAAAATTCTTTCACAAATATTGTGAAGTAATCTGAGTTCCAAATTAAGTTGATTGGCCAAGATTTCTTCAAACTCAGAAACTTCTCTCCCTAACATCCTTGATAGGGCACCTCCTCTGTCTTCATGTTGATATTCAACTAAACCAATGGTAGGCATCTCCAATAGATTTCCAAGGGTTTCAGCCATGATGATTACTTTAGTTCCTCTTACAACACTCACAAAGCCTCCCTCTCCTCTACATAAATCATTATAAAATTCTCTCACGAGGGCAGGGTATGTAGGGATATCCAAAGAACAGACTTTCTTCCATCCCATTTCTTTCAACAAACGCCCAATAGCAAAGCCCTCCGAAACAAAAAAAGTCAAAATCTACTTTTCTTCCGGTAGTAATGGCCTTACCCGCTAATTGGTCAACTCGTGGAGAAGATGGTGAGGGTGGAGAGTCATCCTAAGTGGCAGATGAAGAAGATGATGAAGGTTGCCTTCGATTTGAACGGCGCTTCATCGGAACAGTCGAACCACCAATGATAGCATGCCTTTTGGGAGCCATGGGATTTGATTGGAATGAGTTATTGAGAGATTTGGAGGATTTGGAGGGATTGAACTCGGTTTGGAAAAGGTTTAGGAGATGATAGGTTCCGTTTGGGGTCGACTCCATCCTTTTTATTTTGACCTAGTTTCACTTAGAGTCAACTTCCAAAAACGAGGTGTCGGCTCCGAACCAGAGAATCTGTCAGCGCCCGAATTAGAGTCGGCTCTAATTGCCTAGACAGAACATCAAAATATGAAGGTATCGACTCCACAAACTGCAGGTGTCGACTCCACAACAGTTTTAGAGAAAAATTCAAATTTTAAGGATCTGAAACTAATCAAATTAATCATCAAACTCTAGATAAGTGTTCTTAACAATTGGAAAAACAATAATTCAAATTTCTAGATAAATTTCCTTATTAGTCATAGAGGATTTTCAAGAAATTAATGAAGTCTAGATAGTTGTTGTCCTTAAGAGTTTCAGAAAATCATTCTAAAGGATCACAAACTCCAAATTCTCCTCTAAGATAACAGAATCTTTCCTCACTTAATGGTTTGGTAAAAATATCAGCTAATTGATCATTAGTGTTCATATAATCAAGATAAATATCATTATTAGCTACATGTTCTCTAATAAAGTGATGTCTAATTTCTATGTGTTTAGTTCTTGAATGTTGAATTTGATTCTTAGTTAGATTGATGGCACTAGTATTATCACATCTAATAGGAAATTTATCAAGTGTGATACCATAATCTTCAAGTTGTCGCTTAATCCAAAGGATTTGAGCACAGCAACTTCCAGCTGCAACATACTCTGCCTTAGCAGTGGATAATGCAACCGAATTTTGCTTCTTGCTAAACCAAGAGATTAAGTTACTTCCTAAAAGTTGGCATGCCCCACTTGTACTCTTTCTATCTAATTTACAACGAGCATAGTCAGAATCAGAATAAGCAATCAATTTTAAGGTTGAGTCTCTAGAATACCATAATCCTACATTTTTAGTTCCATTTAAGTATCTAAAGATTCTTTTAACAGTAAATAAATGTGATTCCTTAGGATTAGATTGATATCTTGCACATAGGCAAACGGAAAACATAATATCTGGCCTACTTGCAGTTAAGTAAAGAAGTGATCCGATCATACCTCGGTAATGCTTCTGATCTACTTTTTTACCTTCTTATCCTTATCCAGCTTGCATGAGGGACTCATTGGCATACCAAGAGGTTTAGCAGATTCCATACCAAACTTCTTGAGTATTTCCTTTGTGTACTTTGTTTGGTTGATGAAAATCCCGCTTTCTCTTGTTTGATTTGAAGTCCAAGGAGAAGTTGAGTTCTCCCATCATGCTCATCTCGAATTCTCCCTGCATTAACTTAGCAAATTCTTGACAAAGGAGATTGTTAGTACCAAATATAATGTCATCAACGTAAATTTGAACAATTAATAAATCTTTTTTTTTCTTTTTAAAAACAAAGTTTTATCAACGTTTCCTCTCAAAAAATTATTTTCAATTAAAAATTTACTTAATCTATCATACCAAGCTCTAGGTGCTTGCTTTAAACCGTAAAGTTCTTTGTGCAATTTGAAGACGTGTTTGGAAATTCATGATCTTCAAAACCAGGAGGTTGTTCAACATAAACTTCCTCATTTATAAAACCATTTAAAAATGCACTTTTAACATCCATTTGAAATAAGTTAAAATTCATATGATGCAAATGCAAGTAGTAGCCTAATGGCTTCTAATCTAGCAACAGGTGCAAAGGTTTCATCAAAATCTATACCTTCTTCCTGATTATATCCCTTTGCAACTAATCTAGCCTTATTTCTAATTACCAAGTTATTTTCATCCAATTTATTTCTAAAAACCCATTTAGATCCTATTATAGGGTGGCTTTTAGGTCTATCTACTAGGGTCCAAACTTGGTTCCTAGTGAATTGGTTTAACTCTTCCTGCATTGCTAACATCCAATAACTATCTTTCTCTGCTTCCTCTATAGTTTTGGGTTCTATATGAGATACAAATGCAAGATGATTATTGATATTTCTCATTGATGATCTAGTCCTTACACCTTGAGATGGATCACCTATGATTAGGTCTTAGGATGACCATAAGCATATCTCCAATCTCTAGGTAGATCTTTATCATTATGAGCAGTATCAATACCATCATCCTTAGGTGAGTCATCATCCTTAACTTCAGGTTCTTGATCTGAAGATACATTTAATTTTTCAATATTTCTTTCAATCAAAGATGTATCTTCCTCATCATCAATTTTATCTGAACTTGATGCTAAAGACTCATCAAACACTATATGAATGGATTCTTCTACAACTAAGCTCTTCTTATTAAATACTCTATATGCTTTGCTAGATGTAGAATATCCTAGGAAAATACTTCATCAGACTTTGCATCAAACTTCCCAAGATTATCCTTACCATTGTTATGAATAAAACATTTACAACCAAATGCATGAAAATAACTTAAATTTGGTTTCTATTGTGCCATAGTTCATAGGGAGTTTTCTTAAGGATAGGTCTAATCAGGGCTCTATTTAGGATGTAACATGCTGTGTTTATAGCTTCTGCCCAAAAATATTTTGGAAGTTGGCTTTCACATAGCATGGTACGGGCCATGTCTTCTAAAGTCCTATTCTTTCTTTCTACAACTCCATTTTGTTGCGGTGTTCTAGGTGCTGAAAAGTTATGATGTATGCCTTTTTCAAAACAGAATTTTTTAAATAAGTGATTTTTAAATTCAGTTTCATGATCACTTCTAATAGACACTATGGTAGTGTTTTTCTCATTAGTGACTTTCTTAACGAATTTCATGAATATTGAGAAAGTCTCATCTTTGTGAGCCAAAAACATTACCCAAGTGAATCTAGAGTAATCATCTACTATCACTAGACCATATTTCTTTCCTCCTAAACTTGTGGTTCTAGTAGGTCCAAAAAGGTCCATGTGTAGTAGCTCTAGTGGCCTAGTAGTTGAAACAACATTCTTAGATTTGAAAGAAGTTCTTGTTTGTTTTTCAAATTGACATGCATCACATATTCGATTATTTTTAAATTTAAGCTAGGAATACCTTTAACTAAATCCATTTTCAATAATTTAGAAATTAGGTGTGTTTGCATGACCTAATCTACGGTGTCATAGCCAACCAATCTCATTCATCTTAGCATTATTAGCAACTAAGCAATGATTACTTGGAGATAAATTACTCAAATCAATTAAGTATACATTGCCATAATGTTTACCAACAAGAATAATGCTGTTATCAATGGATTAGTAACAGTGCAAACAGAAGCTTCAAAGGAAACCTTGAAACCTTTGTCACACAGTTGGCTAATACTTATCAGATTATGTTGAAGTCCATCGACATATAAAACATTATTAATATGAGTAGATGGAGTAATATGAATCTTACCAATACCCATGATATGGCTTTGACCATTATCACCAAAAGTAACTACTTCACCTCTTTTTGATTCAAGGGTGATGAATTGATCTTTGTCACCCGTCATGTGTCTTGAGCAACCACATCCAGGTACCATTTTCTTTTCAGTATGATGGCTGCAAGACACTCCTGCAAAACATTCATGTCTTAATTTTAGGTACCCAAGCCTTCTTGGGTCCTTCATGGTTAGATGCATTAAATATTGTTCCTTTGGGAACCCAAATCATCTTTCTCTTATTATGTAGAGATTTACACATATATGATTTATGTCATTTATTTCACATTTAAAACAAGTAATATTTGATGATTTTTCAGCATGTAAAAATATTCTTCAAAGATTTTTGCTTTTTAAGCGGATTATATCCTAATCCAGCTTTATCAAAAATAGCTTTTTGATTATCTAGAATCATATTAAGTTTGATAGAGCTTAGAGTGAATTTATCAACTATAGGCTTAAGTCTATCAACTTCATTTTTCAAACTTTCTTTTTCTTTTATCAAAAGTTCTTTATCTACAACATGCTTTTCATTTTCTAAGGATAGTTTTTGCATTTGAGTTTTCAAATCTTTGTTTTTTGAACTTAGGTTCGCAAAATCATCCATTAATTCATAAAAAGCACTATGCAATTCATCGAAAATGAAGTCATCAAGAAAACTCGGACTTACCTCATCATTGTCCGCCATGAAGCATAGATTGGTCATTTCACTCTTTTCTTCCTCTTCGGAACTTGAGCTTTCCGAATCGCTCCATGTGGCCATCATTGCCTTCTTTTTGAACTTTCGAGTGCCTTTCTTTAGTTGAGGGCATTCAGATTTAAAATGACCTGGCTTTTTACATTCAAAGCAAATAACTTCTTTTTCTTTGCCCTTGTCCTCATCTTTTCTTGCAAAGGGCTTTTTCTTTTCAAACTTCTTCTTCTTCATGAATCTTTTAAATTTCCTTGTGATGAGTGCCATGTCCTCATCATCACTTTCATCTTCAGATTCATGAGGCTCTTCCATATATTCAGAAATCTTAAGAGCCATAGTCCTCTTTTTCTTTGACTCATCATCATCAACATGTTGCTTAATTTGAAGCTCATGAGTCATCAAGGATCCCAATAATTCTTCTAGGGGTAGGGTACTTAGATCCTTTGCCTCTTGTATTGCAGTCACTTTAGCTTCCCAAGTCCTAGGCAAGGAATGCAAAACCTTTCTCACAAGATCAGAATTATCATAAGATTTACCAAGACTTTTTAAACCATTAACAATATCAGTAAATCTTGTAAACATATCAGCAATAGATTCACATGCATCCATTTTAAATAATTCATACTTATGAACTAGCATGTTAATCTTGGATTCCTTGACTTGATTTGTTCCCTCATGGGTAACCTCAAGTCTATCCCATATTTCCTTAGCAGAAATGCAAATAGATATGCGATTGAATTCATTTGCATCTAATGAGCAGTATAAAACATTCATTGCTTTGGCATTAAGTTGTGCCAATTTTTTATCATGTTCATCCCATTCCGTTTCTGGTTTAGGAATCTCCATGCCATTAACTCTAGCAGTGGGTGTGTGTGGTCCATTGACTATAATACTCCATAGATCATAGTCAAGTGCTTGAATGAAAATTTTCATTCTAGCCTTCCAATAACCATAGTTTGAACCATTAAATAAGGGTGGTCTATTGGTAGATTGGCCTTCGGAAAAAGATGAACCAGCTTAAGTTCCATGTGGATCTTTGACTCTTGATCTTTAGATCAAATCAAATGAGCACTGGCTTTGATACCAATTGTTGATAGCAACCCAAGAGGGGGGGTGAATTGGGTTTTTCAAAAATTTAAACTCTTTTGAAAAATAACCCCTAGCGGAAATAAAAACTTAGATTCACACAAATTCAAACTGAACAAGCACAAATAGAGAGTTGAAGATAAAGAGACAATCACGGTAAACACAGAAGATTTTATAGTGGTTCGGTGTACCTACACCTACGTCCACTTCCAAGTACCTCTTGGGTCCATACTATAATCAATCTGATTACAACAGAGTTATTTTGTAAGCTCACAACTCGAACTTATAGTTTTCCCGGGTGCACAACGAACCCAGCTGGTTTTAAGGCTCACCAGCACAAAACCTATCACCACAAGCTAATGCTTGCACAAGGCTAACAGCCTCAACTGAATCAATCACCAGATTGACCCAGTAAATAATATTTGTTTTTACAAGATAAACAGCTCCTTCAATGAGCAAATATGCAATAATGAAACAAGAATAAAAGGATAGGAATCAAAGCCTGATTCGCAGATCTTGGTGGCTTCTTCCTTCTCTTCCTTTGAATGGATCTTCCTTCAAGATGCTCTTGAGACTCAGAAGATCAGAAAACTAGGGCTTCTTTCTTCTCTTGAGATTTCTTCGAAATAGAACAACAAAAGCTTGGAATCTATCTCTTTTCTTTTGGGGAATCAGTATGATTTTTCCTTACAAGTTTTCCCTCTTTTCTCTATTGATTTTTGATGGATTTCACATATTTCTCTCTATTCTTTTCTTTTTTTTTCTCTTGTCTCTCCTTGTTCGGATGCAGCAAACCCTCTTCTTATAGATCCCGATTAATCCATAAATAGTTTGACACTATCCATTAGAAACAAGTGTAAGAAGGATTAGATCCATAAATAGCAATAGCCGTTGGGATTAAAAAAGATAAAGATAAAGTTTAGAGTTGTTCTGATAGTTCTGGAGCCGTGTCTGACATTCTGGAGTCGGCTCTAACTTTTCTGGAGTCGGCTCTAACTCGAAATTCTTTAATCCGCTCGATCTGGAGTCGTCTCTGACTTTTCTGGGGTCAACACAAAATTCTTCTGGAGTCGACTCTAACAGTCTGGGAGTGACTCTAAGTCATGGCCTGAAAAACTATCGTTCTGTCTTTTCTATTGGAGTCAGCTCTAACAGTCCCGGAGTCGACTCTAAGTCTGTGCCATTTTCCGGAGTCGACTCTGCGATTCCATGTGTCGACTCTAATGTCTGCAATCTTACCTTGACATTAGATTCGAACCAGAACTTGATTTGACTCTTGATTTTGATTATCAAATTAACTTATAATCTAAAAAACTTAATCAAAATCATTAGTAACTTCAAATGTTATACTCAAATAGTTTTGTTAATCATCAAAATCCTCAATTGGGTCAACAGGATCGATTGCAACCGTCGGATTGTCTACAATCGGATGCATCGCAATGGTCGGATCAATCATCGCCTTTCGAAATCTTGTCTCTGATCAATCGCAACAGTCGGATCCTCTCTGACCGGATGCATCACAACGGTCGAATCGATCATCACCGATTAGGATGATGCTTGGATCGATCGCAACCGTCGGATCATCTCTGATCGGATGCATCGCAACGGTCTGATCGTTCATCGCCGATCAGGATCATGGCTTGGATCGATCGCAACTGTTGGATCATCATCGATCGGATGGATCATAACGGTCTGATCAATCGTTGTCGATCCGGATTATGGCTTGGATCGATCGCAACCGTCGGATCCTCGCCGATCGAATGGATTGCAACCGTTGGATCGTCGCCGATCGGATGGATCGCAACGGTCCGATCGATCATCGCCGATTGGGATCATGGCTTGGATCGATCGCAAACGTCGGAGCCTCGCTGATCGGATGTATCTCAATGGTCAGATCGATCCTCGCAATCAGGATCATGGCTTTGATCGATCGCAACCGTCGGATCCTTGCCGATCGGATGGATCGCAACGGTCCGATCGATCATCGCCGATCTAGATCATGGCTCGGATCGATTGCAACCGTCGGATCGTCTCCAATTGGATGCATCGCAATGGTCCGATTGATCATCACGGATCGGGATCATGGCTTGGATCTATCACAACCGTTGGATCGTCTCTGATCGGATGCATCGCAACGGTCCGATCGATCATCATCGATCGGGATCATGGCTTGGATCGATATCAACCTTGGGATCATCACTAATCTGATGGATCACAACGGTCCGATCGATCATCGCCGATCGGGATCATGGCTTGGATCGATCGCAACCGTCGGATCCTCGCTGATCGGATGGATCACAACCGTTTGGATCGTCGCCGATCGGATGGATCACAACGGTCCGATCGATCATCGCCCATCGGGATCATGGCTTGGATCGATAGCAACCATCGGATCCTTGCCGATCAAATGCATCGCAACGGTCCAATCGATCATCACGATCGGGACCATGGCTTGGATCGATCGCAACCGTCAGATCCTCGCCGATTGGATGGATCGCAACGGTCTGATCGATCATCGCCGATCTAGATCATGGCTCGGATCGATTGTAACCGTCGGATCATCTTCGATTGGATGCATCGCAACGATCGGATCGATCATCATCGATCGGGATCATGGCTTGGATCTATCGCAACCGTCGGATCATCTCTGATCGGATGCATCGCAATGGTCCAATCGATCATCGCCGATCGGGATCATGGCTTGGATCGATTGCAACTATTGGATCATCGCCGATCAAATGGGTTGCAACAGTTCGATCGATCATCGCCGATCAGGATCATGGCTCGGATCGATCGCAACCGTCGGATCCTCGCCGATCGAATGGATCGCAACGGTCCGACCGATCGTTGCCGATCGGGATCATGCTTCGGATCGATCGCAACCATCGGATCCTCGCCGATCGGATGGATCACAATGGTCTGATCGATCATCGCCGATCGGGATCATGGCTCGGAATGATCGCAACCGTCGGATCATCTCCGATCGGATGGATAGCAACGGTCTGATCGATCATCGCTAATCATGATCATGGCTTGGATCGATCGCAACCATCGGATTGTCTCCGATCGGATGCATCGCAACGGTCCGATCGATCAATCATCACCGATCAGGATCATGGCTCGGATGGATCGCAACCATCGGATTGTCTCCAATCGAATGGATCGCAATGGTCCAATCGATCATCGCCGATCAGGATCATGGCTCGGATCAATCGCAACCGTCGGGTCGTCTCCGATTGGATGCATCGCAACGATCCGACCGATCGATCATTGCCGATCAAGATCATGGCTCGGATCGATCGCAACCGTCGGATCGTCTCCGATCGAATGCAAAATGATCCGATCGATCATAACGATCGGGATCGTTACTTCGATCGATCGCAACCGTCGGATCGTCACTGATCAAATGGATCGCAATGGTCCGATCGATCATCGCCGATCCGGATCATGGGTCGTCTCGATCCAAACCATCGGATCGTCTCCGATTGGATGCTTCGCAATGGTTGAATCGATCATCGTCTTTCTGGATCATGTCTTCGATCGATCATGACCATTCGATCGTCTCCGATCGGATGCATCGCAGCAGTCAGATCAATCATCGCCGATCAGGATCATGGCTTGGATCGATCGCAACCATCGGATCATCTCTGATCGGATGCATCGCAACGGTCCAATCGATCATCGCCGATCAGGATCATGGCTTGTATCGATCGCAACCTTGGGATCGTCGATGATCGGATGGACCACAACGGTCCGATCGATCGTTGCCGATCGGGATCATGGCTTGGATCGATTGCAACCGTCGGATCCTTGTCGATCAGATGGATCGTAACCATTGGATCGATGCCGATCAGATGGATCGCAACGGTCTGATCGATCGTCGCTAATCGGGACCATGGCTTGGATCGATAGCAACCATTGGATCTTCGCCAATCAGATGCATTGCAACGGTTCGATCGATCATCGCGATCGGGATCATGGCTTCGATCAATCACAACCGTTGGATCCTCGCCGATCGGATGGATCGCAATGATCCGATCGATCATCGCTGATCCGGATCATGGCTCGGATCGATTGCAACCATTGAATCGTCTCCGATTGGATGCATCGCAACGGTCCGATCGATCATTGCCGATCAGGATCATGGCTTCGATCTATCGCAACCATCGAATCATCTCCGAACGGATGCATCGCAATGGTCTGATTGATCATCGCTGATCGGGATCATGGCTTGGATCGATCGCAACTGTTGGATCATCGCCGATCGAATGGATCGCAAAGGTCCAATCGATCATCATCGATCAGGATCATGGCTCGGATCGATCGCAACCGTCGGATACTCACTGATCGGATGGATCGCAACGGTCTGATCGATCATCACCGATCGGGATCATGGCTTGGATCGATCGCAACCATCGGATCATCTCCGATCGGATGGATCATAATGGTCTGATCGATCATCGCCGATCATGATCATGGCTCGGATCGATCGCAACCATCGGATCATCTTCGATCGGATGCATCGCAACGGTCCGATCGATCGATCATCGCCGATCATGATCATGGCTCAGATCGATCGCAACCATTCGATCGTCTTCGATCGGATGCATCGCAACGGTCCGATTGATCATCACGATCAGGATCTTGGCTTCGATCGATCGAAACCATTGGATCATCACCGATCGAATGGATCGCAACGGTCCGATCGATCATTGTCGATCCGGATCAGGGGTCGGATCAATCGCAACCGTCGGATCATCTCTGATCAGATGCATCACAACGGTCGGATTGATCATCGCCTTTCGGGATCATGTCTCCGATCGATCGAAATCGTCGGATCATCTCTGATCGGATGCATCGCAATGGTCCGATCGATCATCGCCAATCCGGATCATGGCTCGGATCGATCGCAACCGCTGGATCATCGCCGATCAGATGGATCTCAATGGGTCCAATCGATCATCGCCGATCAGGATAATGGCTTGGATCGATTGCAACCGTCGGATCCTTATCGATCGGATGGATTGCAATGATTCGATCGATCGTCGCCCATCAGGATCATGGCTTGGTTTGATCATAACCGTCGAATCCTCGCCGATTGGATGCATCGCAATGCTTCGATCGATCCTCGTGATCAGGATCATGGCTTCGATCGATCGCAAACCGTTGGATCCTCGCCGATCGGATGGATCGCAACGGTCCGATCATCATCGCCGATCGGTATCATGGCTTGGATCTATCGCAACTGTGGGATCGTCTCTGATCGGATGCATCGCAATGGTCCGATCGATCATCGCCGATCGGGATCATGGTTTGGATCGATCGCAACCGTTGGATCGTCGCCGATCGGATGGATTGCAACGGTCCGATCGATCATCGCCGATCAGGATCATGGCTCAGATCGATCGCAACCATCGGATCCTCGCCGATCGGATGGATCGCAATGGTCCGATCGATCATCGCCAATCGGGATCATGGCTCAGATCGATCGCAACCATCAGATCCTCGCCGATCGGATGGATCGCAGTGGTCCGATTTATCATCGCCGATCGGGATCATGGCTCGGAACGATTGCAACCGTTGGATCATCTCCGATCGGATGGATAGCAACGATCTGATCGATCATTGCCAATCATGATCATGGCTCGGATCAATCGCAACCGTCGGATTGTCTTTGATCGGATGCATCGTAATGGTCCAATCGATCAATCATCGCCAATCAGGATCATGGCTCGGATGAATCGCAACCGTCGGATCGTCTCCAATCGGATGGATCGCAATGGTCCGATCGATCATCGCCGATCAGGATCATGGCTTGGATCAATCGCAACCGTCGGATCGTCTTTGATCGGATGCATCGCAACGATCCGATCGATCGATCATCACCAATCAAGATCATGGCTCGGATCGATCGCAACCGTCGGATCGTCTTCGATCGAATGCATCATAACGATCCGATCGATCATCGCGATCGGGATCATGGCTTCGATCGATCTCAACCATCGGATCGTCACCGATCGAATGGATCACAATGGTTCGATTGATCATCGCCGATTTGGATCATGGGTCATCTCGATCCCAACCATCGGATCGTCTCCGATCGGATGCATTGCAACGGTCGAATTGATCATCGCCTTTCGGGATCATGTCTTCGATCGATCATGACCATCCGATCATCTCCGATCGGATGCATCGCAGCGGTCGGATCAATCATCGCCGATCAGGATCATGGCTTGGATCGATCGCTACCGCCGGATCATCGCTGATCGGATGCATCACAACAGTCCAATCGATCATCACGATCGGGATCATGGCTTGTATCGATTGCAACCATGGGATCGTCAACGATCGGATGGATCGCAATGGTCCGATCGATCATTGCCGATCGGGATCATGGCTTGGATCGATTGCAACCATCGGATCCTCGTCAATCGGATGGATCATAACCGCTGGATCAATGCCAGTCAGATGGATCGCAACGGTCCGATCGATCATCGCCAATCAGGACCATGGCTTGGATCGATAGCAACCATCGGATCCTCACCAATCGGATGCATTGCAATGGTCCGATCGATCATCGCGATCGGGATCATGGCTTCAATCGATCGCAACCGTCGGATCCTCGCCGATCGGATGGATCGCAACGGTCTGATCGATCATCGCTGATCCGGATCATGGCTCGGATCGATTGCAACCATCGGATCGTCTCCGATTGGATGCATCGCAATGGTCCGATCGATCATCGCCGATCAGGATCATGGCTCGGATCGATCTCAACCGTCGGATCGTCTCTGATCGGATGCATCGCAATGGTCCGATCGATCGATCATCGCCGATCAAGATCATGGCATGAATCGATCGCAACCGTCAGATCATCTCCAATCGGATGGATCGCAACGGTCCGATTGATCATCGCCGATCAGTATCATGGGTCGGATCGATCGCAACCGTCGGATCATCTCCGATCGGATGCATCGCAATGGTCGGATCGATCATCCCATTTCGGGATCTTGCCTCCGATCGATCGCAACCGTCGGATCCTCTCTGATAGGATGCATCGCAACAGTCGGATCGATCATTGCCGATCAGGATAATGCTCGGATCGATCGCAACCGTTAGATCATCTCTGATCGGATGCATCGCAACGGTCCGATCATTTATCACCGATCAGGATCATGGCTTGGATCGATCGCAACCGCTTGGATCATTATCGATCAGATGGATCGCAATGGTCTGATCAATCGTCCCCGATCCAGATCATGGCTTGGATCGATCGCAACCGTCGTATCCTCACCGATCGAATGGATCACAACCGTTGGATCATCACTGATCGGATGGATCGCAATGGTCCGATCGATCATCGCCCATCGGGATCATGGCTTGGATCGATCACAAACATCGAATCCTCGCCGATCGGATATATCGCAACTGTCCGATTGATCCTCGCAATCAGGATCATGGCTTTGATCGATCGCAACCGTCGGATCCTCACCAATCGGATGGATCGCAACGGTCTGATCGATCATTGCCGATCCGGATCATGGCTCGGATCGATTGCAACCGTCGGATCGTCTTCGATTGGATCATTAAATGGTCTGATCGATCATCATAGATCGGGATCATGGCTTTGATCTATCGCAATCGTCGGATCGTCTCAGATCGGATGCATTGCAACGGTTCGATCGATCATCGCCAATCGGGATCATGGCTTGGATCGATCGCAACCTTGGGATCGTCACCGATCGGATGGATTGCAACGGTCCGATCAATCATTGCCGATTGGGATCATGGCTTGGATCGATTGCAACCATCGGATCCTCGCCGATCGGATGGATCATAACCGTTTGGATCGTCGCCGATCGGATGGATCGCAATGGTCCGATCGATCGTCGCCCATTGGGATCATGGCTTGGATCGATCGCAACCATCAGATCCTCGCCGATCGGATGCATCGCAATGGTCCGATCGATCATCGCGATCGGGATCATGGCTTGGATCGATCGCAACCATCGGATCCTCGCCGATGGAATGGATCGTAACGGTCCGATCGATCATCGCCGATCCGGATCATGGCTCGGATCGATTGCAACCGTCGAATACTCTCCGATCGGATGCATCACAACGGTGCGATCGATCATCGCCGATCGGGATCATGGCTTGGATCTATCACAACCATCGATCATCTCTGATCGGATGCATCGCAATGGTCTGATCGAGCATTGCCGATCGGGATCATGGCTTCGATCAATCGCAAACCTTTGGATCGTCGCCGATTGGATGGATCGCAACGGTCCGATCGATCATCGCCGATCATGATCATGGCTTGGATCGATCGCAATCGTCGAATCCTCGCCGATCGGTTGGATCGCAATGGTCTGATCGATCATCGCCGATCGGGATCACTGCTTGGATCGATCGCAACCATCGGATCATCTCCGATCGTATGGATTGCAATGGTCCGATCGATCATCGTCGATCATGATCATGGCTCGGATCTATCGCAATCGTCGGATCATCTCCGATCGGATGCATCGCAATGGTCCGATCGATCATCATTGATCGAGATCATGGCTTGGATCGATCGCAACAATGGGATCGTCAATGATCGGATGGATCGCAACGGTCCGATCGATCGTTGCCGATCACGATCATGGCTTGGATCGATCGCAACCGTCAGATCCTCGCCAATTGGATGGATCGCAACCGTTTGATCGTCACCGATCGGATGGATCGCAACAGTCCGATCGATCGTCGCCAATCGGTATCGTAATCATGGCTCGGATCGATCAGAACCATCCGATCATCTCCAATCGGATGCATTGCAATGGTCCGATTGATAATCGCGATCGGGATCATGGCTTCGATCGATCGCAACCATCGGATCATCACCGATCGAATGGATCGCAATGGTCCGATCGATCATTGCCGATCCGGATCATGGGTCGGTCGATCGCAACCATCGAATCGTCTCCGATCGGATGCATCGCAACGGTCGGATCGATCATCGCCTTTTGGGATCATGTCTCTGATCGATCGAAATCGTCGGATCATCTCCGATCGGATGCATCGCAATGGACGTATCGATCATTGCCGATCAAGATCATGGCTTGGATCGATTGCAACCGTTGGATCATCTCTGATCGGATGCATCGCAATGGTCCGATTGATCATTGCCGATCCGGATCATGGCTTGGATCGATCGCAACCATTGGATCGTCACCGATCGGATGAATCGCAACGGTCCGATCGATCGTCGCCGTTGGGATTATGGCTTGGATCGATCACAACCGTCGGATGCTCGCCGATCGGATGGATCACAACCGTTGGATCATCGCCGATCGGATGGATCACCATAGTTCGATCAATCATCGCCCATCGGGATCATGGCTTGGATCAATCACAACCATCGGATCCTTGCCGATCGGATGCATCGCAATAGTTCGATCGATCTTCACCGATCGGCATCATGGCTTGGATCTATCGCAACCATCGGATCGTCTCCGATCGGATGCATCGCAACAGTCCGATCGATCATCGCCGATCGTGATCATAGCTCGGATCGATCGCAAACGTTGGATCGTCGCTGATCGGAAGGATCGCAAAGGTCCGATCGATCATCGCCAATCATGATCATGGCTTAGATCGATCGCAACCGTCGGATCCTCGCTGATCGGATGGATCGCAATGGTCTGATAGATCATCGCCGATTGGAATCATGGCTCAGATTGATTGCAACCGTCGGATCGTCTCTGATCGGATGGATCACAATGGTCCGATCGATCATCGCCAGTCATGATCTTGGCTCGGATTGATCGCAACCGTCGGAGCGTCTCCGATGGGATGCATCACAACGGTCCGATCGATCGATCATCGCTGATCATGATTATGGCTCGGATCGATCACAACCGTCGGATCGTCTCTAAACGGATGGATCGCAACGGTCTGATCGATCATCGTCGATCAGGATCATGGCTTGGATCGATCGCAACCATCAGATCATCTCTGATTGGATGCATCGCAACGGTCTGATCGATCATCGCGATTGGGATCATGGCTTCGATCGATCGCAACCGTCGGATCATCACCGATCGAATGGATCGCAACGGATCGATCGATCATTGCTAATCCGGATCACGGGTCGGATCGATCGCAACCGTCGGATCGTCTATGATCGGATGCATCGCAATGGTCGGATCGATCATCGCCTTTCGGGATCATGCCTCCGATCGATCGAAACCGTCGAATCATCTTCGATCGGATGCATCGCAATGGTCGGATCGATCATCGCCGATCAGGATCATTGCTCAAATCGATCACAATCGTCGAATCATCTCTTATCATATGCATCGCAACGGTCCGATCGATCCTCGCCAATCGGGATCATGGCTCGGATCGATCGCAACTGTAGGATCGTTGCCAATCGGATGGATCGCAACGGTCCGATCGATCATCGCCGATCGGTATCATGGCTTGGATCGATCGCAGCCATCGGATCCTCGCCGATCGGATGCATAGCAACGGTCCGATCGATCATCGCCGATCAGGATCATGGCTCGGATCGATTGCAACCATTTAATCATCTCCGATCGGATGCATAGCAATGGTACGATCGATCATCGCCGATCAGGATCATGGCTTGTATCTATCTCAATCGTCGGATCATCTTCGATCGGATGCATCGCAACGGTCCGATCGATCATTACCGATCGGGATCATGGCTCGGATCGATCGCAATCGTCGGATCATCTCCGATCGGATGGATTGTAATAGTCCGATCGATCATCGTTGATCATGATCATGGCTCGGATTGATCGCAACCGTCGGATCCTCTCCGATCGGATGCATCGCAATGGTCCGATCGATCGATCATCGCCGATCAGGATCATGGCTTGGATCGATTGCAACCGTCGGATCGTCTCCCATCGGATGGATCGCAATGGTCCGATCGATCATCGCCGATTAGGATCATGGCTCGGATCGATCGCAACCGATGGATCATCTCCGATCGGATGCATCGCAATGGTCGGATCGATCGATCATCGCCGATCAGGATAATGGCACCGATCGATCGTAACCGTCGAATCGTCTTTGATTGGATGCATCGCAACGGACCGATCGATCCTCACGATCAGGATCATGGCTTTGATTGATCTCAATGGTCGGATCATCACCGATCGAATGGATCACAACGGTCCGATCAATCATCGCCGATCCGGATCATGGGTCCGATCAATCGCAACCATTCGATCGTCTCCGATCGGATGCATCATAATGGTCGGATCGATCATCGCCGATCAGGATCATGGCTTGGATCGATTGCAACCGTCGATCATCTCTGATCGGATGCATCGCAATGGTCCGATCGATCATCGTCGATTGAGATCATGGCTTGGATCGATCGCAACCGTCGGATCCTCGCCGATGGATGGATCGCAACCGTTTGATCATCACCGATCGGATGGATCGCGACAGTCCGATCGATCGTCGCCAATCGGTATCGTGGCTTGGATTGATCACAACCGTCGGATCCTCGCCAATCGGATGCATTGCAATAGTTCGATCGATCATCGCGATCGAGATCATGGCTTGATCGATTGCAACCGTCGGATCGTCACCGATCGGATGGATCGCAACGGTTCGATCGATCATTGCCGATCAAGATCATGGCTTGGATCGATCGCAGCCGTTGGATCCTTGCCGATCAGATTAATCACAACGGTCGGATCGATCATCGCCGATCAGGATGATGCTTGGATCGATCGCAACTATCGGATCATCTCTGATCGGATGCATCGCAACGGTCCGATCAATCATCGCCGATCGTGATCATGGCTTAGATCGATCGCAACCATTGGATCATCACCGATCGGATTTTTCGCAACGGTCCAATCAATCGTCGCCGATCGGGATTATGGCTTGGATCAATAGCAACCATCGGTTCCTCGCCGATCGGATGGATTGCAACCATTGGATCATCGCCGATCGGATGGATCGTAACGATCTGATCGATCATCGCCCATCGGGATCATGGCTTGGATCGATCGCAACCGTCGGATCCTCGCCGATCGGATGCATCGCAACGGTCTAATCGATCATCGCGGTCGGTATCATGGCTTCGATCGATCGCAACCGTCGGATCCTCGCCGATCGGATGGATCACAATGGTTCGATCGATCATCGCCAATCCGGATCATGGCTCAGATCGATTGCAACCGTCAAATCATCTCCGATTGGATGCATCGCAATGGTCCGATCGATCATCGCCGATCAGGATCATGGCTTGGATCTATCGCAGCCGTCGGATCATCTCCGATCGGATGCATCGCAATGGTCCGATCGATCATCGCCGATCAGGATCATGGCTTGGATCGATCGCCACCATTGGATCATCACCGATCGGATGGATCGCAACGGTCCATCGATCGTCGCCGATCGGGATCATGGCTCGGATCGATCGAAACCGTCGGATCCTCGCCGATCGGATGGATCGCAACGGTCGATCGATCATCATCGATCGGGATAATGGCTCGGATTGATCGCAACCGTTGGATCGTCTTCGATCGGATGCATCGCAACGGTCGGATCGATCATTGCCTTTTGGGATCATGTCTCCGATCGATCACAACCGTCGGATCGTCTTTGATCAGATGCATCGCAATGATCGGATGGATCATCGCTGATCAGGATCATGGCTCGGATCGATCGCAATCGTCGGATCATCTCTGATCGGATGCATCGCAAAGGTCCGATCGAACCTCGCCGATCGGGATCATGGCTTGGATCGATCGCAACCGTGGGATCGTCGCCAATCGAATGGATCGCAATGGTCCAATTGATCATCACCGATCGGGATCATGGCTTGGATCGATTGCAACCATGGGATCGTCTTTGATCGGATGAATTGCAACTGTTGGATCGTCGCCGATCGAATGGATCGCAATGGTCCGATCGATCGCCGTTGATCAGGATCATGGCTTGGATCGATAGCAACGGTCGGATCCTCCTCGATCGGATGCATCGCAATAGTCCAATCGATCATCGCGATCAAGATCATGGCTTCGATCGATCGCAACCGTCGAATCCTTGGCGATCGGATGGATCACAACGGTCCGATCGATCATCGCCGATCTGGATCATGGCTCGGATCGATTATAACCGTCGGATCATCTCCGATCGGATGCATTGCAATGGTACGATCAATCATCGCCGATCAGGATCATGGCTTGGATCTATCGCAACCATCGGATCGTCTCTGATCGGATGCATCGCAACGGTCTGATCGATAATGGCCGATCGGGATTATGGCTTGGATCGATCGCAACCGTTGGATAGTTGCGGATCAGATGGATATAACGGCCCAATGGATTGTCGCCGATCGGGATCATGGCTCGGATCGATCGCAACCATCGGATCCTCGCCGATCGGATGGATCGCAATGGTCCGATCGATCATCGCCGATCGGGATCATGGCTCGGATCGATCACAACCATCGAATCGTCGCCGATCGGATGGATCGCAACAGTCTGATCGATCATCGCCGATCATGATCATTGCTCGGATCGATCGCAACCATCGGATCGTCTTCGAACGAATGCATCACAACGGTCCGATCGAACGATCGTCGCCAATCAGGATCATGGCTTGGATCGATCGCAACCGTCGGATCATCTTCGATTGGATGGATTGCAACGGTTCGATCGATCATCGCCGATCAGGATCATGGCTCGGATCGATCGCAACCGTCGGATCGTCTCCGATCGGATGCATCGCAACGGTTCGATCGATCGATCATCGCCGATCAGGATCATGGCTCGAATCAATCGCAACCATCGGATCCTCTCCGATCGGATGCATCGCAACGGTCTGATCGACTATCGCGATTGGGATTATGTCTTTGATCGATGCAACCGTCGGATCATCACCGATCGAAAGGATTGCAATGGGTCCGATCGATCAACATCGACCGGATCATGGGTCGAATCGATCGAAACCGTCGGATCGTCTCCGCTCGAATGCATTGCAACGGTCGGATCTATCATCGCCTTTCGGGAACATGGCTTCGATCGATCGCAACCATCGGATCATCACTGATTGAATGGATGGCAACGGTCCGATCGATCATTGCCGATCCAGATCATGTGTCGGATCGATCGCAACCATCGGATCGTCTACGATCGAATGCATCACAATTGGCGGATCGGTCATCGCCTTTCGGGATCATGTCTCTGATCGATCAAAACCGTTGGATCGTCTCAGATCGGATGCATCGCAACGGTTGGATCGATCATCGCCAATCAGGATCATGGCTCGGATCAATCGCAACCGTCGGATCATCTCTGATCGGATGCATCGCAACGATCCGATCGATCATCGCCGATCGGGATCATGGCTTGGATCGATATCAACCTTGGGATCATCACCGATCGGATGGATCGCAAAGGTCCGATCGATCGTCGCCGATCAGGATCATGGCTTAGATCGATCGCAACCATCGGATCCTCGATGATTGGATGGATTGCAACCATTGGATCGTCTTCGATTGGATGCATCGCAACGGTCCGATCGATCATCGCCGATTTAGATCATGGCTTGGATCGATCGCAACCGTCGGATCGTCTCCGATCGGATGCATCGCAACGGTTCGATCGATCATCGCCGATCGAGATCATGGCTCGGATCTATCGCAACCGTCGGATCATCGTCGATCGGATGGATAGCAATGGTCCGATCGATCATCGTCGATCATGATCATGGCTCGGATCGATCGCAACCGTCGGATCCTCGCCGATTGAATGGATCGCAATGGTCCGATCGATCATCGCCAATCATGATCATGGCTCGGATCGATCGCAACCATCAGATCGTCTTCGATCGGATGCATCGCAACGGTCCGATCGATCATCGCTGATTATGATCATGGCTCGGATCGATCGCAACCATCGGATCATCTCCGATCGGATGCATCGCAACGGTCTGATCGATCGATCATCGCCGATCATGATCATGGCTCAGATCGATCGCAACCGTCCGATCGTCTCTGATCGGATGCATCGCAATGGTCTGATTGATCATCATGATTGGGATCATGGCATCGATCGATCAAAACCATCGGATCATCACCGATCGAATGGATCGCAACGGTCCGATCGATCATCATCGATCCAGATCATGAGTCGGATCGATTGCAACCGTCGGATCATCTTCGATCGGATGCATCGCAACGGTCGGATCGATCATCGCCATTTGGGATCATGTCTCCGATCGATCATCGCCAATCCGGATCATGGCTCAGATCGATCGCAACCGTTGGATCGTCGCCGATCGGATGGATCGCAACCATAGGATCGTTGCCGATTGGATAGATCGCAACGGTCCGATCGATCATCGTCCATCGGGATCATGGCTTGGATCGATCGCAACCGTCGGATCCTTGCCGATCGGATGCACCGCAATGCTCCTATCGATCCTCGCGATCGGAATCATGGCTTCAATCGATCGCAACCGTCGGATCCTCGCCGATCGGATGGATCGCAATGGTCCGATCGATCATCGCCGATCGGTATCATGGCTTTGATCTATCGTAACTGTCGGATCATCTTCGATCGGATGCATCACAACGGTCCGATCGATCATCGCCGATCGGGATCATGGCTCGGATCGATCGCAACTGTTGGATCGTCGCCGATCATGATCATGGCTCGGATCGATCTTGACCATCGGATCCTCGCCGATCGGATTGATCGCAACGGTCCGATCGATCATCGCCGATTGGGATAATGACTCGGATCGATCGCAACCGTTGGATCATCTCCGATCGGTTGGATCGCAACGGTTCGGTCGATCATCACCGATCGGGATCATGGCTTGGATCGATCGCAGCCGTCAGATCCTCGCCGATCGGATGCATAGCAGTGGTCTGATCGATCATCGCCGATCAGGATCATGGCTCGGATCGATTGCAACCGTCTGATCGTCTACGATCGGATTCATCGCAATGGTACGATCGATCATCGCTGATCAGGATCATGGCTTGTATCCATCTCAACCGTCGGATCGTCTCCAATCGGATGCATCGCAACGGTCTGATCGATCATCGTCGATCGGGATCATGGCTCGGATCGATCGCAATCGTTGGATCATCTCCGATCGGATGGATTGCAATGGTCCGATCGATCATCGCCTATCATGATCATGGCTCAGATCGATCGCAACCGTCGGATTGTCTCCGATCGGATGCATTGCAACCATCTGATCGATCGATCATCGCCGATCAAGATCATGGCTCAGATCGATCGCAACCATCGGATCATCTCCCATTGGATGGATCACAACGGTCCTATTGATCATCGCCGATTAGGATCATAGCTCGGATCGATCGCAACCGACAGATCGTCTTCCATTGGATGCATCGCAATGGTCGGATTGATCGATCATCGCCGATCAGGATAATGGCTCGGATCGATCGCAACCGTCGGATCGTCTCCGATCGGATGCATCGCAATGGACCGATCGATCATTGCGATAAGGATCATGGCTTCGATCAATCGCAACGGTTAGATCATCACCGATTGAATGGATCGCAATGGTCCGATCGATCATCGCGATCCAGATCATGGGTCGGATCGATCGTAACCGTCGGATCATCTCCGATCGGATGAATCGCAACGGTCGGATCGATCATCGCCTTTCGGGATCATGTCTCCGATCGATCGCAACCATCCGATCATCTTCGATCGGATGCATCGCAATGGTCGGATCGATCATCGCCGATCAGGATAATGGCTTGGATCGATCGCAACCGTCGGATCATCTCTGATCGAATGCATCGCAACGGTTCGATCGATCATTGCCAATCGGGATAATGGCTTGGATCGATCGCAACCGTCGGATCATCTCTGATCGAATGCATCGCAACGGTTCGATCGATCATTGCCAATCGGGATCATGGCTTGGATCGATCGCAACCGTGGGATCGTTGACGATCGGATGGATCGCAACGGTTCGATTGATCGTTGTCGATCAGGATCATGGCTTGAATCGATCGCAAACCGTCGGATCCTCGCCGATCGGATGGATTGCAACCATTGGATAGTCGCCGATCAAATGGATCGCCATGGCCCGATCGATTGTCGCCAATCATGATTGTGGCTTGGATCGATCGCAACCGACGGATTCTTACCGATCAGATGCATCGTAATGGTTCGATCGATCATCGCGTTCGGGATCATGGGTTCGATCGATCGCAACCGTCAGATCATCACCGATCGGATGATTCACAATGGTTCGATTGATCAGTACCGATCGAGATCATGGCTTGGATCAATCGCAGCCATCGGATCCTCGCCGATCGGATGAATCGCAATGGTCTGACAAATCATCGCCGATCATGATCATGGTTCGGATCGATTGCAACCGTCGGATCATCTCCAATCAGATGCATCGCAATGGTACGATCGATTATCACCGATCAGGATCATGGCTTGGATCTATCTCAACCGTTGGATCGTCTCCGATTGGATGCATTGCAATGGTCTGATCGATCATCGCCGATCGGGATCATGGCTCGGATCGATCACAACCGTCGGATTGTCTTCAATCGGATGCATCGCAATGGTCCGATCGATCGATCATCACCGATCAAGATTATGGCTCAGATCGATCACAATCGTCGGATCGTCTCCAATCGAATGGATTGCAACAGTCCGATCGATCATCGCCAATTAGGATCATGGCTCGGATCGATCGCAACCAACGGATCATCTCCGATCGGATGCATCGCAATGGTTGGATCGATCGATCATCATCGATTAGAATAATGGCTCGGATCGATCACAACCGTCGGATCGTCTCTGATCGGATGCATCGCAACGGACCGATCGATCATCGTGATCAAGAACATGGCTTCGATCGATCGCAATGGTCGGATCATCACCGATCGAATGGATCACAACGGTCCGATCGATCATTGCCGATCCAGATCATGGGTCGGATCTATCGCAACCGTCGGATCGTCTCCGATCGGATGCATCGCAACAGTCGGATCGATCATCGCCTTTTGGGATCATGTCTCCGATTGATCGCAACCGTCCGATCATCTCCGATCGGATGCATCGCAATGATCGAATCGATCATCGCCGATCAGGATCATGGCTTGGATCGATCGAAACCGTCAGATCATCTCTGATCGGATGCATCGCAATGGTTCGATCGATCATCGCCAATCGGGATCATGGTTTGGACCGATCGCAACCGTGGGATCATTGATGATCAGATGGATCGCAACGGTCTGATCGATCATTGCTGATCAGGATCATGGCTTGGATCGATCGCAACCGTCGAATCCTCATCGATCGGATGGATCACAACCGTTGGATATTCGCCGATCAGGTGGATCACAACGGTCCGATCGATCGATCATCAAACCAATCTGGATCATGGTTCGGATCAATCGCAACCGCCGGATCGTCTCCCATCGGATGGATCGCAACGGTCTGATCGATCATCGCCGATTAGGATCATGGCTCGGATCGATCGCCACCATCGGATTGTCTTCGATCGGATGCATCGCAATGGTCGGATCGATTGATCATCATGATCAGGATCATGGCTCGGATCGATCGCAACCATCGGATCGTCTCCAATCGGATGCATCGCAACAGACCAATTGATCCTCGCAATCAGGATCATGGCTTCGATCGATCGCAACGATCGGATCATCACCGATCGAATGGATTGCAAAGGTCCGATTGATCGTCGCTGATCAGGATCATGGGTCGGATCGATCGCAACCGTCAGATCGTCTCCGATTGGATGCATCACAACAATCGGATCAATCATCGCCTTTCAGTATCATGTCTTCGATCGATCGCAACCGTCCGATCGTCTCTCATTGGATGGATCGCAACGGTCCGATCGATCGTTGCCGATCAGGATAATGGCTTGATTCGATCGCAACCTTCGAATCCTCGCCGATCGGATGGATCGCAACCGTTGGATCATCGTCGATCGGATGGATCGCAATGGTTCGATCGATCATCGCCAATCGGGTTCATGGCTTGGATCGATCGCAACCGTCGGATCCTCGCCAATCGGATGCATAGCAATGGTCCAATCGATCATTGCGATCGAGATCATGGCTTCGATCGATTGCAACCGTCGGATCCTCGCCGATTGGATGGATCGCAACGGTCCGATCGATCATTGCTGATCCGGATCATGGCTCGGATCGATTGCAATCATCGGATCGTCTCCAATTGGATGCATCGCAACGGTCCGATCGATCATCGTCGATCGGGATCATGGCTTTGATCAATCGCAATCGTTGGATCATCTTCGATCGGATGCATCGCAATGGTCGGATCGATCATCGCCGATCAGGATCATGGCTTGGATCAATCGCAACCGTCGGATCATCTCTGATCGGATGCATCACAACGGTCTGATCAATCATCGCCAATCAGGATCATGGCTTGGATCGATCGCAACCGTGGGATCGTTGACGATCGGATGGATCGCAACGGTCCGATCGATAATTGCCGATCAGGATCATGGCTTGAATCGATCGCAACCGTTGGATCCTCGTCGATCGGATGGATCGCAATCGTTGGATCGTCACCGATCGGATGGATCGCAATGGTCCGATCGATCGTCGCCAATCGGGTTCATGGCTTAGATCGATCGCAACCGTCGGATCCTCGCCGATCGGATGCATAGCAATGGTCCGATCGATCATCGCGATCGGGATCATGGCTTCGATCGATCGTAACCGTCGGATCCTCGCCGATCGGATGGATCGCAACGGTCCGATCGATCATCGCTGATCTGGATCATGGCTCAGATCAATTGCAACCATCAGAGCGTCTCCGATTGGATGCATCGCAACGGTCCGATCGATCATCGCCGATCGAGATCATGGCTTCGATCTATCGCAACCAATAGATCATCTCTGATTGGATGCATCGCAACGGCCCGATCGATCATCGCCGATCATGATCATGGCTCGGATCAACCGCAACCATCGGATCATCTCCGATCAGATGCATCGCAACGGTCCGATCGATCGATCGTCGTCGATTAGGATCATGGCTCTGATCGATCGCAACCATCGGATCATCTCCGATCAGATGGATCGCAACGGTCCGATCGATCATCGCCGATCAGGATCATGGCTCGGATCGATCACAACCATCGGATCGTCTCCGATCGGATGCATCACAACGGTCCGATCGATCGATCATCGCCGATCCGGATCATGGCTCGGATCGATCGCAACCATCGGATTGTCTCCGATCGGATGCATCGCAACGATCAGATCGATCATCGCGATCAGGATCATGGCTTCCATCGATCGCATCCATCGGATCCTCGTCGATCGGATGGATCGCAACCATGGGATTGTTGCCGATCGAATGGATCACAACGGTCTGATCGATCGCCGCCGATCGGGATCATGGCTTGGATCGATCGCAACCATCAGATCCTCGGCGATCGGATTCATCGCAATGGTCCGATCTGTCATCGCGATCGAGATCATGGCTTCGATTGATCGCATCTGTCGGATCCTCGCCGATCGGATGGATCGCAATGTTCCAATCGATCATCGCCGATCTGGATCGTGGCTTGGATCGATTGCAATAGTTGGATCGTCTCCGATCGGATGCATCGCAACGATCCGATCGATCATCGCCGATCATGATCATGGCTTGGATCTATTGCAACCGTCGGATCGTCTCTGATCAGATTTAACGCAACAGTCCGATCAATCATCGCCGATCGGGATCATGGCTTGGATCGATCGCAACCGTTGTATAGTTGCGGACCAGATGGATCGCAACGGTCTGATCGATTGTCATCGATCGGGATCATGGCTCGGATCGATCGCAACCGTCGTATCCTCACCGATTGGATGGATCGCAATGGTCCGATCGATAATCGCCGATTGGGAGCATGGCTCGGATCGATCCCAACCATCAAATCATCTCCGATTTGATGGATTGCAATGGTCCGATCGATCATTGCCGATCATGATCATCGCTCGGATCAATCGCAACCATCGGATCATCTTCGATCGGATGCATCGCAATGGTCCGATCGATCATCGCGATTGGGATCATGGTTTCGATCGATCACAACCGTGGGATCGTCGCCGATCGGATGGATCGCAATGGTCCGATCGAACGTCGCCGATCGGGATCATGGCTTGCATCGATCGCAACCATCGGATCCTCGCGGATCTGATGGATCGCAACAATTGGACCGTCGCCGATCGGATGGATCACAATGGTCCAATCGATCATCGCCGATCGAGTTAATGGCTTGGATCGATCGCAACCGTCGGATCCTCGCCGATCGGATGCAACGCAACGGTCCGATCGGTCGTCGCCGATCGGGATCATGGCTTGGATCGATCGCAACCATCGGATCCTCGTCGATCGATGCATCACAATGGTTCGATCGATAATAGCGATCGGGATCAGGGCTTCGATCGATCGCAACCGTTGGATCCTCGCCGATCGGATGCATCGCAACGATCGGATCGATCATCGCCGATCGGGATTATGACTTGGATCGTTTGCAACCGTTGGATCATCGCCGATCGGATGGATCGCAATGGTCCGATCGATCGTCACCGATTGGGATCATGGCTCGGATCGATCGCAACCGTTGGATCCTTGCCGATTGGATGGATCGCAATGGTCCAATCGATCATCGCCGATCGGGATCATGGCTCGGATCGATCGCAACCGTCGGATCATCTTCGATCGGATGGATCGCAACGGTCCTATCAATCATCGCCAATCATGATTATGACTTGGATCGATCGCAACCGTCGGATCGTCTCCGACCGGATGCATCGCAATGGTCCGATCGATCGATCATCACCGATTAGGATCATGGCTTAGATCAATCGCAACCGTTGGATCGTCTCCAATCGGATGGATTGCAATGGTCCAATCGATCGTCGTCGATCAGGATCATGGCATGGATCGATCGCAACCGTCAGATCGTCTTCGATCGGATGCATCGCAACGTTCCGATTGATCGATCATCGCCGATCAGATCATGGCTCAGATCGATCGCAACCGTCGAATCGTCTTCGATCGGATGCATCGCAACGGTCCGATCGATCATCGCGATCAGGATCATGGCTTCGATCGATCGGAATCGTCGGATCATCACCGATCGAATGGATCGCAATGGTCTGATCGATCGTCGCCGATCCGGATCTTGGGTCGGATCGATCGCAACTGTCGGATCGTCTCCGATCGGAAGCATCATAACGGTCGGATCGATCATCGCCTTTCGGGATCTTGTCTCTGATCGATCGCAACCATCGGATCGTCTTCGATCGGATGCATCGCGACGGTCGGATGCTTCGCAACCGTCCGATCGATCGTCATGATCGGGATCACTGCTTCGATCGTTCGCAACCGTCGGATCCTCACCGATTGAATGGATCGCAGCCGTTGGATCATTGCAGATCGGATGGATCGCAATGGTCCGATCGATCATCGCAGATCGGGATCATGGCTTGGATCGATCGCAACCGTCGGATCCATGCTGATCGGATGCATCGCAACGGTCTGATCGATCATTGCGATCGGGATCATGGCTTCGATCGATCGCAACCGTTGGATCATCGCCGATCGGATGGATTGCAATGGTCCGATCGATCATCGCCGATCAGGATCATGGATGGATCGATAGCAACCATCGGATCGTCTCCAATCGGATGCATCACAACGGTCCGATCAGGATCATGGCTTGTATCTATCGCAACCATCGGATCATCTCCAATCGGATGCATCGCAATGGTCCGATCGATCATCGCCGATCGGGATCATGGCTTGGATCGATTGCAACCGTCGGATCGTCTTCGATTGGATGGATCGCAATGGTCCGATCGATCATCGCCGATCGAGATCATGGCTTGGATCGATCACAACCATTGGATAGTCGCTGATCGGATGGATCGCAACGGTCCGATCGATTGTCGCCGATCGGGATCATGGCTCGGATCGATCGCAACCGTCAGATCCTCCCTGATCTGATGGATCGCAACGGTCTGATCGATGGTCGCAGATCGGGATCATGGCTCGATTCGATCGCAACCATTGGATCCTCGCCGATCGGATGGATCGCAACGGTCCGATCGATCATCGCCGATCAGGATCATGGCTCAGATCGATTGCAACCATCGAATCATCTCCGATCGGATGGATCGCAACGGTCCGATCGATCAACGCCGATCATGATCATGGCTCGGATCGACCACAACCATCGGATCAACGGTCTGATCGATCGTCGTCGATTAGGATCATGGCTCTGATCGATCGCAACCGTCAGATTGTCTCCAATCGGATAGATCGTAACAGTCCGATCGATCATCGCCGATCAGGATCATGGCTCGGATCGATCGCAACCATCGGATCGTCTCCAATCGGATGCATCGCAATGGTCCGATCGATCGATCATCACCGATCAGGATAATGGCTCGGATCGATCGCAACCGTCGGATCGTCTCCGATCGGATGCATCGCAATGGACCGATCGATCATTGCGATCAGGATCATGGCTTCGATCGATCGAAATGGTTAGATCATCACCGATTGAATGGATCGCAATGGTCCGATCGATCATCGCCGATCCGGATCATGGGTCGGATCGATCGCAACCGTCGGATCATCTCCGATCGGATGAATCGCAACGGTCGGATCGATCATCGCCTTTCGGGATCATGTCTCCGATCGATCGCAACCGTCCGATCGTCTTCGATCGAATGCATCGCAATGGTCGGATCGATCATCGCCGATCAGGATAATGGCTTGGATCGATCGCAACCATCGGATCATCTCTGATCGGATGCATCGCAACGGTTCGATCGATCATTGCCAATCGGGATCATGGCTTGGATCGATCGCAACCGTGGGATCGTTGATGATCGGATGGATCGCAACAGTTCGATCGATCATTGCCAATCAGGATCATGGCTTGAATCGATCGCAACCGTCGGATCCTCGCTGATCGGATGGATTGCAACCGTTGGATAGTCGCCGATCAAATGGATCGCAATGGTCTGATTGATTGTCACCAATCAGGATTGTGACCTGGATCGATCGCAACCGATGGATCCTCGCCGATCGGATGCATCGCAATAGTCCGATCGATCATCGCGTTCGGGATCATGGGTTCGATCGATCGAAACCGTCAGATCATCACCGATCGGATGATTCACAACGGTCCGATCAATCAGTACCGATCGAGATCATGGCTTGGATCAATCGCAGCCATCGGATCCTCGCCGATCGGATGAATCGCAACGGTCTGACAGATCATCGCCGATCATGATCATGGCTCGGATCGATTGCAACCGTCGGATCATCTCCAATCGGATGCATCGCAACGGTACGATTGATTATCACCGATCAGGATCGTGGCTTGGATCTATCTCAACTGTTGGATCGTCTCCGATCGGATGCATTGCAACGGTCCGATCGATCATCGCCGATCGGAATCATGGCTCGGATCGATCACAACCGTCGGATTGTCTCCGATCGGATGCATCACAATGGTCCGATCGATCGATCATCACCGATCAAGATTATGGCTCGGATCGATCACAATCGTCGGATCGTCTTCCATCGGATGGATCGCAACAGTCCGATCGATCATCGCCAATTAGGATCATGGCTCGGATCGATCGCAACCAACGGATCGTCTCCGATCGGATGCATCACAATGGTCGGATCGATCGATCATCATCGATCAGGATAATGGCTCGGATCGATCGCAACCGTCAGATCATCTCCGATCGGATGCATTGCAACGGATCGATCGATCATCGTGATCAGGATCATGGCTTCGATCGATCGCAACGGTCGGATCATCACCGATCGAATGGATCACAATGGTCCGATCGATCATTGCCGATCCAGATCATGGGTCGGATCGATTGCAACGTCGGATCGTCTTCGATCGATGCATCACAACGGTCGGATCGATCATCGCCTTTTGGGATCATGTCTCCGATCGATCGCAACCGTCCGATCGTCTCCGATCGGATGCATCACAATGATCGAATCGATCATCGCCGATCAGGATCATGGCTTGGATCGATCGCAACCATCAGATCATCTCTGATCGGATGCATCGCAATGGTCCGATCGATCATCGCCAATCGGGATCATGGTTTGGATCGATCGCAACCATGGGATCGTTGACGATCGGATGGATCGCAACGGTCTGATCGATCGTTGTCGATCAGGATCATGGCTTGGATCGATTGCAACCGTCAAATCCTCACCGATCGGATGGATCGCAATCGTTGGATATTCGCCGATCAGGTGGATCGCAACGGTCCGATCGATCGATCATCGCCGATCTGGATCATGGCTCGGATCAATCGCAACCGCCGGATTGTCTCCCATCGGATGGATTGCAATGGTCCGATCGATCATCACCGATTAGGATCATGGCTCGGATCGATCGCAACCGTCGGATCATCTCCGATCGGGTGCATCACAATGGTCGGATCGATTGATCATCATCGATCAGGATCATGGTTCGGATCGATCGCAACCGTCGGATCGTCTCCAATCGGATGCATCGCAATGGACCAATTGATCCTCACGATTAGGATCATGGCTTCGATCGATCGCAACGGTCGGATGATCACCGATCGAATGGATTGCAAAGGTCTGATCGATCGTCGCTGATCTGGATCATGGGTCGGATCAATCGCAACCGTTGGATCATCTCCGATCGGATGCATCGCAACAATCGGATCAATCATCGCCTTTCAGTATCATGTCTTCGATCGATCGCAACTATTTGGTCGTCTTTGATCGGATGCATCGCAACGGTCGGATCAATCATCGCCGATCAGGATAATGGCTTGGATCGATCGCAACCATCGGATCATCTCTGATCGGATGCATCGCAACGGTCCAATCGATCATCGCCAATCAGGATCATGGCTTGGATTGATCGCAACCGTGGGATCGTTAACGATCGGATGGATCGCAACGGTCCGATCGATCATTGCCGATCAGGATAATGGCTTGGATCGATCGCAACCATCGGATCCTCGCCGATCGGATGGATTGCAACCGTTGGATCATCGTCGATCGGATGGATCGCAATGGTTCGATCGATTATCGCCAATCGAGTTCATGGCTTGGATCGATCGCAACCATCGGATCCTCGCCGATCGGATGCATAGCAACGGTCCGATCGATCATTGCGATCGAGATCATAGCTTCGATCAATCGCAACCGTCGGATCCTCACCGATTGGATGGATCGCAACGGTTCGATCGATCATCGCTGATCCGGATCATGGCTCGGATCGATTGCAACCATCGGATCGTCTCCGATTGGATGCATCGCAACGGTCCGATCGATCATCGCCGATCGGGATCATGGCTTCGATCTATCACAACCGTTGGATCATCTTCCATCGGATGCATCGCAATGGTCGGATCGATCATCGCCGATAAGGATCATGGCTTGGATCGATCTCAATCATCGGATTATCTCTAATCAGATGCATCGTAACAGTCTGATCGATCATCGCCAATTAGGATCATGGCTTGGATCGATTGCAACCGTGGGATCGTTGACGATCGATGGATCGCAATGGTCCGATCGATCATTGCCGATCAGGATCATGGCTTGGATCGATCGCAATCGTCGGATCCTCGTCGATCGGATTGATTGCAATCGTTGGATCGTCGCTGATTGGATGGATCGCAATGGTCCGATCGATCGTCGCCAATCGGGTTCATGGCTTAGATCGATCGCAACCGTCGGATCCTCGCCGATCGGATGCATAGCAATGGTCTGATCGATCATCGCGATCGAGATCATGGCTTCGATCGATCGCAACCGTCGGATCCTCGCCGATCGGATGGATCGCAACGGTCCGATCGATCATCGCTGATCCGGATCATGGCTCGGATCGATTGCAACCATCAGAGCGTCTCCGATTGGATGCATCACAATGGTCCGATCGATCATCGCCGATCGAGATCATGGCTTTGATCTATCGCAACCAACGGATCGTCTCCGATTGGATGCATCGCAACGGCCCGATTGATCATCGCCGATCATGATCATGGCTCGGATCGATCGCAACCATCGGATCGTCTCCGATCAGATGCATCGCAACAGTTCGGTCGATCGATCGATCGTCGTCGATTAGGATCATGGCTCTGATCGATCGTAACCATCGGATCGTCTCCGATCGGATGGATCGCAACGGTTCGATCGATCATCGCCGATCAGGATCATGGCTCGAATCGATCACAACCATCAGATCATCTCCGATCGGATGCATCACAACGGTCCGATCGATCGATCATCATCGATCCGGATCATGGCTCGGATCGATCGCAACTGTCGGATCGTCTCCGATCGGATGCATCCAATGATCAGATCGATCATCGCGATCGGGATCATGGCTTCGATCGATCGCATCCATCGGATCCTCGTCGATCGGATGAATCGCAACCGTGGGATTGTTGCCGATCGAATGGATCGCAATGGTCTGATCGATCGCCATCGATCGGGATCATGGCTTGGATCGATCGCAACCGTCAGATCTCAGCGATCGGATTCATCGCAATGGTTGATCTATCATCGCGATCGAGATCATGGCTTCGATCGATCGCATCCATCGGATCCTCGCCGATCGGATGGATCGCAATGTTCTGATCGATCATCGCCGATCTGGATCATGGCTCGGATCAATTGCAATCGTCGGATCGTCTCCGATCGGATGCATCGCAACGATCCGATCAATCATCGCCGATCATGATCATGGCTTAGATCTATTGCAACCGTCAGATCGTCTCTAATCGGATGCAACGCAACAGTCTGATCGATCATTGCCGATCGGGATCATGGCTTGGATCGATCGCAACCGTTGGATAGTTGCGAACCAGATGGATCGCAATGGTCCGATCGATTGTCGTCGATCGGGATCATTCCTCGGATCAATCACAACCGTCGTATCCTCACCGATCGGATAGATCGCAATGGTCCGATCGATAATCGCCGATCGAGAGCATGGCTCGGATCGATCCCAACCATCAAATCGTCTCCGATCTGATGGATTAAATGGTCCGATCGATCATTGCCGACTATGATCATCGCTCGGATCGATCGCAACCATCGGATCATCTCCGATTGGATGCATCGCAATGGTCCGATCGATCATCGCGATCGGGATCATGGTTTCGATCGATCGCAACCGTGAGATCGTCACCAATCGGATGGATCGCAACGGTCCCGATTGAATGTCGCCGATCGGGATCATGGCTTGCATCGATCGCAACCGTCGGATCCTCGCGGATCTGATGGATCGCAACCATTGGACCGTCGCCGATCGGATGGATCGCAATGGTCCAATCGATCATCGCTGATCGGGTTAATGGCTTGGATCGATCGCAACCGTCGGATCCTCGCCGATCGGATGCAACGCAATGGTCCGATCGATCGTCGCCGATCGGGATCATGGCTTGGATCGATCGCAACCATCGGATCCTCGTCGATCGGATGCATCACAATGGTTCGATCGATAATAGCGATCGGGATCAGGGCTTTGATCGATCGCAACCGTCGGATCCTCGCCGATCGGATGCATCGCAACGATCGGATCGATCATCGCCGATCGGATTATGACTTGGATCGATTGCAACCATTGGATCATCATCGATCGGATGGATCGCAATGGTCCGATCGATCGTCACCGATTGGGATCATGGCTCGGATCGATCACAACCATTGGATCCTTGCCAATCGGATGGATTACAACGGTCCAATCGATCATCGCCGATCGGGATCATGGCTCGGATCGATCGCAACCATTGGATCGTCTTTGATCGATGGATCGCAACGGTCCTATCGATCATCGCCAATCATGATCATGACTTGGATCGATCGCAACCGTCGGATCATCTCCGACCGAATGCATCGCAACGGTCCGATCGATCGATCATCGCCGATTAGGATCATGGCTCAGATCGATAGCAACCATCGGATCGTCTCCAATCGGATGGATTACAACGGTCCGATCGATCATCGCCAATCAGGATCATGGCATGGATCGATCGCAACCGTCGGATCATCTTCGATCGGATGCATCGCAACGTTCCGATTGATCGATCATCGCCGATCAGGATCATGGCTCATATCGATCGCAACGGTCCGATCGATCATCGCGATTGGGATCATGGCTTCGATCGATCGGAACCGTCGGATCATCACCGATCGAATGGATCTTGGGTCAGATCGATCGCAACTGTCGGATCATCTCCGATCGGAAGCATCGCAACGGTCGGATCGATCATCGCCTTTCGGGATCTTGTCTCCGATCGATCGCAACCATCGGATCGTCTTCGATCGGATGCATCGCAATAGTCGGATGCATCGCAACCGTTCGATCGATCATCATGATCGGGATCACTGCTTCGATCGTTCGCAACCGTCGGATCCTCGCCGATTGAATGGATCGCAACCGTTGGATCATCGTAGATCGGATGGATCGCAATAGTCCGATCGATCGTTGCCGATCGGGATCATGGCTTGGATCGATCACAACCATCGGATCCATGCCGATCGGATGCATCGCAACGGTCTGATCGATCATTGCGATCGAGATCATGGCTTCGATTGATCGCAACCGTCGGATCATCGCCGATCGGATGGATTGCAACGGTCCAATCGATCATCGCCGATCAAGATCATGGATGGATCGATAGCAACCATCGAATCGTCTCCAATCGGATGCATCACAACGGTTTGATCAGGATCATGGCTTGTATCTATCGCAACCATCGGATCATCTCCAATCGGATGCATCGTAATGGTCCGATCGATCATCGCCGATCGGGATCATGGCTCGGATCGATCGCAACCGTTGGATCGTCTTCGATCGGATGGATCGCAATGGTTCGATGATCATCGTCGATCGAGATCATGGCTTGGATCGATCACAACCGTTGGATAGTCGCTGATCGGATGGATCGCAACAGTCCAATCGATTATCGCCGATTGGGATCATGGATCGGATCGATCGCAACCATCGGATCCTCCCCGATCGGATGGATCACAATGGTCTGATCGATGGTCGCAGATCAGGATCATGGCTCAGTTCGATCGCAACCGCCGGATCCTTGCCGATCGGATGGATTGCAACGGTCCGATCGATCATCGCCGATCGGGATCATGGCTCGGATTGATTTCAACCATCGAATCGTCTCCGATCGGATGGATCGCAATGGTCCGATCGATCATCGCCGATCATGATCATGGCTCGGATCGACCGCAACTGTCGGATCATCTCCGATCGGATGCATCGCAACGGTTCGATTGATCGATCGTCGTCGATTAGGATCATGGCTCCGATCGATCGCAACCGTCAGATCATCTTCGATCGAATGGATCGCAACGGTTCGATCGATCATCGCCGATCAGGATCATGGCTCGGATCGATCGCAACCATCGGATCATCTCCAATCGGATGCATCCCAACGGTCCGATCGATCGATCATCGCCGATCTAGATCATGGCTCGGATCGATTGCAACCGTCAGATCGTCTTCGATCGGATGCATCGCAACGATCAGAATGATCATTGCAATCGGGATCATGGCTTCGATCGATCGCAACCGTCGGATCATTGCCGATCGAATGGATCGCAACGGTCCGATCGATCGCCGCCGATCGAGATCATGGCTTGGATTGATCGCAACCGTCAGATCCTTGGCGATCAGATTCATCACAATGGTCCGATCTATCATCGCGATCGAGATCATGGCCTCGATCGATCGCATCCGTCGGATCCTTGCCGATCGGATGGATCGCAATGTTCCGATCGATCATCGCCGATCTGGATCGTGGTTCGGATCTATTGCAACAGTCGGATCGTCTTCGATCGGATGCATCGCAACGGTCCAATCGATCATCGCCGGTCAGGATCATGGCTTGGATCTATTGCAACCGTCGGATCGTCTCTGATCGGATGCAACGCAACAGTCCGATCGATCATCGCCGATCGGGATCATGGCTTGGATCGATCGCAACCGTTGGATAGTTGTGGACCGGATGGATCGCAATGGTCCGATCGATTGTCGCCGATCGGGATCATGGCTCGGATCAATCGCAACCGGCGGATCCTTGCCGATTGGATGGATCGCAATGGTCCGATCGATAATCGCCGATCGGGAGCATGGGTCGGATCGATCCCAACCATCAAATCATCTCCGATCAGATGGATCACAATGTCCGATCGATCATTGCTGATCATGATCATCGCTCGGATCGATCGCAACTGTCGGATCATCTCCGATTGGATGCATCGCAATGGTTGGATCGATCATCGCGATCATGATCATTGCTTCGATCGATCGCAACCGTGAAATCGTCGCCGATCGGATGGATCGCAACGGTCCGATCGAACGTCACCGATCGGGAACATGGCTTGCATCGATCGCAAACCGTCGGATCCTCGCTGATGGGATGGATCGCAACCATTGGACCGTCGCCGATCGGATGAATCGCAACGGTCCGATTGATCATCGCCGATCGGGATAATGGCTTGGATCGATCGAAACTGTCGGATCCTTGCCGATCGGATGCAACGCAATGGTTCGATCGGTCGTCGCCGATCGGGATCATGGCTTTGATCGATCGCAACCGTCAGATCCTCGCCGATCGGATGCATCACAATTGTTCAATCGATAATAGCAATCGGGATCAGGGCTTCGATCGATTGCAACCATCGGATCCTCACCGATCGGATGCATTGCAGCGATCGGATTGATCATCGCCGATCGGGATTATGGCTTGGATCGATTGCAACCATTGGATCATCGCCGATCGGATGGATCGCAATGGTCCGATCGATCGTTGCCGATTAGCATCATGGCTCGGATCGATCGCAACCGTTGGATCCTCGCCGATCGGTTGGATCGCAACGGTCCAATCGATCGTCGCCGATCGGGATCATGGCTCGGATCGATCGTAGCCGTTGGATCGTCTCGATCGGATGGATCGCAATGACCCTATCGATCATCGCCAATCATGATCATGGCTTGGATCGATCGCAACCGTTGGATCGTCTCCGACCAGATGCATCGCAATGGTCCAATCGATCGATCATCGCCGATTAGGATCATGGCTTCGATCGATCGCAACCGTCGGATCATCTCCAATCGGATGGATTGCAACGGTCCGATCGATCATCGCCGATCAGGATCATGGCATGGATTGATCGCAACCATCGGATCATCTTCGATCGGATGCAACGCAACGTTCCGATCGATCGATCATTGCCGATCAGGATCATGGCTCGGATCGATCACAACCATCGAATTATCTCCGATCGGATGCATCGCAACGGTCCGATCGATCATCGCGATCGGGATCATGGCTTCGATCGATTGAACCATCGGATCATCACCGATCGAATGGATCACAATGGTCCGATCGATCACAACGGTCGGATCATCTCCGATCGGAAGCATTGCAACGGTCAGATCGATCATCACCTTTCGAGATCATGTCTCCGATCGATCGTAACCATCGGATCGTCTTCGATGGGATGCATCGCAACCGTCCGATCGATCATCGCGATCGGGATCACTGCTTCGATCGTTCGCAACCGTCGGATCCTCGCCGATTGGATGGATCACAACCGTTAGATCATCGCCAATCTGATGGATCGCAATGGTCCGATCGATCGTCGCCGATCGGGATCATGGATGGATCGCAACCGTCGAATCATGGCTTCGATCGATCACAACCGATTAGGATCATGGCTCGGATCGATCACAACCATCGAATCATCTCTGATCGGATGCATCGCAATGTTCCAATCGATCCTAGCCGAACGGGATTAGGGCTTAGATCGATCACAACCGTGGGATCGTCGCCGATCGGATGGATCGCAACGGTCCGATCGATCATCGCCGATCAGGATCATGGCTTGGATCGATCGCAACTGTCGGATCCTCGCCAATCGAATGGATCACAACAGTTGGATCATCTCCGATCAGATGCATCGCAATGGTCCGATCGATCCTCGCCCATCGAGATCATGGCTTGGATCGATCGTAATCGTCGGATCCTCACCGATCGAATGCATCGCAACGATCCGATCGATCATCGCGATCGGGATCATGGCTTCGATTGATCGCAACCGTTGGATCCTCGCGATCGGATGGATCGCAACGGTCTGATCAATCATCGCTGATCCAGATCGTGGCTCGGATCGATTGCAACAGTCGGATCGTCTTTGATCAGATGCATCGCAATGGTCCGATCGATCATCGCCGATCAAGATCATGGCTTTGATCTATTACAACCATCGGATAATCTCTAATCGGATGCAACGCAATGGTCCAATCGATCATCGCCGATCGGGATCATGGCTTTGATCGATCGCAACCGTTGGACAGTTGCGGATCGGATGGATCGCAATGGTTCGATCAATTGTCGCCGATCGGGATCATGGCTCGGATCGATCGCAATCGTCAAATCCTAGCGATTGGATGGATTGCAATGGTCCGATCGATCATCGTCGATCGGGATCATGGCTCAGATCGATCGCAACCATCGGATCATCTCCGATCGGATGCATCGCAACGGTCCAATCGATCGATCATTGCCCATCAGGATCATGACTCGGATCGATCGCAACCGTCAGATCATCTTCGATCGAATGGATAGCAACGGTCCAATCGATCATCACCGATCAGGATCATGCTTGGATCGATCGCAACCGTCGGATCGTCTTCGATTGGATGCATCGTAACGGTCCGATCGATCGATCATCGTCGATCAGGATCATGGTTCAGATCGATCGCAACCGTTGGATCGTCCTGATCGGATGCATCGTAATAGTCTGATCGATCATCGTGATTGGGATCATGGCTTTGATTGATCGCAACCATCGGATTGTCACCGATCGAATGGATCGCAATGGTCCGATCGATCAACGCCGATCCAGATCATGGGTTGGATCGATCGCAACCGTCGGATTGTCTCCGATCGGATGCATCGCATCGATCGGATTGATCATCGCCATTCGGGATCATGTCTACGATCGATCGCAACCGTTGGATCATCTCCAATCAGATGCATCGCAACGGTCGGATCGATCATCGCCGATCAGGATGATGCTCGGATCGATCGCAACCGTTGGATTATCTCTGATCGGATGCATCGCAACGGTCCGATCAATCATCGCCGATCGTGATCATAGATTGGAACGATCGCAACCGTTGGATCGTCACTGATCGAATGGATCACAACGGTCCGATCGATCATCACCGATCGGGATCATGGCTTGGATCGATCGCAACCATCGGATCCTCACCAATCAGATGGATCGCAACCATTGGATCGTCTCCGATCGGATGGATCACAATGGTTTGATCGATCATCGCCCATCGGGATTATGGCTTGGATCGATCGCAACCATCGGATCCTTGCCGATCGGATGCATCGCAACGGTCCGATCGATCTTCGCCAATCGGCATCATGGCTTGGATCTATCACAATCGTCGGATTGTCTCCGATCGGATGCATCGCAACGGTCCGATCGATCATCGCCATTCGCGATCATGGCTCGGATCGATCGCAAACGTTGGATCATCGCCGATCAGAAGGATCGCAAAGGTCCGATCGATCATCGCCAATCATGATCATGGCTCATATCGATCGCAACCGTCGATCCTCGCCGATCAGATGGATCGCAATGGTCCGATAGATCATCGCCGATCGGGATCATGGCTCAGATTGATCGCAACCGTCGGATCGTCTCTGATCGGATGGATCACAATGGTTCGATCGATCATCGCCAGTCATTATCTTGGCTCGGATCGATTACAATCGTCGAAGCGTCTCCGATGGGATGCATCACAACGGTCCGATCGATCGATCATCGCTGATCATGATCATGGCTCGGATCGATCGTAATAGTCGGATCGTCTCCAAACGGATGGATCGCAACGGTCCGATCGATCATCGCCGATCAGGATCATGGCTTGGATCGATTGCAACCGTCAGATCATCTCTGATTGGATGCATCGCAATGGTCTGTTCGATCATCGCGATCGGGATCATGGCTTCGATCGATCGCAACCGTCGGATCATTACCGATCGATGGATCGCAACGGTCCGATCGATCATGCTAATCTAGATCACGGGTCAGATCGATCGCAACCGTCGGATCGTCTATGATCGGATGCATTGCAACGGTCGGATCGATCATCGCCTTTCGGATCATGCCTCCGATCGATCAAAACCGTCGGATCGTCTCTGATCGGATGCATCGCAACGGTTGGATCGATCATCGCCGATCAGGATCATTGCTCGAATCGATCGCAACTGTCGAATCATCTCTTATCAGATACATCGCAACGGTCCGATCGATCCTCGCCAATCGGGATCATGTCTCAGATCGATCGCAACTGTAGGATCGTTGCCGATCGGATGGATCGCAACGGTCTGATCGATCATCGCCGATTGGGATCATGGCTTGGATCGATCGCAGCCATCGGATCCTTGCCGATCGGATGCGTAGCAATGGTCTGATCAATCATCGCCGATCAGGATCATGGATTAGATCGATTGCAACCGTTTAATCATCTCTGATCGGATGCATCGCAATGGTACGATCGATCATCGCTGATCAGGATCATGGCTTGTATCTATCTCAATCATCGGATCATCTCTGATCGGATGCATCGCAACGGTCCGATCGATCATTACCGATCGGGATCATGGCTCGGATCGATCGCAATCATCTCCGATCGGATGGATTGCAATAGTCCGATCGATCATCGCCGATCATGATCATGGCTCGGATTGATCGCAGCCATCGGATCGTCTCCGATCGGATGCATCGCAATGGTCCGATTGATCGATCATCGCCGATCAGGATCATAGCTTGGATCGATTGCAACCGTCAGATTGTCTCCCATCGGATGGATCGCAATGGTCCGATCGATCATCGCCGATTAGGATCATGGCTCGGATCGATCGCAACCGACGGATCATCTCCGATCGGATGCATCGCAATGGTCGGATCGATCGATCATCGCCGATCAGGATAATGGCACGGATCGATCGCAACCGTCGGATCGTCTTCGATCGGATGCATCGCAACGGACTGATCCATCCTCACGATCAGGATCATGGCTTTGATTGATCGCAACGGTTAGATCATCACCGATCGAATGGATCATAACGGTCCGATCGATCATCGTCGATCCGGATCATGGGTCCGATCAATCGCAACCATTCGATCGTCTCCGATCGGATGCATCGTAATGGTCAGATCGATCATCACCGATCAGGATCATGGCTTAGATCGATCGCAACCATCGGATCATCTCTGATTGGATGCATCGCAATGGTCCGATCGATCATCGCCGATCGGGATCATGGCTTGGATCGATCGCAACCATCGGATCCTCGCTGATTGGATGGATTGCAACCATTTGTCGTCACCGATCGGATGGATCACAACAGTTCGATCAATCGTCGCCAATCGGTATCGTGGCTTGGATCGATCGCAACCGTCGGATCCTCACCGATCGGATGCATTGCAATAGTTCGATCGATCATCGCGATCGAGATCATGGCTTCAATCGATTGCAACCGTCGAATTGTCACCGATCGGATGGATCGCAATGGTCCGATCGATCATTGCCGATCGAGATCATGGCTTGGATCGATCACAGCCGTCGGATCCTTGCCGATCAGATGAATCGCAATGGTCGGATCGATCATCGCCGATCAGGATGATGCTCGGATCGACCGTAACTATCGGATCATCTCTGATCGGATGCATCGCAATGGTCCGATCGATCATCGTCGATCGTGATCATGGCTTGGATCGATCGCAACCATTGGATCGTCACCGATCAGATGGTTTATAATGGTCCGATCAATCGTCGCCGATCAGGATCATGGCTTGGATCAATAGCAACCATCGGATCCTCGCCGATCGGATGGATTGCAACCATTGGATCGTCACCGATCGGATGGATCACAACGATCTGATCGATCATCATCCATCGGGATCATGGCTTGGATCGATCACAACCATCGGATCCTCGCCGATCGGATGCATCGCAATAGTCTAATCGATCATCGCGGTCGGGATCATGGCTTCGATCGATCGCAACCGTCGGATCCTCGCCGATCGGATGGATCACAACGGTTCGATCGATCATCGCCGATCCGAATCATGGCTCAGATCGATTGCAACCATTGGATCATCTTCGATTGGATGCATTGCAACGGTCCGATCGATCATTGCCGATCAGGATCATGGCTTGGATCTATCGCAACCATCTGATCATCTCCGATCGGATGCATCACAATGGTCCGATCAATCATCGTCGATCAGGATCATGGCTTGGATCGATCGCCACCATTGGATCATCGCGATCAGATGGATCGCAACGGTCCAATCGATCATCGCCGATCGGAATCATGGCTCGGATCGATCGAAACCATCGGATCCTCGCCGATCGGATGGATCACAACGGTCCGATCGATCATCACCGATCGGGATAATGGCTCGGATTGATCGCAACCATTGGATCGTCTCCGATCGGATGCATCGCAATGGTCGGATCGATCATTGCCTTTTGGGATCATGTCTCCGATCGATCGCAACCGTCAGATTGTCTTTGATTGGATGCATCGCAACGATCGGTTGGTCATCACCGATCAGGATCATGGCTCGGATCGATCGCAACCGTCGGATCATCTCTGATCGGATGCATCGCAAAGGTCCGATCGAACCTCGCCGATCGGGATCATGGCTTGGATCGATCGCAACCGTGGGATCGTCGCCGATCAAATGGATCGCAACGGTCCAATCGATCTTCATCGATCGGGATCATGACTTGGATTGAACGCAACCGTGGGATCGTCGCCGATCGGATGGATTGCAACTGTTGGATCGTTGTCGATCGGATGGATCGCAACGATCCGATCGATCACCGCCGATCGGGATCATGGCTTGGATCGATAGCAACGGTCGGATCCTCCTCGATCGGATGCATCGCAATGGTCCAATCGATCATCGCGATCAAGATCATGGCTTCGATCGATCGTAACCGTCGAATCCTTAGCGATCGGATGGATCGCAACGGTCCGATTGATCATCGCCGATCTGGATCATGGCTCGGATCGATTATAACCGTCGGATCATCTCCGATTGGATGCATCGCAACGGTACGATTGATCATCGCCGATCAGGATCATGGCTTGGATCTATCACAACCATCGGATCGTCTCTGATTGCATGCATCGCAATGGTCCGATCGATAATGGCCGATCGGGATTATGATTTAGATCGATCGTAACCGTTGGATAGTTGCGGATCAGATGGATCGTAACTGCCCGATGGATTGTTGCCAATCGGGATCATGGCTCGGATCGATCGCAACCATCGGATCCTCGCCGATCGGATGGATCGCAATGGTTCGATCGATCATCGCCGATCGAGATCATGGCTTGGATCGATCACAACCATCGAATCGTCTCTGATCTGATGGATCGCAACAGTCTGATCGATCATCGCCGATCATGATCATTGCTCGGATCGATCGCAACCATCGGATCATCTCCGAACGAAAGCATCACAACGGTCCGATCGAATGATCATCGCCAATCAGGATCATGGCTCGGATCGATCGCAACCGTCAGATCATCTTCGATTGGATGGATTGCAACAGTCCGATCGATCATCGCCGATCAGGATCATGGCTCGGATC